>CM063108.1:2301182-2755182 GCA_031841125.1 Acanthococcus lagerstroemiae
CGATCAGTCTAAACTCAAGTATTTCAAAGATTTTCGCTAAGGTCATCGAGGTCAGGATTAAAACCTTTTCTAATTCAACCCAAAGGACAGGCAGGATTTCGGCCGGGTTACTTTTCAACGGATCATCTCCACGCCACTAACCAGCTAATCGAGAGGTGTAATGAATACCAGGTTGAACTTCATCTGGCCTTCATAGACTTTGCCGAAGCCTTTGTCTCACTTGACCACAAATTGTTGCTATCAGCACTGAAAAATCAAGGTGTTCCGGAAATTTTTATGAAAATGATCAAAGAAATGTACGAAAGGCTAGAAAGTACGTAGAATTGTAACAGATGTGGTTGAAAATTATTTTCCGGTCCGAAGAGAGACCCGTTGTCTCCATTATTATTCAACTGTGGTCTAGAAGTTTTCGGAAATTTGGATTGGAGGAAAAAGGGTATAAAAATTAACGAGAAACACTAAGATAATTTACTCTTTGCTGATAATGTAGTGCTGATAGCAAGCACCAAAGAAGAATTAGAAAACATGATACGGGAACTGGACAGAAACGGGCTGACTGCAGGTTTTCGCATGAATCTGGCCGAAACTAAAATAATAAATCGCCAAAACGGAACCTACGACATTCAATTTAACGAAGAAGAAATAAAAGGAGTAGAAAGCGTAATATATCTGGGCCAAAAAATTTCATGCAACAAATCTCAAGAGGAAGAAACTGAACGCAGAATAACCCTCGTTTGGAATAAGTTCTCGTCTCTAAAATTCGTTTTGAAAGGTTCCTTTCCACTTTGATCAAAAAGTGAAAGTTTCAATACGCGTGTCCTCCCGGCTCTAACGTATGGCTCCGAAACTTGTGCTTTGTCCAAAAAAATGATACAAAAAATTAGAACTCCGAATTCGATGGAACGATCAATTTTAAATATCAAGAAAAAAGACCACATCAGAATCTCAACTATCAAATTTAAATTAAAAAACCATGAATGTGCTGTACAACCGATAAAAAATAAAAAATGGAGTTCGGGTGGCCACGTAGCAAGACTGCAGGACAATCGTTGGACGTACAAATTGATCTTTTGGTACAATACGTGAACAAGAAGACAAGGTAAACAGAATCAGATGGAGAGATGGCTTCGGTAGGCTGCTGGGACATAGTGCCTTTCAAAGGATCGCCCAGCACCACAATGAGTGGAATAGGCTGGGGGAGGCTTTTGCCCGATTCTAGGGCCACGAGTGCGCACTGAAGTATAGTTTCTTACAATCTGGAACGTATCAAATGTGCGTGATGCGACCTTCATTTCGCTGAAAATTTTTCCACTTTTTCGTGGAAGGCAATAGGTTCCTGTAGCATGATAATTGTACTCATTGAACGCTACTTCTGGCGAAATCTTTCTCAATGATGGTGAAGCCTGTCGCATTACTTCTCATAATAGTAATTGTATTACTTTCTACAGCGGGGAGTATGATGTGTACATTTGAAATTATCCTCATCTGCTGCATTCGCTTACCAACTCGCTCTTCTATTTTTATGTGTTAGATACGCAGCATGTGGTACTGAACAGCGACGTGATGACGTGATGTGCATGAAGATATGAGATTAAATGTAGTGTGGAATCTGGGAAATTTGTCGAATTTGTGACGTACACCCTATAGTGTATGTCTAAGCCAAAAGTAAACCAAAATCGCAAGTGTATTCATTTCTTTTGTAATCGTAGGTTTTGCATAAGTGAGAATGTTATTGACTCGAATCCGTGCGTACATGTACCTACTCGTAAAACCAAAACTTACTCGTCATAAAAGTCTGTATTTTTATTATACCTAGCATTTTAGAGAGTATTCAAAGTTGTGTTCTTTTTACTTGATGACGGTTATTGTAGTTTCTTCGTGTTGTCCGCAGTGATGTAGGTTAGTTAGGTTTTTAGTTCTGAAGTAGTAGACATTACACTCACTCGGTGATTTGAGATGTCTTTCAATTTGCATGGAGAAATCCTAATGACAATGACGAAAGTAGTTCATTTGTTGTGACTTCCAATACCATGTAACATATTGTGATGATCACATATTGGATACAAGAAAAAATCATGAGCGTGCTGAGCATTGATTAAATGAAAGATCTGGACTGATTATTTAGTTGTAATATGTAATAAGTCATAGATGATGATGATCTGGAGAAATAGTAAATGCAGAAACCTACAATAAATAACAAAATTACTCAAATATTAGGCCAGTGGGTAAATAGTAAGATGTAAGTTTCTCGTATACATATTTTGAAGCTTGGAAATATTTTTTCAAAACTAATCTATGGAAAGCGCGTTTTCTATGTAGTAGCCGCGTTGCATTGCGAAAGAAGCGCTTTTAACGAGACGTTGTCGCGTTAGCGCAAAAAGCGACGACGTAACCGTGATAAGTTACTTTTTTCACTCGTTGTATGAGTGAAAAGAACGAACGAACGACTTATTCGTTTATTTGTCCACATGCTTTCGTTCGATACATTATTTTTAAAATATAATACAAATTTCAAATATCGAACGTGAGCTCATTTTTCATGACTAGTTCATACGTCGCTCCACTCGCCTATGCCTGTGGCTCGTTTCGCGCAAGTATGTACTTGTCACGGAAAAGCTCACTTTCGATACTTGTGTTATAATGCTATTGTTACCTGACCTAATAGAATCTGCGATCTTCGAAAATTTCCTGGTTCATTCACTTCCAAATTACCTGGGGTGGAATAGAATGCACGCGTAATTAATATTTTCCTTGGTGTTCTTTAACTCGAATTTTGTGGAGATGAAAACAGTTTTAGCAGATTTGTCCGAAACGTGTATAAGGCAGTTGGAAAATCCGTGAACTGTGATATGTATCATAATTCCGCAGTTCGTTTTCCGGCTGATTTTATTTTTGAAATTTTGTTTTATAGGCTGAGTTACGTAATACTTGCCGCGAAAATGTACGTTGTCTGCGAGTTCTGTTGGACCGAATCGAAGCCGACGGATTGCTGTATGTCCCCCAGCAGATACAGATAGCTGATATAAAAAGTAAGTGCCTCAATTTCTTGTGCTACATTCTGTTCATATCGTGACGGTTATCTATTTATTGTTTAGCTAATGGGATATATAATGAGCTGGAATATAGTTTCAAATTAATTTCGTAAAATTCGTATCCTATAGTTCTCCTAAGCCAGATTTTAGTGCTGAAAGATACTTATTACGTCTGCAAAATTATGTGGCTGCAAGTTTCATACTTGATTCGGAAAGGTCAGAAAGTAGACTCGGCTGAACAAATCAATTTGTTATCGAGATTCTTCCATATTTTCGAGTTCAGAGTACCCCATTTTTTCACCCAACTTAGAATGGACTTGACGGGTTCAAGTACTGTATTAATTTTTTTTTCTTATTCTCAGTACCTGTGTCAGTCTTGTTTCGTAGCATAGGCTGTTACATCATCAGAGTTGTGGTCACACTGTAACCATAACCACTGAATCTGTAACCTGTGATGGGTATTTATTCAATCCGTCAGTTATTAAAATACGAGTAACGTAAATGTGCCTGTGTATACGCACCTAAACTCAATGAGCTATTGCTCCTCGCCTAATACATGGAACAAACTGAAATTCCTACCACGCATAGAAAGATATCTTAGCTTCAATATATTGTATTTGATTTTGAAATAACCCCACTATTCTGAAGATGAATGAGATTATATGAGAACACTCAAATGCGTACTAATAGGGCACCCCTTCCTATTAGTACACACACCCTGTCCTTATAACTAAGCAATAGCTGAAATATGAGAAACGTCAAATTTTATTACTTATTCAAAAAAATGTTCGAAAATTATGATTAACGTACAAAACAGTAATGGATCCTTCAAGTAATCCAACATGATCAAATTTTATTCAAAAAAATGTCAGAAAACTCTAATTAACGTAAGCTAAAAAACGGTAACAGATCTTTGAATCTGACAAGGTCAAATTTTATTACTTGAGTATTCAAAAAAATGTCAGAAAACTAAGATTAGTTAACGTAACGTACAAAACAGTATCGGATCCCTTAAATAGCCCGACTAAGTCTAATTTTATTATTCCGAAAAATCTCAGAAAACTATTATTAACTTAACATAATGGATTCCTTAAATAAACGGACCAGGTAAAATTTCATTATTGAAAAAAATCTTAGGACTAACTATTTAATTAATAAGGTACCTAACGTACAAAACAGTAACGGATCCCTTAAATAACCTCTGACTAGGTCAGATTTTATTACTCAGAAAAATGTAGAAAACTATAGTAATTAAGTTATAACATGAAAAATGGAGTTAAAATCGATTTGTAAAGATTTTCTCCCCTTCCGTCCGTCTCTATAAATATTGGGGAAAATGTGAACATGTTGAAATATGATGTCGGCAATTCAATCCAAGAATTTGTCATTTGCCAACGTTCAAATAGTTTTTATTTTATTCTGTAAATTGTGTCGAATGTACAATATTTTTTCATGTTCTCTCTTCTTTTTCAATGAAATGAAAATTTGTAGCTTAATCAGTTAGCTCTTCAGATATCAAAGAGAAAAAAGTATAATTTTTGCATCGAAAATAGTAGTAGTGAGGAAAGGTCGAAGAGTGCCTCTAACCATCATAGTTATATTTTTCGTTACATAATGACTTTATTTGTATGCCGCTTACCCATTTCACGAAATAGCCCTTTCGGTTCGCACATCGTTGACTGTGGACATTTTCTCATCTATCCTCTAAAATCGAATATTTTTGCATTATTGTTTGGATTTTATTCAGCAGTCGATATGTGTTCTTAATCTGTTTGTCTGGCTGTCGATATACGTGTTTTAGTCAGGAATATACTGCCACGATCTTGTAGAATGATTAGGAGAAATTTTAACTTTAGAAATGTCAATCGAGCTAACTGTAAAAATTTGAGGCCGTGAAAAACAAATCAAACCGTCTCTACGTGAAAAGCGACGTGTTCGCGTTACTGGCGACTGCTCGGTTTACCTCTATTTTTTATTGCGGGAAATTGGATATGAGCCCAGCATGCGTACCCTTGCTGATTCCATAATTATTGGTGGATTAGGTCTTAGAATATTGTCTTATAATAACTACGCATAAACGTATGTTCAATGAAAAATTATTCGTCAACTTTTTGGTACATACGCAGAAAAGTACAAAACGAATGCTCATAGTTAGTAATTATACAAAGAAAAGTATTAAAATAGGTACTAAAATTATTTTTCAAATTGAATTTTATACTGAAAATTGAAAATAATAATAATCGATGACGGTGGGGTGTATAGTGGTGCACTTACGCTAAATTGGCCCCGGGACACTGCACCCCCTAACATGAAATTACCACGATTGGGCCCGCATCAGGATATGGGGAAAGGCTTTTCGGTAGGCAACCCTTCTATGCCCATTTCTCCTCTTGGCAGCGACGAATTTGCGGTGTCTTATTCTGCTTCACTGTCGAGTTTCGCCGGCTCTTTCTCTTCTTCTGTCGTTGGCAGCAGCGATATCGTCGTCGTCGATGTTGGTGGCATGGCGAGTACTGGCATTGGGTGCTGTGATCGCTGCCTTTGTCTTTTCCGCTCCATGTCCATCTTGCAGCTCAATGGCTTCTTGACAAAGGCAGATATCTGATCCCATCCCGCTTTACTCAGGCATCAACATCTCGCCCTCCTCCAATGCCCCTGCCTTATATCTGTCTGGCTAGACTTTCTAAGGCAAACATCACGTCTATGTTCGACCCATATCCTTGATGGAAGCGGGTATGGGCGGCGCTGCTGTTCAACAGTATCAGGTCATTACACGTCGCATACTCGCCCAGCAGCGCTCCTTTGACGTTTATACGACCGGCTTACCACTCTCCCGACTTGGTATGAAGCCGCTGGCCACCATCATTTTGCCTCTTCTGGAAGTACTTCCTTCTAACTGAGCAAGGTAGGCCTGAAATTCTGTCGGCGTTCTATTGGGGGGAAAGTAACAACTGTGTATCCTTACACCCCCAGTTTCTACTGCGACATAGCCGCCGCCTCTTTCTACCTTGCACGAAGCCAGTGGACAGTCGGAACTCTACCAATGGCCATTAAACCAGTATGGTCTGTATGCCGTCCGTCCTACAACATCTTCCAACTCATAGGGTTCACTCACTATCATAGCGTTATAGTCTCTGTTCCGCATTACCATCTGCCCATACATAAAAAATGAAGAATGGAGCAGTCTCCGGTCGGTCGTCAGTAACGCGAACGGCTCCGCTGCGTAGTCAGAACCGTGTTTTACTTGTTTTTCAAATAATGCCCTACTTCGGCGCGCTCTCATGCCGTCACTATTCCAGCCACAGCAAAATGAATAGGATCTGTTTTGTAGAGAATTTTAAGCGGAATATTTAATTCCGGATGATATTTTTCTCTAAAATGTATAGTTTTCGAGAAAAATGAGAAAAACTACATCTTCCGAACTTCTCCCTCCACCAATAAATGTGGAAGCAGCAGGAGTAGGGGATGGTGGGTTTTTTCCTGTAATGAAAGGATCATATCCAACAACTTCTCACAGTAAAACCTTTTTGCTGGAAATTATTTCATCTTCAAAACCGCAACAGTCCTGGATCTGCCTCCGAAAGACTTCAGTGTTATCCCATTATGTAATGAGGCCTGTACGAAGATCATAAATTTTAAATTAATTACTCGTTGGATTTTTCTGGTGGCAAAGAAGGGCTACTGTGGGAGCGACAGGGCCGTAGTGAAGCAAATTTATTGAGCGGGCAAGAATCAAAAATTTTCAACTGTTGAAGAAAACTTGCAAGATGCGTGAATTTGCCAGCTGAGAACTTGAAATTGCCAGTTAACCCACTTTGCAAGATGGTTGGGTATGTGAGCTACCTCCTGGCCCTTTATGGCTTCGCCTCTAGAGGGCGAAATCAAAAAAGGAGATGAACTAGAAAATTTGTAATTCTCTCGATGGCTTTAGCTCAACTTCCTGTGTTGAAAGTACCCGTTAATTTTATATTGAGGTAACATGCTTTGTCGCGTACAGATTGAAGTGTGACTGAGGGTCTGAGTGTAGACTCGAATTGCAGTTGTACGAGCGAGTAAATGAGACCTCGCGTAACACGTAAATATAAATGTGTATTATCACTTGCCAGTGTCACGATCATGATCGTGTTTAAGGATATGCGCGCCTACTAGCGTTTATTTTTACCGTCTTATTAACATCCACGTCTGCGCCTATCGTCGCGTACGCGAAACGAGATTCTAATTGCAGAACTTCAAATGTGTGTAGTCATTAACGTCGTTATATTCTTTAGCGTACGAATATAAGTGTTTTTGTTTTTTTTTTGTTTTTTTTTTGTTTTTTTTTAGAGGGAGGGGGCGGCAACGATAACGTTTGGCAGATCGCTCAACGTTCTGGAAGGGCGGTAGGCCCATGGACAAATGTTTACTAAGGACAGAATATTATGCTCCTTACCTTTGTGTTCATTAGTTCTCGGTAATTCAACTCTTTTTTAATTCGGTATGCTCTCCCCCTTCACCGAGAAAACTCGGGACGATATGTCTATTATGAATCCCGAAAAATTGTGCCGAGGCAAAGATTTGTTATCTCAAGATCCAGTGAGAGAAATAGAACGTAAGATGGGACTGAAATACGGCCAAAGAGCCGGCCAGCCAGCCAGCTTATGAGATAGATGGAAAGACCGAGAGATAAAAGAAAGCAGTCTCCGAGTCAGGCAAGCTGTCATGCAATCGGGCTGACTGATCGAGGAATACAAAGAGACCCATCGACTCGCGGATAAACAACAGGAAGGCATTTGAGCCGACAGAGAGTCAGTCTCCCTCTCTCGTTGAGAAATAACGAACTGGGAGTCAAGATCTCTCCAGCGCGCTGTATTCAACTTATCGTGGCATCCGTACTAGACAAGACATGTCGTCGAGAGTCAAGGTCTTCAGCTTTTTATTGACTCACAAACTCGTCTACCTAAGAAAACCTCGAAGATGCCAGATTCAAAACAAGCAGTAATGTGGCAGCCTAACGGATCGGCAATCTTCCGTTCAAACGGACAGATTTCAGCGTCCAGCAAGGGGCCGACACAAGCAAAGCAAATATTGTTGAAGGAATGGGAATGCTGAGCCACTAATTCTTACCGAAATAAAATTAATATTTTCGTGCGGATATCGTATTATTATACTCGCGGAAAAGTTATCAAATTTTTAGCGTTTCACAGTCGGAATTTTGTTCGCTGCTGAAAATATTTAGTTCTAAGAACGATTGAGATTCGATGAAGTCGTAGAATTCCACGTGTATCATGTACCACAAAGTATTTTAAAACAGAAATGAAAAATGGTACTGATTTGAAAATTATCAACTTTAGAAGAGATTGAACTTGGCGGCAAAAAACTGACGAAAGACTCAAGCAAAAAGCAGATCTTTTAATAATGAAGGATTAAAACGGGAAGCACAACAGAATGTAATGGAAGTATCGTAGCCGATGGATTTAATTTCTTAAATATTGCCGATGTTTTGTGAGAGACTGTTGAACAGATCTAATTTTACAGTCGTTTTGTTTCGAGGATACCGTGCTCTCTTCAGTTTCTCGTTCAAGAACTGCTATGAGGCACGAGCTATCGAGCTCGCGCGTCAATTTCATACTGCAAATGGCGTTACACCCACCTGCCCCCTCTCTTTCCCTGCTATTCTGTGCCATACCACCTGGCATTTTTCTTACCTGGTCTGGTCTTTTTGGGGCTCGAATTTTTCTTCGTCCGACTTTTTTCGGGGTCTTCGTAATCGCTAACTCGTAATTTTCGACGAGGGCTGGGGAAAAGTCGTCCAATTTTTCCCCCTTGCCATCTTTCAGCGTCCAGATTTTCTCTCGACGGACCTGGCTCTCGTCGCGGGTTCGTTACAATGAACAAGATAATTTATATTGTTTACAATGTAACTATCATTATATATTATGTATTACAATCGGGTCGAGTGCAGGTGATCGGTCGGTTGATGATAGATGGTGGGCATTTAGCGACGGTGAACGTGACGCCCGTACAGGATAGCTCTCGATTATATTGATTGCTGTAGGGGGGGGGGTCGATGAAATGTGGAGTGACGGCGTGACGTACCAGGTCTGTCAGGTTCTCTTGTATGATGTACATATAGTGTGTAATATAAGGCATGTACCAGTCAAACTCTAGCCAACTTAACCATCAGCTGAGGGTAGGCGTTACAGGTCCTAACACGGTTAATGATTACGTTCACGCTTTTTATTTTCAACCTTCACTTCAGTTTTATTCGCAGGCAAGTCGCACATTGTTACCTGTTTTTTCGCGATCGACTTTTCTTCTCTCGTTAATGTTCGTGTGTAGAAATTACGTACGTGTATTTATTTGTTATTTTCTCGTTTAACGTTAATTTCAATATCGCCGATGTGTGGTTGTCGAGAAGGTAAATTATGTCAGTCGCTCGTTGATGTGGCTTGCGGTTCGACAAGACGAATCCGAGTAGATTCAGCAGAATGAATGTTTGGTGAATGTGAGCGTTTTTGTCGCTTTCGTATTTGCTCCGGTTCGGTTTTCTGTTTCGGGGACTGCGTACGTGTTTAGAGCTCCGATTCGCAGACACGCGAACCGCATATGTATACTGTATACATGTACATGTTTACGTATCGCGTACGTGCGACTCGGGATGCAGATGAAAAGTGTCGAAGTGCAGACGGATGTGTATGGTAAGAATATTGGAAGTTTGATACTTCGACGAACATATGAATGAGTTTCGGTTCCAGTGCTGTTAATACTGTTGTTCGGTATATGAGTGTTAATTGTTTAGTTAGAGCAGAAACAAGACAACTGCTCGTACTTCACCTTGAACCGTGCCTTCGGTAAAAAAAGATTATCGTTGAAACCTACGATGTCGGTCTAGTGTGTGCACTTGCACGATGTATAAGAAATAAAATCGCTGGTCTCGCTTCAGTGGCGCACCCAGGGGGGGAGGGCTAGGGGGCTATAGCCCCCCTTAGACTCCGCCGTCCCTTGAAAATTTTAAATATTACCCCACAAGTTACAAATATTTATATTCAACTGATGTTATCTACCGAAAATGCCTAGCGTTTGAACGTTAGAATCATATTTTTGAGACCTAACTTGCTTCGAATTTAGCCCCCTACTTAGATAATTTCTGGGTGCGCCTATGTCTCGCTTGTCTATTTTATATAGATATATATGCTGCACGGTCCATAACGATGATTAAAAGTTAACTTATTGCTTTGTTTTCGTTCTTACTATTCTTATTGTTCAGTATTTTTCTCTGAAAACGCCTACCTTCTGTATTTTTAATGACATAATACGCTCGTTGGTTCAGTGTGATTGTTGGAGATTGGTAATTCGAAGTAATAACCAATTACCTACCTTCGTTGATGAATGTTCCTGTATTTTCGCTGGATGAGTAATTGATTGACACCTGGAATAACGGTGTTTTGTGAAATGAAACTACAAATTGAAGTTAATTACAAATTAAATCATCTGCTTTTTGAATGCTAGGAAGCCTCTGAAAATAAGCTGCTAAATTGGTGTATAATGTGAATACCATTGTCTAAATAATGAGAAAAAATAAGGGCGCGTCCTTCTTGTTAGGGCCTAGAAAATTTCTGTTAAAAATGTTTTGTTTTACTGAAAGTTATTTTGATATTTCACCTTCTGTTAGTATTTTCGCTCGAAGAGCATGGTTATGAAATGAAAAATATCTTGAGAAATTTTGGAAGACTATTAATAATGTGGGGGAAAATTACCTTGTGTTAGATTGTTTCAAAAAATATATATGTATATTATATCGAATGCTACGTAGTCTTGTACTATTCTGACGAGTCCTGAAATAGTAAAAGAGTTTAAAGAATTGAGGAGAACTGAACCGTCTCAAAGAAAGTGAACGAAATTTTCAAAAATTTCAATAGAATACGACGATATCCGAACACTGCCCCTATGAATAGTAGAAGTCTTAAGCAGCTATCGCCAAGCCTAGTAAGTATTGACTCGTTGTAACTGTGCCCTAATCAGTCCTGGCGAGTTTTATCCAATATTAACGGGTCCATGAAAATTGACCGTGGGTGTACACAAACTCATTGGGTTACCCCATCGTCAGTTATGCGATCTTTAAAAAAATAGGAGACCATCATGCACTAATTTCAAGGCATTTTCTTCAAAACGAACAAATTCAAGAGGCATTATGAACAAAGAAATACTAACTACAAATATATATAATCGATTCGCGAACTCTGTTGAAACTTGACCTACGTACAAAATGCGACAAGATATTGCGAAAGAAATGATAGATACAATTTGTTCTCGGCTAATAGTGTAGGCCGGTACCTCCGATTCTCTTATCCGTGTTTCAAACTATTTTACCTTTTACGCAGTATAAAGAAAAGGGTGTGATGGTGTGATTTTTACGCCCACAAGAAAGTGTTAAACGCACGGAACAAATAGGCTGTATGAACAGAAGATCTATGTAATGCACGAGAGAATAAGTATTTCACGGCGAAAAAATTGGCGCACATAAAAAAATACATTCAAAAAATGAACAGTACACAAATGCCTTTTACACATAAGGAAAAAACGAAGCCCGATAATCATTAGCTCGCAAAATTAAGGGGTTCACACGGTTGTCGGTTGTAAAAATTGAAAAAAAGGGAGGGGGTACATGAATTGAATAATGAATTATACGAAGAGGGCTCTTCTACACTTCGATGGCCGCTCACGTTTCCGCTTCTGCTCGAGCGGGACACTTTTCGCTTCTAGCGGCCCTTCGATATCTTTCCGCCTAATTAGCATGCCTACAGAATGTTTGCATTGATTTTTCTTAACGAAAAACAGGCAAGTGCGGGTCACGTGGGTAGGATACACCTCGATCTTCCATATCTGCATACGCCACGCACCAAACTCCTGAAATGACTTCCACTTTCCCTCTCGGCGTTCAAATGTCGTAAGAAGTTTTGCAGTTATTGCTGTTTGCGACTTGGAGGATGAAGTGAAGTATTTCGTACATTCGCGGGCGTCCCGCTGCAGCACTACCGGTTTCTTAGCGACCCATTGGAAAGCTTCAGTCCAAAGTAGCAGCGGAATGGAACGAGTATCAGCGAAGGATACACAATTCACAGATCTCGGATCACGGCGTTGCGACCACTGCCTCACCATATCGTTGGTACAATTGAGGAACTGGCCCACTGGCAACCTTTCTCGTAACGTATGTTCCTTTTTGATTAGGGCGTTAGTGGACTCAATCCTATTATTGGTAGAAGGTAAACCAATCGCAGCCCCCTCGTACCAGTTCGGAAGATTGCGCAGCCACTCTTCTTCAATGTAATCGATGAATTCGAGGACGCGTTCGTCAGTCTTTTTTCTCCATTTCTAAAGGAAGAGTGCAGAGGCTTGGAGAAATGTTTCTTCATTGAGACACGTTTGCAGCAAGTAAATATCTGCCTTCAATTTCCGGGCTACATCGGCCTTCTTGATAGATCCTAGGTGCTTCCCTACCTTTTTTATGACGTGGAAGTTGCACATCAAACGTACATCAAGGGCACTAAAGACTGCAGTGAAACCATTTGTAATGGCCTCACTGCCATCGGCCAGTAATACTGTTGGTTTCCACTCTAGATCAGCTACATGCAAGGCATGGAAGAGAAACGCGAAATCATCCTGTGCTTCTCCTTTTGTTATCGCTACTGCAAGAGGGTGGAATACGTAATTCGCGTCACTGGTTCCCACCAGAAGGAAAAGATATCCTTGAAACGTCAGCTTGTAGGTCGCGTCCGTTTGAACCATAATATGCGATTTCGTAGCCAGCGACAACAATCTGCGCGTTGATATAATTATCTTCAAATCTTGTTCGTCTGTATCATATGACTCTGCATGAACGTAGAAATCAAGTACGTACGGTTCATCAACGTCCTGTGGAATTTCCTTGCGTTCTTCGCACCACATTCGAATGTCAGAAGCCGACACGGTAGGGCTGCGTAATTTTTCGAGTCGCAGTGTCCGGAGGAAGGTAGTAAGTTTTGACTTTTACGGTTCAGCCATCTGTTTTCGACGAAGAAGATCCAAGATAGCGTGTTCGGCTTTGTAATTCCCTCTGCATACTTTTCTTGTATAAATACCTTCAAATCGGACAACAAACCACGAGTGGGATCTGTTACATGATTATCATGCGCATTGTTTGTTTCGTACAGTGAAACGTTGTAGCTCGTGTTGTGATACAACAAATAATATAATCCTGCCCCACATTCAGCCACTCGGTATTTACCTGCTGTACAACGATACTCCACTCTTCTACCCCTTGGTGTAATAGTTGATGACGATACTCACCAAATTTTTCGCGAGTGGACTGCTTCTTCGGCCTCTTTTGCACATGAGTAAGTTTTCCCTTTAAGCCACACACGCGTTGTTTTACACATATATCAACGCGCGATGGTTTAAATTTTCGATGAAACCTATTGATATTTCGTGAGCATGTCACTGCGGGATTTCGACTTCATATTTCGTTATCATGAATCACTTTTTCGTGCGTTCGGATTCCGTGTAAACATCATTATTCTTTCGTGCAGTTTAATATTCCCCTAAAGAAAAATGATAAAATTCGCCGCGGTGAATTTGTCAGCCTGCGGTCAATTATTCGCGGTAAATTTTATTGCTGTCTGTTATTCGCGGTCAATTTTCGTGCTCCTGATATTAACAGAGGCTTGAGAAGTGTTGAAAATCTTAGAAGTCTGGAGGAGTCTTGAAAATATAAACAGCGATTTAACGAGTCTTGGCAAAAATCTTTCCGAGGCTTCACGGAATTCTGAATAGGTTCAACTGACAGACAGTGGTGTAACCAGGATTTCCGGGGGTCGGGGCAAATAAGATTATTAAGGGGGAAAAGTCAAAAATTGGGGTATTTTTTAAAAATCGCCGATATTAGGGGACCAATAAGTTAAAATTACTGCTCGAACAAAAATTACCTTAATAAAAAATGTATTTTAAAGGCGAAAAATTGCTCATTTTTGCATATTTTACATTCAATTTTAGGTGCCTTAGGTTGTGGGGTGGGGGGGGGGGCATTCGCCACTGCTCACAGAGAAACTTATGCTATTTTACAAAAAACAAAATTTCATTTTGTTTTTTCAGCTTACTAGATGCATTGGTATCATAAACGCCAATAGCCGACCTGGAGTGAGGAGCTTATGAGGGCGGGGGTTTTCAGTTCTTTGGGGAATATTTTAAGAATTCGGAGAAGGGGTAAGCCACGCAACCCCCTCCTTTTCCTTGAGCCTATTATGGCTGGCGCTTTGTATGTTACGAACTTCCATAGGAACAAACACTCGACGTTGCCGTTGTGGCGTAATAGGTGGTACCCGGCGACTGACTAGTGGGAAGTGGTTGTGCGTTCGAATCCCCATAAATACTTTTTTCTCTCTTCTTCTTTCGCTATGCCTTCTGAAGAACGTTACGAATCTATTAATTATTATCGCTGTTCCATTTGTTATTAATGTTTGTTATTTATTCGATGCTATTATTTGAAAGGACAGGTAGAATTATGTAGGTACATAACTTGGATGTAATTCTTGACAAGCAAAATCACTTTGAATAACATTCTCCTCGTGAACTTCAGAGTAACCACTATCTTTATGTCTTCAGTTTGCCTCATAAACTCTTCCGGGAAGTGAGTGAATTCCCATTTACTGGTAGGGTCGTCTAAACAGGTAAAACATGTCACACGTTTTCCAAAAATAAGCTACTATATCCAACTGAAGCGGGATGAATATAATATTTTTTCGGGAATTCCTCCCTTTATTTGCTAGCCCCTCCTCCCCCACCCCGCCCTGTTGCTGATATGCGTAAAACATTATGACCCCGTTCTGATTTGGCTCTGTCGTCCCTCAACTCGAAACTGAAAGACTGAAACTCGAACAGATTTGTCTGTCGTGCTGAAAGTTTCTTTGTGACATTAGTGAGCTACTTTCAGCGCTCGACATCAAGCTCGCGCGACCTGACCTACTCGTTGTTCAATCGAAAAAGCGGGCTGTACTTATAGTTCATATAGGAAATTTCATGTGCAGACCCACATGTTGTCATAGGTACCTCGTGTAACAGAACGAGTTCGTCGCATTCGGTCATAACGACTCGTTTATCATTTGCTCAGGCTCATTTTGTAGATCAACTCGAAACGCGCTGCCATTCGCGATAAGTATGTACAAAATACATACTGTATACATAAAGTGGTACAATATGTGAGTATGTTTGCGAACAAAATGACGAAAACTTTCACTCGTATACCAGGCCAGAGCCCAGACACATTCCCGATTTGCTTTCGAGCAGAATGTTGATTTGCCAGAGACTTTTATGTACGTATACTTACTTGGTTATAATATAAGTACCAGTCGTCAGCGATTTTCCCGGTTTGATGCCCATCGTCGTCACGTTTACGCGCATCATCTCGTGATTTACGATCTCTACCGTAATTAATAACGGTCGTAATGTACGAACACCGAATTGATTCGAATGCAACACTAACGAGAAGGAGGAACTAATTTTTTTCTTTTTTTGTATTTACGCTACGCTAGTTTTACACGCGAATACGGTCAATTTTCTGGAAATAACAGAACCAGCGACTGGAAATTATCTGGCCGGCGAAATAGGTGCCGATGCCGTCTTCGTGGTTTGGTACTCAGTTCGACCTTCGCGATCCGGCCCGATTGTTCGATTTCCTTTTGTATAATTTTTCGGAATTACTTACTGGTAGGTCCCTTCGGTCCGGACGTTCGCAGTTTGTGTCGGGTACATACTATTTGTTTACACCGTTGTACACGGTACTTTAATCGTAAATAATTGTCAAGTGTCGCAACTGCATGCGAAACGATGTGACGAGTTTGGCTTGGCGATTCCCCGTAGGCTCGGCAACCACGTGAACGTCAGCTACTTGTGGAATGTCTACGTGGGTTATTAATAAGGCTGCGGTTGGATAAAAAATACGTGTTCAGCCGGTTACAGACTATTTTGTCTATGAAAACAGAGTAAAGACAAAAACGGTGGTGATGTACAGGTGGAACACGAGAAAACGCCGCATCAAACGTGCCAAACGGTGAAATATTATTCGGGTTAAATCTCCGATGATTTCCGAAGAATTTCATGAAAATTTTACGGGGAAAATCTCCGGGTGATTTCTAAAGAATTTCATCAGCAATCTTCGAGAAGATTCCTTGATTTCCGAGGAATTTTATCAAAAATATTTTTTTTCAAATTTCCAATCATTTCGAAGACTATTATCGGATATCATTGAGGAAAATCTCCGATGATTTTCAGGAGAATTTTGTCGGAAATCTTCAGAAAAATTTTCCAAGGTTTTCCAAAGAATTTTTTCATAAATCTTCGGGAAAATTTTCCGATAAATTTTGAAGGATTTCATCGGAAATATTTGGGAAAAAGCTTCGATAGTTTTTCGAAGAATTTTATCAAAAATCTTTAAGAAAAATCTCCGATGATTTCTAAAGCATACATAATTTCGTTGGAAATCCCTGAAAAGAGTCTCCGATGATTTTTAAGGAATTTCATCGGAAATTTTTGGGTAAAAATTCTGATAATTCCGAAGAAACTCATCGGAAATCTTTGGAAAAAATTTCTAACACTTTCCAAAATTTTAATGAAAATTCTTCGAGAATTTTTGAATAGGAAATATTCGGGGGAAAACTCCGATGGTTTTTGAAGAATTTTATCTTAAATCTTCAGGGGAAAAGTTCGATGATCTCCGAAGAATTTCATCGGAAATCTTCGAGAAGAATCTCCAATAATTTCCGAAGAATTGAAACTATTTTCCATTCATTCGACGGGATCAGAGACTTTTCCTGAAGATTTTTGATGAAATTCGTCGGAAATCAACCCACTATTTCCGAAGAATTTTATCGGAAATGATTTGAGAAAAATCTCGCGATTATTTCAAAAATATGTCATTGGAGATCTTCGAAAATGATCTCCGCTGATTTTTGGAGAATTTCATCGGAAATCTTCAGAAAAAATTGCCAACAATTTCCGAAAAATTTTATGAAAAATCTTCGGGAAATATCTCCGACTCCATCGCATGAGTGGGAAATAGTCTCAGTTCTTCGAGAGTTACCGGAATTTTTTCCCAGAATTTTCTGATGAAATTCTTCGAAGATCATCCAACATTTTCCCCGAAGATTTTTGAATAAAATTCTTCAAAAACCATCTTAGTTTTTCCCCGAATATTTCCTGTAAAATTCTTCAAAAATTGTCGGAAAATTATCTCGATGAATTTTGATAAAATTTTTTAGAAAACATCGGACATTCTTTCTGAAGATTTCCGATGAAAATCTTCGGAAATCATGGAAGCTTTATTCTGAAGAAATCTTTCAAAAATCATCAGAGATACTTCTCGATGATTTCCTATGAGTCCTTTGGAATCGTCGAAGATTTTCCCTAACATTTTCAACAAGATGCTCCTGAAATCGTCGGAAATTTTGCTCAATGATGTCCGATGAAATTTTTCGAAAATGATCGGAAATTACTTTCGGAAATCGAAAGAATCTTCTCGAAGATTTCTGATAACATTTTTAGGAAATAGTCGGAGATTTTTTCCGAAGATTATTTCATCGTTTTGCACGTTTGGTGAAATATGAACGAAATGACAAGAAATCGACGAAACATCAGTGAAACGCTACACACTGCCGACGAAATATACCTATGTTTTTTCAGTTGATCTTACTTAAACTATAATTTGAAACCATTAGCTATCTGTGAATCGATCAGAAAAACTACTTATGGTGTTATTGAATATTCGTAGTTACTCGCAGGTAGGCAGGCGATTCTTTCGTTGGGTATGTTCAAAGTCAGGTAGCTTTCAAATGTACAATGCGCATCTACTGTGTGTTATCAGGTACAGAACAGATACACTTAACAACCGAAAAAAACTAAAACAAGAGAACGAACATATATTTATCAATAGAGAAATTAAATATCTAGGTATAATTCTAGATGAGAACCTCAACTTCAACAATCACACTAACTACATATTGGATAAAATCAAAAAATACTATTGCAAAATAACTGCTCTCTATAACAACACTTTTGGTCTAAAATACACAGACAGGAAAATTCTATACTCCGCACTTTTCAGGTCAATAATAGAGTATGGCTGCAAAATTTACTACCCAAAAATAAGTTAAAAAAACAAACAAAAAAAAATCCAAAAAGAGCAAAGAAAAATACTATTAGGAGTCATAGCCGCATACAGAACAATCTCTTACACAGTCACAAACGTAATTGCAGGAATATTACCAACTGATCTACAAATACTGAGAAGTATCGAAATCAAAACAATAAAAACATCCCAACTCACTCCATGCCAGAAAAAAGAGAGAATAAATGAAACTAAAGCTAAATACATCAATCTCTGGCAAGAAGAATATAACACCTCCGAAAAAGGAAGAAGAACTTATGAATTGATACCAAACATTGAAGAAAGACTTAAAAATAAAGAACTAAAACCTAACTTCTACCTCACACAATTCCTAACAGGTCACGGAAACTTTGGCGTATATTTAAAAAAATTCAAAATCATAGAAGATGACACCTGCATAAACTGCAAAAAAAAATTAACATGTGTCAGGTTGGCAAAAACAGTCCCGGATAGACTGCCAAACTGCACATTGTTGTATAAAAACCATAAAAACGCTGATTTGTATACAACACTCTAATAAGATAGTTTCGACTCTGTACTGACAAAACGAGCAAAATTGAATCTCTGTAAACAGAAGCATCCTGCAAAACAGTCACAGAATTTGGTAGAACAGCCAAAAAGAAACATGGGGAGGGGGCAAAACAAAAATAAGAAAAATAAAACCTCCACTGGGTCACAGTGGGCATCAGGAAAACATCCTGGATAAGGAAAGTTGTTCCCAAGTCTGCAAAAACCCTGTTTGCACTCGTGCACACAGAAAAAAGACAAAATTTCAACATGCTGGATCAGTACAGAATCAAAATCTACTCATACTGACGTAAGAAAACTCGGAGGGAGCATTAGACTGTACAATTAAAACAAGTTTGAACTGTATTTACTAAAATTTTGAAAATTTAAATAGTTAATTCATGAGGTGAGTAAAAGGATTTGCTCTGCCCAACCTTCAATCATCGGGATGACCCCCAGGTCGCAACAACTAAGTGCCCACATCGTGAATCTTACCCACAAACGTTCAAATTAGGTTGCCTGCACTCACATTTTCAGGCAAGCCACTGTTCACCTAGCCATGCTGGGACGAAAGTCTAATCGCGCATCACTTCAATAGCATAAAATACGCGAAATATACTTGAAAATTTGATTATAATCATTTTGATAATTGTATCGCGCGCACAGAGAACGAAAAAACGGTCGATCCGGAACGGCTCGAACGTACTCGCTTTCTACCTAAAAACTAAAAGTCGCTGCAACCCGACGAGGATCAGGCAGAGAGAAAAAAGGAAACAAAAAAAAAGGATATGGGAGACAATGATGTCAAGGACAGTTTGATTGTGAAGGAAAAGGATGGACGAAAGAGTGAGATCGGACGAGAAATGCACGTGGCTACAGCGACTATACGTCTAAATATAGATGTACCCAAAAAATTCGAATTCCAACCTAGGTTGCTACGCGTATTTAGCCGAAAGCGATCGCGGAGAGTGAAAAAAACGAATTTTGAAATCAAAAAATGTGCAGACCAAGTCCCACCTGTCACAAACAGACACCCCAGATCACACCTTCTTGACGCATGTTCCGCTTTCAAAGAAATTAGAAATAAGCACGAAATTGAAAATATAAGCAAAAACTGGTTTGAAAATCGCAACAGCATACAAATAACAATCGACTATGTAAATGAAATCATGAAAAAGAAAGAAAAATATATTAATTGAATTAGTCTATCCGCTGTAATAATGAAGTAAACTAAGTACACATGATTATTGTAAATGACCTGAGAAACACCGACAAGCTGCTAAGCAAAAAGTGGTTCTCAGTGTCATACAGTACAGCCAGAAATGTAATTTAGAAACAATAAATAGAAGAAGAAAAAAACAACCCTGAAAGAACCGAGAGACCTGATAGTGACAAATAATAAGAACATGACGGTGTTTCAGTATCAGTATACTCACATGCTAGACTAATACCCGCAAAATTCGACGTAAGTCACTTCGGGATTTGCACTTACGCACGTGTACCAACTGGGTGCAAGCACCAAAATTATATGAAAATTGATTTCATGGTGTGGACTGTGGATCTTCAAAAGTGATGAAAAACATTCATTTGCGAGAGAAGCGGGCTACATTTTTTCCAATTTTCCGCTGAAATTAAAATAATTGAGTCCAGCTTGAGAGAAGTGGAGAAGTGTGAAATGACTATTTACACTCCAGATGGCAGATTAATGGTAACCGTGAGAAACTATGGAACCCAATCGGTATTAACCGAATACTTTTCCTGTATCGTCGTCAAGTATATCCTCCTGATGATTCTCTTGTGAGTAATTCTTCGGGCTTGAGGCACACCTACCGTCTGAGTATCATACGAATACAGTATTCGTAACTCCAAGTCTTTATCTCTCTTAATGTCAGCACCGAATGTATCGAAGATTCTGGATCTATGCCCAGGAAAACGCTACTGTGTACAGGAGTCTATAGATACAAGTCAGGTGTGTACTGTGTACTGTGTAGTATAAGAATTTTCTCGCTGATGCGACGTTTTAGGTAGCTACATGAGGTGCACTTTTTCAGAATAAATGTCAGAACAGAATTAGTAGTTGGCGAGGCAAGACGAAAAATCTTATTCGGATGACAAATAGTATCGACGACTGATTGATCGTTGACTTTGAAATACTTGGCAGTGAGCTGTTCGAAGTCAATGGCATCGTCGACGATACAATTGAATTCAACGGAGCAGTAGCCTGTGAATAACTAGGTATCATTGTTATTTATGTTTTTACTTGATTCAGAAAATTCTCGGGAAAGCATTATAGTGTCATTATTATTATCGCTTGCTACCTCCATTGTTAGACGTGTTATATAATATGTATATGACCGACTAATCATTCTTGTGATTATCGCCATGCCTGACGGATGAAAATGCTTCATTTTCCCAAAAATGCTCGAGTCCATTTGTACTTTATAAACACGATTTCTCCTATATTAGCTGAGTATTCTCATGAATTCGTTAATTAATCAATATTAACGTTTTCCTGAAAAAATACGTTTGTCAGAGGCGTAAGATTTTCCAAAATAGCTCGAATTCCAGTATACATACGTTGGCTTGGGAGACTGGTCGTGTCTCTGAAAAATTCTTATTAGGAATCCGTGATCGCGGCTGAGAAGTTGCAGTGTGGTCTGTCGTATAGCATTTTTCTTTCCCTCAAAAATATAATGTGGACATTATTTTTAAGATTTGTTAGGTAAATGAAACTTCACCGCTTGAGCCATTTTGAAAAGGGAAAATTTTAAATAGCCATCACAAAAGATCAGAAGATATCTTGATATTGTTATTTTGTGCGTACCATTTAATCGCCCATTAGAAAAACACTAATTCACAGCAAAAAAAAAAATTTCAGCACGCGTGAAGAATATTTTGCGCATAAATTTTAAAAAATCCCATCATTATCAGAAAATCACGTCGCATTAAGAAAATTGCACTGCTGAAATAATACATTCACGACATATAATTAAATTACCACGGCATGAAATGATTTTATGCTCGTGATATTAATGTACCTAAAAATGATGAACGTGGTGCTCGAATTTAAGCAAAACTTGAATATACTGCTGTTTGGCTTTCAAAAAGCTCACTATGGGACGCTCTTTGGAAACAAGGTGTTCCGAAGAAGTTGATAAGAATAATAGAAGAAAAAATGTATAAAAATTCAAAGAGGAGGGTAGTCTCGATAAAATGGGACAATACTTCGAAATAAAAAAAACTGGGAGACCCTCTATCCCAAAATCTTCTCATCCGCCTACTGGAGGAAATCTTCCGTAACCTAAACTGTGAGGGGGGAAGGGATTGAAAATAGACGGGGTCTGGCTCAACAACTTACAGTTTGCGGATGACGTCGCCTTCATAGCACAGGACAGAGGGAAATTCCAATTAATGACCAAAAAACTGGATCAAACGGGCTATCGAACTAGATCGTGCATACGGGTTCGTGCACATATCATGACTTCAGGGGTGGATCTGTGATTACATCGGGGGGGGGGAGTACGAAAATAACAGGTGCGGATCTAGGATTATACCAAGTTATAGTCATTTTCTGCTGTTGTTTCGTGTTTTTTGTTTTATCTCCCACATGAAGTGGTGTGTGTGTGTTTGTCTGTGTGCGCGCGGGGGTACCCCTCCACCTCTCCCCATAAATCCGCTCCTGCAGGGTGTAAACATTGATAAAACAGATGTACGTTTATTACGTGTAAATTCATTGTATTTAATGATCTCTGGAATTATACATTCGCAGATAATTTGATGTGCAAATTCTTTTTTCCTGATAAGTGATTATATACCTATTCCCCTTATTTTTCCCCGTCAGATTATTCCCATCGGGCCTCGATTTTTGTAATCTTTTGAAATTCATTACCGTAGTAAATAATCTTTTTGCTCTTAGCTCACGATCTTTTCGATCTTGAAATCAACTTATTTTATACTGAAACAATGGAAGAAAAGGTTATTTGTGCTAAAGCATTATTCGTTGGAAGCTTTTGAGTTTGGAGCCGCTTGGGCGTTAGTAGGAAGCTAAAAATGGAATTTGCCACTAAAAGTTTGAGCTATTAACTTCATCATAAGCGGACATACCTACTTAGCGTTTCAGCTCTACTTTTCATGTTTATGAGTCATGTTCTCAGAGTATTGCTAAAAAATTCTTTCGTCCGTAACTATAATTTTTCAGTTTTTTGGGGGCTTCCAGGAGATGGGAGGTAAGACCCCAAGCCCCCTCCCCCCCGTAATTGCGCCTATGGTTAAAAATTCTGGTTTTATTGAAAAGTTTGTTCTCCCTGATAATGATTAGAGACTAATCCTATTGATTTTTTTTTTCAGCATTCGGAATATTGCTTCCTAGCAGTCCTGTTAGTACGATAATAGGGTAATTTGCTTCGTTAAAATTCTATAAACAAAGTTCCGCAGTTTCCACCCATTACCAGTGCTCCCAAACCTGAAGAGAGGGGCGGGAGCAAGTGGGTATTTTGTCCCCGGGTTCGGGAAAGCTGGGGGCCCGGCAGAGAGGAAAGAATCTCAGAAAAAATAAGAAATACGATGATGGAGATACAATATCTGTTCAACGTCTCTGAGAAAATTTCCCTCGCTAAAATTTGTTATGCGGGGAGGAGCCTCATTTATTTCTAGCTCCAGGTCCGGACGAGGCTCTCTACGGGCCTGAGTGCTGCACATACATAGTTTCACATTACATAGGCGCACTCGATCTGCCGTTTTGATTGCAATACATTCAAAATGGCGAATCATCAGCGTTACCCATGTGAATCTATATAGTCCTACCTTAGTCGATGTTGTATGTTTCATTAATACGACTGAGAACTCGAGGCTGTGACATTTCGTTCCAGTCCGATCAACATCGAACATCAGTGGCGTAGCTAGGGGTTTCCCAGGGGTAGGGGGGCACAATAAGATTTTCAAGGAAGAAAAAGTCGAAAATTGCGATATTTTAAAAAAATCGCTGATATTAAAGGACTATAGAAAAATATGCCCCTTCCCCCCGACGCTACGCCACTGTCGAACATCCACAGATCTCGAATTCTTACGTCCTTGATACTTATGTGTAAGTTGGTCATTCAGTCAGTCCCATTCGCTCTTCTAGTAAAAGTTGATGTATTCAATTCATCAGTCTTTTCAATCAGTGTCAATCGATCTTTCACTACTTGGATGAATGTAAGATGAAAATTTTGCTGATTGTAAATAGCCTCTGGCCTCGCCTCTTCATTGTTGTAACTTGTACGTTGTTCGTTGTAAGAAAGAATAAATATTGTGTGAACTCGTGATTTTCTACGGATATTTTTCTTCTTAACATTTTTTTGATACATCGTGGTCAATTTTATCAGTGTTACTGCAGGGCTGGGTAGAGTGAAAAACAGGTTACTTCTGCTGGTTCGCGTTCCTGAAAATTTGGACTAGAAAATCGAATTAGGTTGACTGAGCAGTTGACACTTGATTCAATCCCAATTTGTTATTATGGCCCGAATTTTTAGTCGGTTCTTCTCCTTTCTCAGTATTGCAAGTTGCGAGTATCAATCACTGCCGTAAATGCGGGTTACTTGGCACAAATTTGATGTTTTTTCTTTCCACACTGTCTACAGAAAAAGTTCGCATGATCTCCCCCCTCCTGCAACGGAAATGTAAATAAAAGGGTAATGAAGGATGATTATGTTTCAGTACTGTACGCGTTTTGAAAATTCGATTCTTGTAACGAATTCAGAAAATGATGCCCACGCCATCAACGTCCATGTAAAGTATTTCTATCGATCTTGAACAGCGAATTATTCTGCCATGTTCTCGTGCGTGAAAATAGTTTTCATTATTCACGGATTCCACTTCTAGGGTATGTTGCCAAGTGCGATAACTTGAATGGATTCAACCTAATTTCAAGTTTTCAGACATAGAGTTACTCCATGTCATTCCAGTAAAAGTGCGTTACCGCTACGGCCAAATATATTTTGTTTATCTTCGAATTGAATGGCGGCGCGATTGCGTCTGATTTATCGATAAACAAAATAAACTATGCTCACGCACGGCCCCTTTTCCCCTCTACTCCAAAAAGATAACGAGTAGCTGATGTCAGACGTAAATGATCGCACACGCAGCATTCTATTCGCATTTCTATAATCGGTCATTTCTAATTTACCAATTTAGTTCGTTATCGTTGATGGCTGGCCTGTAATTTATGAACATTTTGCTATTCGTCTGATTGAGTGGTTGTGTGCAGTATTCATCAGTAGTGAAAGTGTCGTTCAGTTACTGAGGTTTTCATTCGCTAGATGCTATCATGAAAATAAGTTCCTAGAAATGTGAACAGAAACAGAGAATCGTGGATATCGCGTGTCATGAACTGTATAACTATAAGTATGCGATTTGCGATGTAAATTATAGTATAAACTTATAAACACAATGAAAAGGCGAAGTGAGTTCGGAGTGGGCTGTGGATACGTAGATACACTTTTTCTGTGCTCTGGCGCTCTAGGCTACCGGCTAGTGGCTATACATAATATCTTTTTTGTACATGTACACAGTACACACTGCACAGTTTAATAGTTTAAAGTTTAAACGTTATCGCATCAGTGTTCCTCGTTCAAAGTGCGATCGCGTAGATGCTTTTGTTCGCGCCTTGCGTTAAGCTGGTCGGTGCTATTTCGGTAATACATAATTATTCGCGCTGTAGTACTCGATTATCCAATTTGGAACGTAATTTTGGCACTTTCATTTGTTTCGTGGCATGCTGAATGCGCTTTTCTTTTCTGGTTTTCCACCGTTGTAGCATCCGCGAATCCATGTATCTAGGTTCATTATCGTTGGTTACAAAATGTGAAATTGAAACTGGTAAGCGTCGATCGAAGAATTGATCTGACCACCGTCGTGCGATCTTTCGTATTGTGCTGTCACGTTGGGGACAGTTGTGCGATAGTGCATCCAAAATGCCGTGTTTAACATCCGGACGTTATAATAGTATGGAGATTGTGGAAAAATCAGCTAGAAATATGTGTTCGACACCACTTCATTCGAGTTCACGTACTGAACAGGACGTCGAGTATGGTGATTTGTCCGGAATATCTTCCTTAGATGACGAGGATGTGTTGGATCACGATGAATCGCTTCCGGCCACATTCGATGAATGTTACTACAGCGTCCTATGGGAACTGGAAAAGATCAATGGCATCAAACTCAAACACGAGCACTATATAAAACGTTTAATCGACTTATTTCGGAATGATGATAGTAAGTTCGTACTAGCTGGCTTCCAACTGTGGAACGTTTACGGCTCCTACATAGTTTCTTTAATAAAGCAATCTCTGTTTATCGGTACGAATGTAAACCAACAGCTTAGTGATTGCATTCACTTCACATTTTATGTAAGTAGCGATGTAGAGCTTGTTATCGACTTGCATGAGAGAACAAATGCTGTCAATGGCGATAAATATTTGAAATGTATGAGTAAACTGGCAATGCCAAGTGTGAAGGCGGTTGTAACTCGGGAAATGAAAGCTCGAGTGATCAGTTGCCAAATTTTGACCAAAAAAGAACGACTTCTTGCGCAACAGCGAAAATAACAAATATTTTTTTTGCCGAAATATTTGCTTTATCATGTATTTGCTCAGTTTTCAAGTTGAAATAGGAAATACTGAAGAAATTGCGAGAAATAGGTACCATACAGAACGGTCTAGAGCAGTTATTTTAGATCAACATCGGGGGAGAACTTGAATTCGAAGATCAAAGCAGCCTCAGTAACATGAATATTATACAAATATAATCTGCTACCGTACAGCACGTCCGGACATCTAGTAAAGGGTGTGCGAGTGTATCAGAATATCATGGAGAAACGGCATAAAATAGATTATACTCACATCATTAAAGATAATCTGCATGTAGTGTTTTGCAGCAACTGCAAAGCCAGAGTACTAGTGAAAGTCCAAATATGTGGTTTCAGTAGTACAAGGTTCAGTTAAGTGACTTGTCATGCTTCCATGTGATTTTCAGTCAACGGATATTGGGTGGTTGGTGGTAGCCAGTGCACATTGCAAAGAGCCAGGACCTAGATCCTTAATGTATTCCAAAAAAATGCAAATCCGACATCTAGATACATTGAGGGTGTTTTATGTATGTATAAGGTTAAATTATGGATTAGGGTCCCGCCTCGATTGTGATTACTATTCATGGACCGCGTCTAATCCGTATTAGCGTGAAACTACAACTGTAACCAATTTCAGTAGCAATGTGAACTCCCTTTTTTAGATTGAAACGTTCGTGCAGTTTGTGTTCCTGTATACGTGCATATTCTACATAATATGTATTTACGTACATAAATATATGTACATGAACGTGATATCATTTAACTGGAATTCAGTTCGAACTTCAAGCAAAATCATTATAGAAGTTGTCTAATGTCCATGTATAGATAGATGGTCAAAGTTGCTTTATTGGTACTTGCTACTTGTGCTCAGTATGATCAAACCACATTTTTATTTCTGTTGATTAAAATGAAATCAGATGTCAAGCAACAAGAAATAATAGACCATCTCTTGCTTTATCTCGAAAATGATCAAGCGGGTTTAAACTTTTGGCTTCCGAGTTTCAAATTATTTTGTACTTAATGTAGCATGTGGTAAAATATTCAGTTATTCATTACTAGGTATTTTTTATGTTTAGGAGCAATAAAAAATAAGTTGATCTGCATCTTTGTGCAGAATTTGAACCATCAGAATCTCTCTTCCTGAATCTACAAAGTGCTTCGCCACGTTGTACCTGAGCGAGCGTTGTCATTGTTGTAGTGATCAAGATACGATGAAAAACTCTCTGGTGTTGGCTATGATCATAAATGAATAAACCTACATAAAGTTGAGAATATTGACTGAGAAAGTACAGAACTGATTCGGTTGAAGAGCCGGATGTACCACTGAACGAAAATAATAATAAATTAAAAAAAGAAAAGGAGGGTGACACTTGAATTGAAATCCGCTAGTTTCAAGGTTCAAGTTTTTTTTTGTATCTCCTCCAGATTCGATGTCCTTTGTACTTCCGTAATTCCTCGATGGCATACTCGTCACAGGGGTGAAGGGAGAAGGAATGCTGGTCTATCAGTTGATAATATTAATGGCCAAAAGGCAAGATGAGCACTTACTATTGGGGGTATAGATTGTTGCAAAAAGTTGCAACGTGAACTTGGAGCTAGCAAATTTAGTTTCCCTCCGAACATTATGTGAAAAAATTGAAATGTATTCTGGTAATAGTAAGTATTACACATGTAATGTTGTAAAAGTGAAATGACCCCCCCCCCTCTCTCTCTCTCTCTCTCTCTCTCTCTCTCTCTCTCTCTCTCTCTCTCTCTTCATACCAAGTCTGGCTACGCCATTGAGGTTAAGTAATGAAAAGAATTATTGATGTTCCGTTCGAATCCTGTGAGCGTAGAGTTATGTGGGGGTCCATTTATACACACCAGAAAAGTAGAGGTAAATTGTTGTAACGTGTCTAGAAAATGTTAACTTGATTTCTCCTGGTACTACAAAGAAAGCGGAAATCACGAAATTGGACTGTCGTAGCGTCATTAATTTTTAATAGGGACCTAGTTTTTAATCGGTCATTTTTTTAAGGTTAAGTTATTGAATGCCATCAATTGAATGGGTGTTGAATTGTATAATGTGAAACAGTTGTGTGAAAATGTATACGATTTTTCGACTAATTGAACTCGATTGATGTTATGACTGATGCATTACTGAGTTCTGCTAGCGGTCTGTTCAGAGTATTTATTGACAGCCGAGCCTACTGACTGACTGAAGTCATCATATTGCTGCACCCATTTTGTTTGCGAACTAGTTACATCTGCCGTGTTATCGGCTTCCTTCAAAAAATTGATACTAGTTTTATCTCTACGTTTGTTAACTTTTTATGTCGTGTAGGAAGAATTTGATGCCGCGAATAATGATTCCATGAAACAGATAATTTTTATCCAACTGCCTTGTTCGATACCTATCGCATTCACGTATACTCGTAGCATCCCTTTTTCTTCCTAGTTACGGGTATTCAGGGTGTCCGGCCATCCAATACAGCAATTTTTGTCAGCTATAATTGGATCGTCTGTTGGATTGAGAAATAGTGTAGGATGGTTGTTGCTCGCCGATGAATATACGATGATCGCGGGATCTCCACTCGTTTAAAAGAGGTCTAAGTTCTTGCTGTGAACCTCTTTATCACTGAGGTGTGACTTTGCCCTTGTGGGAATTGCGGAAACGTAACGACGCTCTTTCGATTCCTCAGTAATACGCTTGTAATGCATTTTCTTGACGATTCACAATGATACATCCAGTTCCAATGTTCGAAATTCTCTGCGTAGCAATAACGTTTATATAAAGTGATATGCGATTGTGTCTGGGTGCGCAACAGAGTCCTGCACGATTCCACCCGTAACCCGGTTGAACCTGATTACTACTCGTACCGCATGCGGATACGAGTTTCGAGTGGTCGGGTAAAATCGTACCCGGGTAACTTCTGACCCGTTCATGACGAGTAGTTACGGGTGCACCCGTAACTACTCGTGATTCTTGAACATCAATTTTTTTTTTCTTAGAACTGTTTTTTAGAATATGTTTTTGTTAAAATTTGTAAATTTGTGTGATAATGAAAAAGTATAAATTACTAGAGAAACGGTAGCGGAGATCGATCTTAGCAAAGTACAAACGAAAGGCGTACAAAAATGAACCACGGGTCTTCCGAATAAACCTTTACCCGGGTAGTACGAGTCGAACTCGTTTATCAGACGGGTCAACTCGTAACCGTGCGCTGACGAGTTAACTCGTTTTACTCGTAAACGCGTGACCGTGCAGGACTCTAGTGCGCAACCTAGACAGTGTGTCGGAAAAGTTCCCGAACTTTTGAAATAAATGAAGAACAATCGCATGTAAAGTAATTTATTTAAATTAACTTTCAACGTAGTCCCCTTCCCAAGATATACACGTATTTGAGCGGTTGTACAGCGATTCGAAGGCTTTCTGGTACTCCTTGTGATGTATGAGCTTGGAGGCGCTCGGTGCAAGGAGTTTGAATGGCAGCTACGTGTTCAAAAAATAGTCCTTTTAGGCGCATTTTAGGCTTCGAGAACAGGAAAAGGCAGGCAGGTGTCAAATCAGGCGAATAGGAGTGGTGATTGATCCTTGGCCTTTGATTTTTAGCGAGATAACGGTTAACAATGTTCGCTGAATGCGCGGGCGCATTGTCATCCAACAGATTTCACGTTCCGGGCTCCTTGTACTCGGGCCATATGCGCTGAATCTGACGTTTGAGACGTTTTAGGACCTCGACGTAGTAGGCAGCGTTCACCGTTTTATTTGGAGGCATATATTCGTAATGAATTAACCCTTTTGCATCAAAATACACGATGAGCGTAGTTTTTACTTCGGATTTTTGTTGGCGCACTTTCTGAGGTCTTGGAATTCCCGGACTGAGCCATGCGGACAACTTACGTTTTGTTAGAGCGTCGTGTGGATCATTCTTCCCGTTTCCGAAAACGTTTTTTCAAGTCTAACGCAGAATTTAATCGCGGCACGTTATTCGATCTTTTCATCCATTTTCAGGTTTGAACATGCGACCCAAACACACATTCACTAAAATACGTCTATTTCGCTAACGAATCAGCAGAAACTGCTGAAATTTTGTACACACACTCCAGAAAGGTGTAGCAATTCAGCACGGGTGTGGTTTAATATCGCGCCACTTGTATGCGCGCTAGAAAAGAAGTTCGAGAACTTTTCTGGCACACTGTGTAGAAGCTGTTCTACCGTTTCTGTTACGATTAAGGGGGAAAAATGCATCGCATACTTCACATTATTTGTAACATAACCGTGTACCTTGCTTTCAGGTATGCTGGACAAATGGGAGAACCTCGAATGCAAAACCGACGAAACGGAAAAGAAATGCAGCCTGCAACGCGACATATATGATCTGCGCAAGAAGTTGCTCGATGTATCCACAAAAATGCCGAATATGGCATTCCACGTCGAAGATCGAATTCAGCTAGAGAAGAATATACAAATTGTCAAGGTGAGATTCCTCGATTTACGTGTCTATTGTGCTGTCTGTATTTACCCCCAGAGTAATCACGAATGACTTGGTTAATTTTTGTCTAGGGCGAATTGAACTCACTCGTTGATAAGAAGTCGTTAATCAGCGACTATAATGTGAAGGCGCATCGATTGTTGAATGACTCGAAGTACTCGACGCTGTCGCTAAAAGACGACATAAATGAGCTGTATCGTATCTGGGAGGAAACTCATCAAAAGTAAGTTTATACGTATAATTTATTCTCACGTTTTCAAATGGTACCTACTGGTTCATGATATCGTTCACGTACCATGTTGGAAAAACACTTTATTGTGAAGACTTATTCCTTTACATTGGTTCCGCGCGTTGTTTTCTCCCACGCGTGAGGAAGCATATTGTAAGATTGTATGTACGTCCGACGTAATCGGCTGGTAAAAACGCCGACTTGAGTATCCGGAGTTCGATGTCTTCCTGCTTACACGTGGCTCAACTATTACATCTGTTCCGTATGGTTTCGTAATATCATTGCTTTTGGTCTTTTTCAACTTCCGAAGGGAAGATTGATTCGATACGAGCTGGAGGTTTGGTCGAGGTTGGCACATGTGGTGATACATTCGTATGTATCTCGAACAAGCCTACGCAATTGTGACTGCATTTTTGCAGCCAGTTATGCCATATGGTCGCCCTTCCAGAAGTTATCTCTCACGAGTGGGGCCAGGTAGGGACATCAGTGATGCGGTGGCTTATCTTAAACCGAGATCATCATGATGTTTGATCAGTAAGGCAGAATTGCTGAAGAACACATACGAAGCGCTAACATGCAAAACTGGAGGAAATTAGTTCAGTGCTTTGTTTTTGGGTTTTCAAGTTTTCAATAGGTTGGGAAGGACTATCATAAGGAAATCTTCCGAGCTTTCTTGAGTTTTAAATTGAAATCAGAGTGTCGACTGTTAGATTTGCAAATTCGTTGAATTATAGCTGGGTATCATTTGGATTCTAAGAGTTGAGCATGGACGTATCTGTAGAGGAGAGCGGTTGCAGGATTAGATCGAGAGATAGTTAGCAAGACAACGAGATGAAGGAATTAGTAGTCAGCTATATCCTGACGCAAACCCAGTCGGGTAATTCCAGGTTAGGGGGTGCGGTGCGCGGGGCCAGCTTGGAGTGCGTTCACTGCTACATGCCCCACCATCATCAGTTTCTTCAGCCGAACTTACAGAAAGGACAGGTCTGAAATCTGAATGTATATTCATGTACGTAAACTTGTCTCAGTTCTCTTATTACCGCTTGCTGACTGACTTCGTAATTCTTCCTGAACAATCGCAATACCTATTTCTTATTAAAATATAGCCCAATTGAGATTTGTTCGAAAAATTGTGTTCTTTTCAATAATTCATTCGTTGTTATTTAAGCTTCTTCAAAACTTTTGTTTGCAAGTAGCTTGTTTTTGGATCTTTTTTCCTTATGGAAATTCTGTTCAGGTGTGAAAATGTTCCGAAAAAAGATCATTAGAAAGTCACACAAAAGTCATATAAAGGTCGTATTTTTGGAAAATTTGTATTTGGTAGGCACCCTGTGTATGGATAGATAGACCAACTACTGACAGAAAGCGTGTGCATAATATCAAGGCCGTGGCTTTGTCAAACCCTTTATGGTAGCAGCTGGAGTAGGATCGGGGTTATCAATCTTGAATGTTTCTTCTCAAACTAAGATTGTTCAGGCGCTTCGGGGAGGGGGGGGAAGATTTATCGAATTATGACGAAGTAAAAAGGTCCCTGACATCCTCGAGAAAAACCTCTGCTTTTGTGAGACGTTCGGAAATTTCTCAAACCTCAAGGTTGGTAACCTGTAGTAAGACAAAGAAAGACTGTTTTACATTTATTTTTATTTTTTTTTTGAACATGTATGAAAACCGTACTGGGGGCAAACGTGTCCTCCCTCGGGTACTCATACCGGCGTGACATCGAGTAGGTGATCAGTACTCGCTTCATTTGTGTCGACATCAGAGTTGCCTTCGAGAAGCCCGCAGCAGTGGTCTTCAGCTAACTGTCGAATTCAAAATTTGCCTCTTGCAAAAATCCTACCTTTTCAAGTCAAAGGAAGGAAGCTCTTGCTTTTCTACCTTTCACCTTCGATACGTCTTAACTCAATATACATGTTATTATGTTTCTGGAAACAAAGAAAGAAGGGGAAAAAATCCGTGATAGGCATTGCCTAGTAATTCGTATTTCTTCTTTTCCGAAAAAGCAATAAGACTTTCGAGCAATCATCATTCCCTTGTAAACTCGTAGCTGGCAGGGATGTTGAAATTAATTCTCGTGTCTTTCGCCAAAAGTACAGAAGTTTCCGCGTCGGTCATCATAAAACTATTACCGAAAAAACAGGCACCGCGTTTGAAATATTGATATCTGGCAAAAAGTTATATCGCATCCCTTCTTGTATACATACATTTAAAAAAAAAAAAAATCGTGTAATGAAAATTATTAAAAAACTAACCCTAAAGAACAGCTTTCACGATGATTCTGGATGATGGAAAAAACCGACAACTGGTCAAGAGACATTCGACCCTCTCGAAGTGACTGAAATATCTTATACTGTAAAATGATTGATGACTTTCGTGACACATCAGATTATTACTATGAGGAAAGTCACTCGCCTTTCCTTGGTCTTTAATGCCGTTATTTTTACTAATCGCTTGTGTTATTTTCTTTCTGTTTAGAGTTTCGCATCAACTCAGTACCTTACAGCAGGCTCTATTGGCGTGGCGCAATTTCGACATGCATATGTTGGAGCTGAAAACGGTACTTCGCGAAGATCATACCGCGTTGAATGTTTTGGATCAGGCTCTGAAACAGGAGGAATATGTTGGTGATGTAGCGTCGACGTTTCAGAACATCGCCAAGTATTTGCCCGATAAGCATCACGATAACTTGATGAAGGTAAATTCTGGTTTATGTCTGATTATTGAGGTCTTGGGAGTCGCTGTTCCGCCCCTGGAACGGGCCATATGACGAGGACTCGCGTTAGATAAGAATGGAAGTAGCCGATATAACTGTGTGCGTATACGGCCCCAGTTCTGGGGAGATTAAATCATTCCCACCCTTGTTTGGGTAATCGTGCCATAGGAAAGTTTGAAAGCTTGTAAAATTTCTTTTGTCTTCTTGTCAACTGGAATGTGTACTTCTCTCCTCTCCCCTCCACAAAAATATTACATATCATTCCTGGGGGGGAGGAATATTTTCAAGTAAGTCTCCTTCCCTCCTTTCCGAACTAAATGAATATTTACCACTCCGAAACTATGGTGTAATGATTGTCTTTACCCGTTCTTGTTGTGGGTTACTAGAATTTGAGCAAAGTCCAAAATGATAAATCCGTGTAATCTGTAATGGAATGCATATCACATACATGCCTTGAAACGATATTGTAAACGAAAGAAGATATTGTACAGCAATTCGTTCCAGCATTGCATTATGGCTTATTTTTATTCAGGATTTGATGTTTACTGTATTACAAAATGACGTTTTCCTGTTCGTGTTTTATTTATCTTCCTGTTTTCCGCTTGTATCATTCCAGGTCAATAATAACCACGTGACGGTGCTGGACTCCGAACACATTGACAGTATGTCTAGTTTTCTCATGAATACGCTAAACGTCGAAGGGTCATTTTCGGACAGCGGTATATCCGACTCCGGCTCTGAACAAGATCAATGCGAACGCGAAAAACGGTTAGCGGTTCTAAGGAAACTTGCTAGACACCTTGAAGCAGTTTTGGCTCCAGGCAGTGAAGCCTTATTGAGTTTCATGAAGGTAAGCGCTTGAATTCTGAACATTTCAGAGTATTCACGTGGTTTCGACTTTGGTGTTGGACTTGGATCGGATCGACAAGGAAATGAGATGAATACGTGGAGGTTTCTAATTTAAAGAATGATAGGGTTAATAATTTGTTATTTTTCGAAAATAGTGGCACATCTCAAAGATGTTGACTCTTGTGGTTTGTGCTTGAGTGGTCAACACTAAACATTTTTCTAATAGAAAAGACTTGGAAGTTAACTATAGTACCCGGAGGGCTTCGTACAAGAATGTTAAGTCCATTTTCTTCCAGTGACAGACTGTGCGAACCGCGATCTTTCGGACGTTCATTAACATCTATCATTGCAAGAAAATGAACTTGACCCCTTCTTGTACTGAGTCTTCTACGAGTACTTGCTTTTAGATAGCAGTAGTGTCTTTATTCTAATTTGTTACTGCAACCACTTCTCACACTGAGGCCTTTACTTTCTTTTTGAGGGCAAAAGCTTTCCAATTCTGCAAGTATGCAGAGAATCGAAGAAAAAACACAACCGATCTCACGTCTCGGAGATGTAACACTATTCCCTAGAAGAGACGACCTTGGAATAGTTCAGTATGCAAAGGCTTGGTTACCGGGCAAATAGGAGAGTTACGCCTTTTCAAAATCCCGTGGTACGCTTCCCTTTCTCAGAAAATTCATTTTCCATCTATTTCTTCTCTTTCGTGAGGGGCAAGCACTTGCAATAAACTTGTTCCAAAATTAATCGCTAAAATTCTTTCGCTCAGAAATTCAGAAATGTCACCGTATCTTCATCTCTGTGCTCCGATTTCTCACAGCTGGAATCACGGTCCAAACGAATCCCATGGGTATTGGGGTTTTCTTATTGGGGGGGGGAGGAGAATAAATTGATCTAATGTAAACATTGATTTAGGGAAACGAGGTTACGAATTCTTTTGAATGTCTATAAACTTGTCTGTGTTATGGGATCCGTTTACTTGTCAGCATTTTCATATTGCCAATTTTATTATTCCAGAAAATTGACGAGGCCGAAGAAGAAATACGTGAATTGCAGCAAACTTGCCGCACCATTATCAAGACTGGCTACCTGGAGAAAAGTGACCGAGAACCCCATAAGAAAGACAAAGCGCTTAAAGATAACTTTCAAAAGTAAGTAAATCGCTTTTATTTGATGGCTTTATTGGCATGTTAGTATTAATTTATCAGTTTTTACTTGCCTGTTACTGAATATTGGCTGGAAAAACGTGTTTTTCTGAAAGAATTTTCCCTACGTGTTCGTTAGATGGGACCTAAGAACTAAACCAAAAGTTTTTATTACCATTGAAAGTGACTACTATAACTATCGAAGAACGAAGGTCATTTTCACGATAAAGAAAATGATCGGAAAGAATTATTATGTAATTATGGAAGTATGACTTGATGTCTGCATTTCACGATACAAAAATATAATTCTTCGTTCTTGAAACTGCAAAATACTTGGCGTATATTAAGTTCTGTATCTTTATTTTGTTATCTGCTGAGTTTTTCCCCATAGAGAGACGAGACAAAGAAAGTGTTCTGCATTTAGAGAAGGAACCAAGTCTGCGGAACGGTACGAGCGAGTCGTTAGGGAAACATACTAAGACATGAAAAGAGTAAATAGGAGTCAGAGCAGGGTTTTTAGTGTACGGGAATTGGTGATCTCGCGGCCGATGGTTTCTCCTTGGGCTTTCATGTTTACTTGTAAATCCGTCGACTTGGACAAAATTGAAATGCAGGAATGGACCTACCCGGAGAAGAAGAAGTGGAAGAGCCGAAGAAACTAACGAAGTACCAGTGGTCGGGGAAGGGGTATCAGACTGCAAAACCTCGTAGTGTTTCTTTCTAGAAATCCATCTCCTTTCATCAGTGGAAGACACAACACACCCACAGAGTCATCGTCAGATGACAGTTAAGGCTGCACAGCCTTATGGACAATTAGATGAACTTTTGTCGGGCAGAAAACCGGCCCAGTCTCGATAAGGGGGTTGAGTCGTGAAGCGGAACCAAAGTTCGAAAGTCAGTATTTGAATTTCGGCACTCCGTCTCATTCCCTCGTTCAAACATACAATCCCAATTGATTGTAGCGCTATTAAATATTAGTTACATGTCAGCTTTTATGTGGAAAAGTACAGCAGCAGCGGATACTAAGTATTTATAATTTTAAGTTGATCAACCTTAATCTCCGTTCTTACCTGTTCAGTGGATTACCCGAGCGTATTCCCTCAGTTCATTTCGTATAATTCAAACATTATTTTATCGCTTTATTTTGTCCCTCTTTCCAGTGACATGACGTCCTTCGATAAAATCTGACACTCCGATTTACAAACCAGTATTCGAAGATGAATGGAGGAAAGAGGCAACGCGAATACCCTTCCCTTTCGAACAAATGATTTTACGTTTTTTAAATCTTCGCAATATGTAATTTAGAAAGATATGCGAATTTATGGAGGGTAAAAACGAGAATATCGCAAGACTTTGGACTGGCGGTGATGGTAAGGAGAGGGAAAATGTACGTACTAAAGGTAAACGCCAGGCGGCGTTCGTAAAAACAAGAGAAGAAATCCATCTCCCGCTGTTGTTATTACCTCATTTGAATACAGATCGCTATAGATGGGGATCAAATTGACAAATTGGTCTGTTTTTTTATTAGTTGGCGCGCGCGAGTGTGCGTTCTCTGGTGTGAAGAAGACTGAGAACGTATGTTTGTAGTGTGGAAGGACACCCGAATGTAGGAAAAAAGTCGATTATTTCCAATAAGGGTGCGAGAATTTCCGGGCTTGTACGCATATGTGTGTACATATTAATCTTGAAAAAAGAAAGAAAATACATTATTTGTTCGAGGGGGTGGCGAATGAAAAGATAATTCATCGGCAGTCTGTACGGTATTAGTGGCAATTCTTTAGTAGTCATAGACGACATTCCTGTTATGTTTTTAACGATAGAGTAACTGTTGTCGCTGAATCATGGATGGTCAGCGTATTATCAGCTTCAGAAATTCATGAAACATTTGTGTATATTTTGAAACGAAATGGCGACAGATAAGTCCGTAGCCTTGCTCTCTCTAACTAAAATCACTGTTCCAATTACTAGCTTCAGGGGTGGATTGGGACGCCAAAAGCAACCGGGAAGATACCATTTTTTTCATTTTCATCGCGCCCCTTACCACTCCCCTTCCCGTCGGTCGCTACATCAGTTCAAGACCTACGAATGCACCGGCTCAGTTCTTGTGAATTGTGTCAGTCACCAGGAAATTGACCGGTCAATTACACAGCCAATCCGCCCCCGTAGGCTCGTTACTTTTCGCCCCTTTCCGGCAGGCCGCTGCGGCAACATCATCATCTGTCAGCTGAAATGTAGGCCTCCAAATGTTTTACTTTTCCTTGCACTTCTGATGCTTTTACTTTTATTTTGCAACTTAGTAATATATTTGTTCAGTGGCATAGCGTCGGGGGGAACGGGGGGGGGGTTGCATGTTGCGCCCCCTCCCAATATTTTGACATAGTCCTCTAATATCGGCGATTTTTAAATAATACCTTAATTTTCGACTTTTTCTCCTTTGAAAACCTCATTGTGCCCCCCCCCCTTGAGAAACCCCTAGCTACGCCACTGATTTTGTTATAATATTACGAATAACTTAGCAGTTTGGCTGAACAGTTTTCGTGTATACACTTGCAAAAGCTTGTAAGAAAATCTCTTTGACGTTATTATAAAAATAAAACGAAAAAACCTATAGTAAAAAATCACAAATCAGGAGATAAGCAATAGTAAAACCTCCTTGATCACTCTCTCATTTTCTTATAAGTAAGACAATAGCAGCGCACCACGAGGCCTGCGGAATCTGAATTCGAAAACTCGCAGAATCTGTACATTTATTTCAGCAGCTGTCCAGTGATGTCATTCCGGCTGCAGTTGGTTATGTAATTCAGTGGTCCTTTATTACTAATCTTTTCATTTCGCGTTCGTGCTATCAAAAGCCGGACTGTGCAGACATATGCTAGAAGTTTGAATTGACGCGAAGACCGAATGCCGCGTCACACGCTAGTAATTACTCCCGCGAGTCCTCGCTAACTCGCGTTCGAACAAGAAACTTCTGGTAGCGAGCAAATTAAACGACGTTTAATGGTGGGGAAAAGCGAAGCACTTCGAAGTAAAATTAAAAAAAAATTCAAAAAAAAAGGAAAGCACCCCCTTGCAAGACGTATAAAAAGTGTCGCGCCACTGCGATGTGCTACATTGGAAGTTATAAAACCGATTAAAACAATAAAGCGAATTAGCGAGATAGAGGACGATAGAACGAATGAGGAGGGGTGTAACCTCTAGCGTGGTCAATGAGATCATTCCTATGCAACGGAAATTTCATTTCTCATTACCGAATGCTTAAACTTCTCGGTAACGATGCGGCGGTAAGCCGGAGACTTTCTTAAGAAACGTTCGCAGTGAATCCCCAGAAGGGTTAAGTTTGCGAGACGAGGCTGAACTTCGCCGTATTTGAGATGACGGCTGACTGAAATCCGTGCAAAGTAAATCATAATCCAACCTCTAATTTGGGGTCTGTTCTGGTGACACCCCAACCCCGCTTTCCCACCTTCTACCGTTCTCGATCGCAAAATCTTTTTCATTTCGACGACGGTAGATTCCGTCGACCAGTTTCTGAAAGTCGGAACAGTCCGTTTTGATTTCAGTTCGGTCGGACAAGTCGAGACAATCTGTGAGAATGAATGGGAGTCGGGAGGGAGGGGACACCGTAATTAACGAAACTAACTTTTAGACTACCGACCGATCGTGACGGATCTTCTCGGTTCAAAATTAATTACACCGTTTCGTGCGAAGCTGTCAATGAATAACGTAATTGGCGGGTATATCGATGTGTACTTCGCGACCGAGTGTTGCGTGCTGAATTTTGAAGAGGCGACAGTTGTGACGCGGGAATTCGCATAAGTGGCGTATTTCTTCCAACGAAATCGCTGCTTTCGAGATCCCGAGATTCCGACGGCGATGCGAAAAAGAAAGTTGCGTCGATGATGGTTGCTGATACTTGTAATGATGAATCTAGTGGGCTAGGACTATATTTAGTGTTTTGCCTAGTTCCTACGGGGCCTCAATGATAAAAAATGCTGCAGGAATCCTCCTACGTTGCTGTTTTTGAGTTTGGTACCGTAGCTAGCAAATTCTGTGGGTTTTTTTTTGGGAGGGGGGGGGGGGCAAAATCATCGACTAAAAATATAAGAAATTTCGATTGAAATCTGAAGGAAGAAAAGAAAGTTGTGACTTTCCCAATTATTCCAGATGGCAACCAGAATTTTTCGAGTTCTGACTGTTCAAACAATACGGGAAGGACACTTCAACCTCCCCTTTGCTACGGTTCTGTCAAAATTTTATCGTCTCACTAACAAATATGTTCGTCTGTCTTCATACATCACTATTCGACGTACATGTTATTTGCATGATGGAAGGGGAGGAGATGCTCCATTGACACTTGTCGGTTTTCTCGGTGCTTGGTGTTCTAATCCTTTTACTTGGAGATGGTGGAACAAGTGTCATCTCTTGACCGAATTTCAGGCAAACTATTTGGCGACTCTCGCCTCGTTGGTCTTGACCCCTGACCTCCCGGCTCGCCGTTGTGTTCTTCACTTTCTATTTGCCTGCATTTGTTTGTCGCCTGATTGCCTTCTAGTTGCGTGTCGGACCGACTTTCTCTGTCTACCTTTTATCTTGTCACCGATTTTTTCGTGCCTTGAGGAGAGAGGGTAGAATTTTTGGATGTACAAATCTTGACGTTCGAATTCTATATCTTGACTCTTATTGTAGAAAGACGACCTGCATGGTGCTTAATCCGTATGAGGGAATTACAAAACCCAGACCTTTAGTACATATAATGAGAGATAAATGATATGAAAGTGAGAATGACTAAAAAAAAGTGAAATGAGAAAAGTGAGGCGGAGGGGAGATATTTGTAAGTGAGCAGACTGGGCAGGCTTCAGACCATAATATTAAATTACAGGGCTTACGTGATCTTTGTTCCAGAATGGGCGAAATGCATGATTATCTTGATAGGGGAAGGAAAGGAAGACAAAGAGGGGCTAGATGTATGAATAGCTTGAGACTCTTGAGCTCTGTCGATTTTGTTTTTATCAGAGACGTGAATGAGTCCAGATTCTTAGTATTAAAAAAATAGTAGGGTGTTAGGTAGCTCTGATTTTAATAATAATACGAATGGCGAGGGGACAAAGGAGAAGAATGAAAACAGGAGGAGAAAACAAGATATATGAAGAACTTGAGGATCCAAACTTTTGGATTCGAGATCTCGACACACCGGCTTTGTTTTTGTTTGTTTTTTTCTGAGAAGAGTATGATATCAGGTTTTTACTATTGAAACACAATGAAGTATAGAATAATAGCTCTGCTTTTGTGACATTTTCTATTAAAAAAGAAACGCAAGTTTTCAGAATTATAACTTAATTATGGTTTCATTTGCAAATTCTTATTGGGGGAGCTGCTCGCTTTTCTATTGATTGGTCTATTAACTAAGAACACTGGATCTGGGTTCAAACATGCTAGCTGTTTAATATCTCAAACCGCCGAATGTAAGATCGCATTTTTATACGTAGATCTCTGCCCGTCGTTGAAAAAACTACATAGGTAGATTGGCTGCCAGAAAAATGTAAAATTGAAGTAACAGATCTGCCACCCCACAATCCACCCAAATAAAGAAACAGTCAGACTGAGAGGTATGCAGTCAGTTAGCTATTCCACAGACAACCAGCCAGATGAGAACGAAGGTAGAAGGTAGAAAACTGTTTCAACTCATATCAAAACGAGACAATACTCTACAGCACAAAGAGACACGTACTCGTTCGTTGGCCCCACTGCATTTTCAAGTTTCAAGCTGCTGTTTCATGAAAAACGTGTGCGAGCTGTGTTGAATACTCTTTCTTTTTTCTCAGTCAATCCTTTTAGTGGGCGATGTAAGGTTAACTTGTGCGAACAAAACAGAAGACTGGTAGTCAGCCCCCTCCCTTCCTGTTTATAATTATAACAAGATCAAAATCAAGATTACGGTATTTGAACGCAAGATCCTGCCGGATGTCTGAATCATTGTTGTCTCTCTCTGTCTGGCTGGCTGGCTGGCTGGCTGATTGTGTCTATGTTGGTCAGTCTATTTAACTTATTGACTCATGTCCTTCTATCGCTGATAAGCAGATAAACTAAACTGATCAATAAAGAGTAAGAAGGGGGTTTTCTAATTTCTTGATATGTTCTTTAAGGATTTGTTGCTTTTTGAACTATATATTATTACAGTACTAGTGGGGAAAAAGAACGTTAACGCGAGTTCTGCAACGGAACAAGCGTAAACGCGTTTTTGACCCACTCGTACTGTACAATATTTTTTTATATAAGTGCACAGAGACAAATTTTTAACTTGGAGATTTCTTTAGAAATACTAATAATGTCTCTTTTCTCGTAAACATCAACTGATTGAACGTTAACGAAAATAAAGCAGACGATACTCAATTCGCATTCAGAAAAAGGGTAAACGTGTGGAACGCAAACGTTGCACAGCTAAACACGTCTTGAACACAGGTGTGCATTCTACACTGCCATTGTTTCTTGCTTCTGATTGGCGATTGGCTTGCTTGACCCTTACCGCCACTAGTGAAAATAACAGCTCGTTATCGCCACTGGTGAAAATAATTCCTAATTTTTCTCAACTCTTCTGGTAACTGTACGTTTCCGCGACTCCGCCACTAGTGAAAATAACAGCTCGTTATCGCCACTGTAAGGGTCAAGCCAGCCAATCAGAAGCAAGAAACAATGGCAGTGTAGAATGCACACCTGTGTTCAAGACGTGTTTAGCTGTGCAACGTTTACGTTCCACACGTTTACCCTTTTTCTGAATGCGAATTGAGTATCGTCTGCTTTATTTTCGTTAACGTTCAATCAGTTGATGTTTACGAGAAAAGAGACATTATTAATATTTCTAAAGAAATCTCCAAGGAAAAAATTTGTCTCTGTGCACTTATATAAAAAAATATTGTACAGTACGAGTGGGTCAAAAACGCGTTTACGCTTGTTCCGTTGCAGAACTCGCGTTAACGTTCTTTTTCCCCACTAGTACTATAATAATATATAGTTCAAAAAGCAACAAATCCTTAAAGAACATATCAAGAAATTAGAAAACCCCCTTCTTACTCTTTATTGATCAGTTTAGTTTATCTGCTTATCAGCGATAGAAGGACATGAGTCAATAAGTTAAATAGACTAAGTACGAACTGTGTAGTCTTAATGCTGATAATATTCTTACTTTATCTGCCTTTTAACCGCAATGTAAACCTGATAAATTGATACAAAACGTATATCCTGTCCTGATTTCATGCATTTATGAAAACTTCAACGGTTTGTCAAATGTTTGAATATTCATATTCTTGCCTAAAGTCAGCGAAGGTGACGACATAAATGTCTTTACTCATGGAAAAACGTTTGAACGCAGAAAAACAAATTATGTAGTCTTATAGTGGAAAGCTGCCATTCTGTTTTGAAGTCGTTAGCCGTGCTGCAGAAAGAGCGTAAATTAAACCGTTAGTCCACGTTGGAAGTTGCGAAAACCGGTCGCATGTACATACCTGTCAGTGTATGTACAAAATCTTGGAGGGCCACTTTGCAACATGATGAATTTGAGAGGGGTCTTCAATGAGATTGTTGTTTGAAAACCGTCACCGCGTCATTTTATTTTCTGTCAGAACGGCCTGCTGCTTTCCCTTTTCTACTTTGTTGCTTATGTTTTTCCAGTCGATGGCTTCTCAGCAATAGTGAGTGATTAGTGCACGCTTCCCGAAAATGCAACCGAAACGTCTCTTTGATTATTTTGTTCAGTTATTTCAAATTCCGAGATAAACTACCTATAACTGTTTGATGATGTTCTGTGTATTCAGAGAAAATAAAAACGGGCGAAGGACGACTCCCGGAGACCCAGGATCGGATCCAGACAAGGGGCGCTCGGTCTTCTGGCGAGTACTACGAGCGGCGCTGCCATTCCATCTGGCCATTGTCGTGCTGTTGTGTGTAGCCTGCTTGCTGGAACCGAACTGTTGTGACGCCATCAACAATCTGAACCTGTCGCTGTCGCCACAACTTCGATATCTGTCCGGACCTCCTCCGACGTAATTCGACATCGAGATATCGTCGTCGAGTTGGCGTGTGTAACCCAAGGTTTCCTATATAATTTTCATATCCTCTTTTTACATAACAATGAAACGTTAGTACAAAATTGTTCTTAACATAAATATTTTATATAATCGTGTAAATGATTGGCCGCGTGGTTCTGGGGCGCCTTGTACCTGGGGCACGTTGTTAATTGTAAACGTAATATTTTATATGTAAGTACGTAGCTCGTTGCTCGACAGTACATTCCTGGCACGTTACTCTCCTCTAGTTTTTTTTGTACTACTTTTTCCTTCATCAATTAATGTAATATAGGTGTAAATTTTGCAAAAATTTTTAACAGCCGAATAATCAACGTGTTCTCCAATGCTAGTTTATGCGTAGTTACCAGGAACTCAACGTTTTCAGTTTTCAAATTTTATTTTTCTTGTTCAATATTTTATAGTTTTTTTTTTTTTCAACTTGTTATTTTAATTTTTAAGTGAAATCAAGTAATACTTTTTCATATTTCTGTAAGTATCAAATGATAAATGATTATCGAATACATTATAAAATAGCGCTTAACGTCTTCCTACATTTTTTTTAAATGTAATATTTTTTTTTTAGTAATAACTGATCTCCAAGTATGATTATTAATTTTTTTTTTATTTTAACTGCTTCACGAGTAGGCTTGCCAATAACCGAACGGTTAATCGAAACATTTAGTCATTTTACTCCAGTTAGCCGGTCATTTTCCGTTGTTTTTAATACGAAAAGTAACTGAATAACCGTATGTTTGCAATAACTGAGAGCAGTTTCTCTGTTCTGCATCTGAAAGTGTCAAAACAGTTCACCATTTCGTGTAATCGGAAACTTAACAAAATTGAAATTCGGGAATAGTTCAGAATCGAAGTGTTTTTAACTCACTAAAATTGGTGTGGTAATTACGTTAACGGATTGTTAAACACAACCCCGTTAACCAGACTTGATAATACTCGCCCTAAAGCTCTATACATACTTTGTACAGATAAAGACAGCCGCCATTTTCGTTTATGACCAGTTTTAAGAAATTAATCCTAAAATTATAAAGGATTCTCCTAACTAAGAATAAAATTCTACTTTTTCTTAACTCGTGTTACTTAGTTGAATTAAGTATAACTGAAAAAAAAAATCAACCGAAAAAAAAAAACGGTTAACCGATATGTAAATTGTCTATTCTGTCAGTTATAACTGGTCAAAAGAAGAAGAAAAAAACGCTAAGAAATTACCGGTTATTAAAAAATTTTTGACAAGCCTATTCACGAGGTTTCGATTTATTTTTCAAACGCGGGACATGTTTTCACATATTAGCAATCATTGTATAGACTTGTGCGTTTTCGAAGTATGCTCGACGACAAACACGGGTATTCTGAGAAATGGATTAATATCTAATTACGGTTTTACTCGTTTAGCTTCTAAGCTGATGAAGGGTGCTGGTAGTTCTATCGCCCAGTTCCTGCCGTCGTTGAAGTCAATTCTTCAAGCTTGCTGGAGCGCTGTCGGTGAAATTGAAGGCTCGACAATGATTGCATTCATGGAATCTGAAGTCTTACAGATCCGTCAATAGAATTCGAATGTGTAGATTATTTAGACTACGAAAGTCATTTACCTCATGGGTATTGTATCTTAGACTTGCCCTCTCCAAGTCTAATAATTCCAGAGTTTGCGATACTGTGAATAAACAATGGTCTGAACTTCTGTAGTCTGTAGTGTTCTTCCTATGATTTCCTCAGAGCTTTTGGGTAGCCTGCTCTTGCCCTCCCGACCTCTTCCCTCATGCACCTGTGATTTGACAGAACGACCACCACCCTCCATCACTCTAATTTTATATATTTTTTTTTATTTTTATCATTATCCTTAAATATTATTTTATATTCGTGCTATTTTATCGGTGTACATCGAACGTGTTTATTCGGTCGCTGTAATTTGATATACATAATCTGTAAGTCCTAAGGTGTAATCGCGTACTTCGACAGCTTATGCTGACGAATGGTTCCGTGTTCTCGTACACCCGTTCTCATCGTTTCTCTGAGCCTAAACGATCTGAACGAGTATAACTAAAAACAACGACTGATTTTTGTATTTTGGGTAAGTTTTAATTTTTCTTTCTTTCTTTCTCTTTGTCTGGTTGAAAATTTACCTTAACCCGAATTTTTTTTTTGTTACCGAATTTTTTGCAATAACTAAACGTTCGTTTTATATTTATTTTTACCCGATAATTTATACAAATAACGATAAACGAAGTTGTGTTTAATGTTCATGATGGTGTTATTGCACTCTCATGGGATTGCTGGTACGCTATACGATCATTTCAGCGTGAATGCAAAAATGCTTTTGTAGATTCGAAATATCTCATTTTGGATCGTATATTCCTGTTTTTAAATGAATTGAGTTAATACAGTTTCTTACACGAATTGCATTTTATTTATTATGGTTCGAAGTTCAACGTTCAACAACTGTGCATGTTTTGTCAGTTGGTAATTAATGAGAGGAACCTATCAGAAATTATCGATAAGTATCGTTCAGTAACGAGTTTTGCTAGTTATTGATGTATGCCGACTATCTAAACTACAAAATACTTATAAAAAGTCCAGCAAAATTGGGAATTTTTTTTTTGCCAATACTACAGTAGTAGTCTTTTTTGTGACTACGAAAACCATCGCCCTTAGCAGAATTCGAGTTGCGGAATTCTGGAGGAACCCGGTTCCTTCTTTCGCTCCGGATCCATATAAAGCCCATCTGACACGACACAAAATTATGATACCAAATCCAACCCAAAATTTCAATGGCGGAGGGTTGACGACGAGGACCTCATCATGAGTACTGGTCGTAGATACTAGATAGAGTCGTGCAAGTACCTTATCTCAGAGATATTCAGATATTTCGGGTGTAAATATGATCGTCCAGCCAAACTCCACTGGCCATGCATTCACAAAAATAATTTTTTCGAATCACAAATGACTATAATAGGTATGTAAATATAAGACTGAACAAAAGGGTGCATGGAAAACAAAGATGATCTCTTCTATCTTACTATGACCTTGGCGGTCATTCGTGCAATCGTCCTGTTTTTCAAATGATTTAGATATCTAGATCATGATAACAGAGGGATTTTGAAGAACATGATTTGCAAACAGAATTTGAAGATCGAAAAATGAGGCATACCGAAAGGAGGAGTCTCACACGAAATAGTTTGAAATCGGTTCCAGAATGATCATGAATATATTATCATCCTAACGATGCACCATGATTTTAGATGATCGTTTTTCACGATATTTTCTATTCATAGGTGATGAATGTTCAGCCCTGAAGTATCTGGGGCTGTGGTTCGACGGGAAGTTGCAGTTCCGAGTGCATTTCCCGCTGACAGCTGAAAAGGTGGATCGAGTAGCCAGACGCTGTCCAGTCTGATGTCCAACCGAGGGAGAGAGGAAAAAGATTTAAGTCTACGTCATGTCGGTCCTCCTAAACGGGGTGTCAGTATTTGCCGACACCATCAAGATTCTTTACCGAAGAGCGGAAATGGGGAAGATTCAGCGAAAAGCCGCGATGAGGTGTGTTAGTGCGTACCGCTCTGTTTCTTCGGAGGCAGTAGGCGTGTTAGCGTGTATATCGCCGATCGAAATCGAGGTCGGCGAAATAGCGAAGGCACACAGCGTGAAGAAGAGAGCGAACACGAAACGAGAAGAACTTCGGGTCAAGCAGGATATCCAAGCAATCAACACTTCGTAAGTAGAAGGACGCGCTCGCCCATTCGACCAAGGGCGAGTGAATCCGAGCGCTGATACGCGACCTCGAGGTATGGGCAGGAAGATTTAATGGAGAGCTAAACTTCCACCTGAGCAAAGTCCTGAGCGGCTACGAGTGCTTCGGCACGTACCTACATCGGATGGATGGGATAGCGCCGAGCCCCGCGTACATGCGCTGTGATCGAGGAGTGGAGGACACACCCTGTTCGAGTGTGAGGCTTGTGAGAGCAGAAGAGGTGCGAGACAGCAACAGCGATCGAACCCGGCGGCGGAAACGCGAGCGACAACGACGACGACGTGATCGGTCATGTCGCGCCGGACACCTTAGTTCCGGAAATGTTGAAGACAGGAAGCGGATGAAACCGGGTGTCGGCCTTTGTCTTGACCATCGTAAAGAAGAAGATGCAGACAGAGTGGTCGAGGCAGAGGGCCGACGGACAACGCTCGGCGCACATCACCAACGAACACAACAACCACCCTAGAAGAGCTGCTGCGGACCCGCCGGTAGGGGTCCCCCGCTGTCACCACCTTCCTGCGTCGCCACGCGTACCAAGACGAGGAGGTGAGGGGTGAATGAAGAGGAAGCGCGCCTGGCTGTGAGGGACCCTAATTCCAAGTCAGTGCTGGGAGCGCCCACCTCGGACAGTAGGGAACCCCATGGTGGCCCTCGCAGGACAGCGAGCACTGGAAGTGGAATGGCGAAATGGGGGCTCGGGCCGGCCTCAAAGCGTCCCACCGGCCACAGTTGTGATACTCGAAAGGATAGTTTCCGGGACTGGGGGGATGCAGTGTCTCACGGGCCACCTTGGCGTGCGTGCATTGCCATACGTCCCACCCCACCAGGTGATGAAACAGAGGAAGCTAAGGGGTAACGTATCTTTATTCAAATTTTCGAATGGACCTCTCACTCTCAGAAATGGAAAAGGCCATTTTTGAATTCTCATTTTGAGGAAATATAGTAGATTTTTCACCTAGTGCTCAAGAGGTACGCGATTTTTGACGAGTGCGAAAGTCTGCAAAACGAGCGAAAGCAAGGAAAGCAAACTTTTTTCGTTATTTGTTTTCTTGTTTATTTTTTGTATAGCGAACGGGGAAAAGGACCTGAATCTTATTGAATTTAAACAGTTATGTCTGGACGTACTGGTGCGATAACTGATAACTGATGGAAGCTCCAGATATAGTTCAGATTCTAACTAATTGTTTTCTACGATTTTGTTCCAAGCATGCCACCGCAGCCTATGTATTTTTGGTATAAGTATAGGTAGATAGATATACCTACTTTCAGTTTCAGCTTTTAGGCCAAAAAGGAATTTGCTGTAGGTACACTGTAGAGCAGAACTTGAAAAACATATCAGAAAACGGAATAATAACGTTTTTTAAACATTTATAAAGGAATAACGAAACGAAATAAAATTATTAAAATTTTACGACACAGGAACGGAAAAATAACACAACAATAACAAAACTGAAATAAAAACCGAAAATATTTGAATCTAAATAACGTTATAACAGGCGACCTCGCGGATCACAAGGTAGTAACAGGATGGTTGCCATTGGGACTGTGCAAATTGTAGAAACACTAGTGTAGAAAGGTATTTTTTGATAAGCGAATTATGCTTTGACGTCACTAAGGCGCTGTAGTCTACAGCGCCTTTACGTCACTAACGTCTTCTTTTTCGTTTTTCCCCGGGAACATAAAAGCTCAGGACGCTACACGCACATTATGGAAGTTCAAGGCTTCAAACCAAGATTACTAGAACTAGAACAGGTTGGTCTACTGACCGCCGAAGTGCGAGAGGATATCCCTCTGCTTAGTACAGGAGAAGTGGACAGCGCGATCGACCGGATTAGGACGAAGAAGAGGAAGGCGCCTGGTGCGGACATGATTCCCAGTGTTGTCTGGGAAGTAGTCCACCGAGCAGACCCGTCCCTCCTGACCAACGTATTCAATCGCGCGTTGCAGGAGGGGACATTCCCGAGCAGATGGAAGACGGCGCGGCTAGCACTGATCAAGAAGCCAGGAAAGCCAGATGGCCAGCCGTCCTCGTACCGGCCTATTTACCTGCTGGACACCGTCGGCAAGGTATTTGAGCGTATCATCGTGGATAGGCTGAAGGAGCACTTTCGGAAGCGGAAGACGATTTCGAGCAGTCAGTACGGATTCAGAACTGGCCACTCGACTGCGGACGCCGCGCTGAAGTTGGAGAGTCTGGTGCAGAAGGCAATCCGCGAGCGGCGGTCAGCCTCAACATCAAGAACGCGTTCAACTCCATTCCGTATACGCGTATCATGGAGGCGTTGGAATTGGCGCGAGTACCTGGTTACCTCATGTGCATCATCAGGAGTTACTTTTCCGGCCGCCAGATAGAGATGGAGTCGGCGGCCGGACCAATCACACGGGAGATGACCTGCGGCGTTCCTTAGGGATCAGTACTCGGACCTACCCTGTGGAACGTCGCCTTCAATGGGATGCTGAGGCTGGCATTACCACCAGGCGTAAAGCTGATTTGTTATGCTGACGACACGCTGGCGGTGTGCCAGGCGGAGACAACAGCAGAGGTCACGCGACGAGTGAACCAGGCGTTAGAGATGCTGACCCACTGGATCGAGTCGGTGGGGCTGTGCTAAGCGGTTCTGTTTACAACGTGACGCAAGTACAGCCCACCCACCTTTGTCCTAAAAGGTGTGGAGATTGGGCTCGGTATAGCCCTGACGTACCTGGGGCTATGGTTTGACAGGAAGTTGCATTTCCGAGAGTACTTCCAACGGGAAGCTGAGAAGGCGGACCAAGTAGCCGGCCAGCTATCCCATTTGATGTCTAACCTAGGGGGGCCGAGAGAGCAGCAACAAAGGATGTACGTGAACGTCATCATGTCGGTCCTCCTATACGGGGCGCCAATATTCGCCGACGCCATTGATTTTCCATACAGGAGAGCAGAGATGGAGAAGATCCAGCGAAAAGCCGCGATGAGGTGTGTCAGTGCGTACCGCACTGTTTCTTCGGAGGCAGTAGGCGTGTTAGTGCGTATACCGCAGATCGAACTCAAGGTCGGCGAAATAGCGGAGGTATACGGTGCGAAGAAGAAAGCAAAGACGAAATGGGAGGCACTTCGGGTCAAGCAAGTCATCCAGCAGAACACGCTTTGGAAGTGGAAGGACGCCCTCGCCCATTCGACCAAGGGTGAGTGGACCCGAGCGCTGATACACGACCTTGACGGATGGGTAGGAAGAGCGCAAGGAGCGCTTAACTTCCACCTTACCCAAGTATTGAGCGGTCACGGGTGCTTCGGCACGTACCTACATCGGATGTCGATAGCGCCGAGCCCCGTGTGCGCGCACTGTGATCGAGGGGCGGAGGATACACCTTGGCACACCCTGTTCAAATGCGAGGCCTGGGAGCAGGAGAGGCGCGGGACGGCCACAACAGCGATTGATCCCGGCGGAAGAAGTGATGAAGACGATGGCGTGATCAGCCGTCTCGCGCCGGACAGTCTGGTTCCAGAGATGATGAAGAACGGAAGCAGTTGGAACCGGATGTCGGCCTTTGTCTCGGCCATCATGAAGAAGAAGATGCAGACAGAGTGGTCGAGGCAGAGGGCCGGCGAGTTACCAAGCTTGGCCCACACCATCGAACTGGAGGAGAACTCTGTACCATCCTAGAGAAGAGCTGCTGCAGCTGCACTGCGGACCCACCGGCAGGGCTCACCCGTCGTCACCACCTGTCTGCGTCGACACACGGACCAAGACGAGGAGGTGAGGGGTGAGTGAAGAGAGGCAGCGCATCCGGCCGTGAGGGAACTGAAATTTCCAGGCGAGCGCTCTGGGAATGCGGACCTCGGTCAGTAGGGAACCCCATGGTGGCTCTGGTAGGACGTACGCACCGTTCCGGCATGTAGAAATGGGGGCTCGGGCCCGGCCCCAAGACGTCCCTCCAGTCACTGATGCGATACTCGAAAGGGTAGTTCCTGTGGCCGGGGGTGCGGTGTCATAGGGGCCACTTTGGCATGCGTGCATCGTCATACATCCCACCACACCATCTCGGTTTATACGTTGGTCCACTGAGCAAGGCGCAAATACTTCAATGACATCACTGCGATGAAACTCTTCAGCAGGGATGGTAACTGAAACCAAAACCAAAAACCAACACCAAAATAGTTTTATATTGGTTTCTAACAAAACCAGAACCAATCTACACTTGAGAATTGTTCTCTGAACAAATAGTCAAAGTCAACATGTAGCGGACGAGATGGTTAATCAACCATTATTAATAACGGACTGGTTGAATCATTGTCTTGCGCAAGGATGTCAGCGTGCCACCTACCCAGTAACAGTACTGGATAGATGCGCGTTGTTAGTGGGTGTATAGGGTATTAGGTAGGCATCTACCTTGACACCCCCTCCCACGTGTACCAACTCAAGTGAACCTCGATTACAGTCTATGCAAAATCAATTCCAAGGAATTATTCCGCGTATCCTTCAATGTAAAAGTTTCTACCAGAGCACAATTTCCATCCGAGGAGTGGAAGATGCTATTCCTGTATGAAGTGAACGTCATCCAAGGTAGAGCTCAAGCTTCACACCAATAAAACAGGACGCGTTTTCTCTTCTTTCTGTGGAATCGTATCACAAATACGACCCACTTCATTTATTAATGAAAAAGTAAATCAGAGATCGGATAAAAGGAACTACCGAAATTGAAATAATACTATATTTAATACAAACACTACAATGTAGGAGTAAACTAATGGTATAACTATTATAATCAAAATAATAATGATGTGGTATAACTAGTCCTCTCGACGTCTTGAGAGTTCAGGTTGTTTTTCAACAATTCGTTTTGGTTATTCTCCTGTAACAAAGTGGTTTTTTATGCTCATGAGAATATATTTTCCGTTTCACAATTTATTTACAAAATATAATGTGTCTTGGAGAAATGCATTCAACGATTTTTGTACAATATTGGTCTAAGTGCACTAACAAATTTGCTTCTTGAGTTCTTGATCTTTGTCTATAGAGATCTCAGCTATGATTTGTTCACGAGTTACGATGATTTACAAGCGACAAGTTTGTCTCTGAATAAACAGAACAATTCTTCAGGTAACAATTTGTGTAAGGCAGTCAGCAAGCTGATCCTTTGAACCAGTTTTTATGATTTTGAATACATTTTTTCGGATGTATTCGCGTTTCTTTAGGTACCGTTAACTGGGGTAATATCGGACACTGGTGGTAATATTGGTCATTCATAACTTGTTATAGGAACGCTAGTATCGTTATCAGTAAAGTCCACTGCGGTAATATCAGACACTGGTGGTAATATCGGCTGCTCATGACTTGTTGAAGGAGCGCTAGTTTTGTTATCAGTAAACAAGTCATGAGAGGCCGATACTACCACTGGTGTCCAATATTACCCCAGTAGATGGTACTTGAGTTCTACATGTTTTATGCGACTATTACTCGTTGTGTCATAGGAGATACTTATGGCCGCAGAGTTGTCTTCATATATGGATATGAGGTACTGCATTGTACCTATAGCGTTTCTTCAATGAGACAGGGTAAGAAAAGGATTTCTTTGCTAGCGTCACAAATTGCTACAAATTCAGCTTCCCCAGAGCTTTCTGCGCGAACGGATTGTAAACGCGTGCTCCAGTCAACCACTTTGTCACAATAACGAATTAGGAAACCAGTCGTCAATTTACGAGTTCGGGGATCACCACCATAATCAGAGTCAACGTAAGCGTCTAGCATATCCGGGGGATTGATTCCTTTACTACGCACAGATAACTTAGACCAGTGTTTCGGGTACCATTTAAATATAAGAAAAGTCGTTTGAGGAGGTGCCAATGGATGGATGGATTGAGGATGAGTTTGCGCTCGAGCAAGGTAATTTACAGGAAAGGAGATGTCAGGTCGGGTTTGTGTTGATAGGTACTGCAGAGCACTAATTGCTTGTTTGTAGGAGCAGAAGTTATCATCATTTTTGTCCAGGTTGATGTGTTCATGGTTGCAGATTGGTACCATCGGGGTTACAGCCGAGGTACTAGATTTAAAACCAAACACGTCAAGAATGTCATCTACGAATTGAGTTTGATGTAACAACAGTTCGTGGTCATTGTTGCTCCAATCAAGTTGGAAACCAAGGAATCTTTGGGGTTTTCCCAAGTCCTTGATTTTGAAACAATTTTTAATACTACTGCATGTGACATTAAATCCGGCAAGGTCATTACCAGTAATGATCGTATCGATCACTAGCTTATTGTTCATGGTTCGTGTGTAAATACATGGGTCACGTTCATTGCGAATGAAACCTAGTGAGATCAAGTAATCATTCAACAAGTTATTCCAACATTTTGGTGCCATTGGGAAACCATATAAGGCACGGTTTACTTTACCTACGTATTTTGTCCTGTTGTCTTTTGCTCCTAGAGGTAAAGTGATGTACTTCACCCGATCAAGATCAGCGTACAAGAAAGCGTTTTTCACGTCAAATTGGACACAGGTCCATGCATTTGTGACAATTGCTGCGAACAGCCGTACACTACTAGTTTTTGGGGTAGGAGAGGTCGTATCCTTCAAAGCATATTTTTTCGGATCACGGCATCCTACTGCTACAATACGAGCTTTCTTTCTTCCATCAGCTTTAGTTGGTAAAGTCCCGTTTGGTCGGTATGACCACCATGGATTTTTCTCGGGGTACTAGTGTCCAGGTGTTTCTATCTTTCATGATTGTTAACTCATCGTTGATAGCTGGACCCCATTCCTGAACTAAACCAGACAACGTTGCAAGATAATAGGTCATAGGATTTTCCATTGACTTATCATTTCCCCGTGACAACAACGTGGAAGGACATAAAGTATCCTGTACCGCATGCGATTGAGGGATTGAGGCTGATATATACTGCATGTATTCCAATCGTCTTACATCGATTAACACAAGCTGCGCCCGTTGACCCATGGCCCTTGAAAAGAAATAAAGAGAAGAAAGCAACAGTCTAGGCAAATAAAATAAAAAAAACTGAATAAAATTGTTATAATTATAAGTTGAAGTTTGGCGTAAATTGTTTGCGTGAGTTTTCTGAGTTTCAAAAAGAAAATAACACACGCAAAAGCGGAGTGTTGTTAATTTTGTGGCAGGGGGTCAAGCTCCCTTTCTCGCTCCCCCTCCCCCAACAAAAAATTGGTTGATTGTAAAAATATCGTGAATCATCAAATTTAGGAATAAAATGTGTTAAACAGATCTTGTTTTTCGTAAAATTTTACATAAAATGTTGTTTTCTACTTTTTCATAACTGTCCCACAACTCTCAGAAGAGGGAAAGGTGTCAGAATCGCTCTTCTCACTATTACACATTAACATATGGACGCTATTCAGCGCAGGAAATCAAACAACATTTGTAAACAAAATGAGTTATTAATACTCGTATTATATTGGATAGAGCGTAAAAAGTAGAATTTTTCAAAATTGGGCCCCCAATTCAAAAATGTGTACTCACGTTGAAAAAAGCTTATCAGTAAACGCTATGTCATATAGTTTCTACATGGTTCTTGAGCTTCGAATCACGTGTTTCCAAGAAACAGATTTTGCTGTTTGGGTCCCTTACGCTGAATAGCGTCCATATTAACATATGCTTGAGATCCTGAAAACTTGAACAAATCTCGCAAGTACAATTCCGGCCACATTTGTTTCATTCAAAAAGTGGGGTAAAAAGGCTTTTTTTCTTTATTTTCTTCTAATAATCATGCCAAATGATTTACTGGTACTAGAATGTGTTCTGTGACGGCAGTTTACATCAATAACTAATAGAATAAATTTTTAGACCCGTTATCGTTTAATTATTTCACGAAGAATTATTTTGTACTTGCAACGTTTGTTCCCGTCAGCGTCGAGATGCTGTGAAAACTGAAATACCTGGGGAAAGGCCAATGAGCCTGAAAGTTGGGAAAATGTACTATTATGAAAATGGGTATCATTTCTCGAGTTCCGAGGAGGTCTTCATTTCTTTTTTGCCTAAATTATGAGTAAGAACCCATCAGGAAATACCTCCCGTTGCTCAACCGCTGATCTGCAACTCGATCATCGAGCCTTTTCTGTAGTCGATTTGAATTCACCGTTTATTTAAAAACTGTTCTTGCGCCTTTGCGGACTCAGCTTCGACAAGTTCTCTTACCTCGGACCTATGCAATTTCAACAGTGTACGTTAGATTGCATATTGGGAGTATGAAGGCAGAATAATGAAAAGTTGTTATTCATTATCGCGCTATTATATTATGCTCGGCCAGTTGATACTTTATTCTGCATTATTAGGATTCATGTAGAAATTATGCTATCGTATTGCAATGTTAAAGTTCCATCTTCTACGAACTTAACATACTTGGTATAGTGTATGGAACTGAGAGTATCATGTGTCGGGATATAAAATATCACGCAGAAGTAATAAATTTAACGAAACAGCAGTATGTAGGTACTTACACTAGAAGCGCTCCATGCCGGCAAAAAGTTGAAATGTTTTGTAAATTCGCTTCAATTAGTGCGTTTTTCTCGAGCAACATATCTCGGTGGGTGGACTCCGAAATCCAATATTCACTGCGTATTCTCATTCTATTCCGTTCTCAATAATCGCAATTATTATTTCATCTACCATCGGTAAATCAGGTTTCAATGTACGTATGTGTAACGGCTCGATATCGCTGTATTTCGAGAGTATTTTGATATACTGTTGCTTACCGGCCGAGTAATACCACGCCGGTATCGGAATCTTATTTTTCTTCAAATTACAGATCGGCAATATCGAAACTGGTCACGAAGCTAACGTAAGTGTTAAAATACAAAAAGTTTTCCTTTACGCACTAATTATTAACAAGCCGGGTAAGCAGTCGTATTATTGGTGAAGTAATTGTAATAAAACGGGCGAACGGATGCGTTATGGCGACGTCGAACCCTTCATTAAAAGATAGAGAGAAAGAAAAAGTCGATATACTTCTGTTATTTTCAGAAGAAAATGTGATTAACGTCGAGTTTAAATTGAATTTTGTACGAGTTCGCGATGGCTGAGAAAGTCGATCATGGAAACCTAATTTTAAAGGTGTCGTTCCTCTGGTCATAATAGTCTGAGCCTCAAACGATTTAATGGTGTCATTAGTACTAATTGCGATGCGAATGCATGATGGGAGTAATGACAAGTAAGTGATTTGATTTCGCCGAACCAACGGTTTGATTCCGCTATCGGCGTAGTTCGAGACTGGAGACTGCCATTATGTGTCTCAGCCGCTGTTCAGAGCTTTTTTCCTTTATCGGTTAAACTGCATGATTTGGAGTGGTTGTAGCTGTCCTAACTTCCGAATATTCTTTAATTCTCCCCGTAGCCTTATTTTAATTAATGCAAACTGTCCATCATGAATATGGGAACGCCAAATTTTGATGGTAGTATAAAAGTGCTCATTTTTCAGAACTTTCGAAGGTTCCAATTTTCTGTATGGTGTAGTCTTATTTTGTCTGAGTACTTAGAAGTTTGGATTTTTGCCTCCCAATCACAACGCCAATCACTTTTCGGTACTTTCCTGCCTCGCTTTCTCTCTATCTGATTGATGGTAATTTATCTATACTGATGGAACGGTGGCGATCGATCGCTTATAAATCATCAGCACGTATCAGAATATAACTTCTTTTTAAGAGAGGAATTCGGATTTTTGGATTAAAAAACGCTGAAACACTACTTTTCGTGAAAACGCTTAGAATTTCCTTCATGGCTAAACTTTTTCTTTGTAGTAAGTCCCGTTCCCAGGATCGCCATCATTGTGTTGATGTGATTATCAGTTTTTTCATTGACTCTCTGCCAGTCTCTATCTGCCTTACTGGAACGATATGAGATACAGATAAGGTAGAAGTCACAGGAATGACTAATGAATAACACCTGGTGCCGACTCGCCCGATATACATACATATATAACTGCAGAGTATTCCAGATTCCAGTTACAATTCTTTCTGCCCGTTTAATTGTCTGCTGTCTACGTGTGCATGACTGTAGCTTGCAAGTTCTTTTTTTTTTTTTTTGAGGGGTGTCCAGTTATCCCCTTGTTTATCTATATGTAACTGACTGTTGACTTGTCTATTTGTTTCTTGCTGTCTGTCCACCTATCTGTCTGTTTAGCTGTTCTTGGCGCAAGAATGTAGCTAGCAAGTCTTTTATTTGTTTGTTTCTTTTTGTTTATTCGGGTAGGGTGGGTGGTGTGGAAAGCAAAAATACTGATTTAACCTAAAAAGTTAAGTGGAAATCCTAAATTGGGTGAAAATAAAGGTACAGAAGATCCCTGATCCCTTCAGTTTTGCCGACTGGCTACTAGAATTTGCTGCGTACCACTAGAAGTTACCAAATGCTGACTTTTCGAACATCATTGGTGGTGGACTCCCTACCGTCGTTCCGACCCTGTCTCGGCGTGGCTAACAGCCCATAAGTCTGATTTCTGAAATTATACAGATCTATACCCTTGCCTGTAAGTTTCTTCGTTTTTCAGATGAACAAACAATCTAGTCCAATATATGTATATTATATGCATATATATATTTTATTTTATTTTTTAATGGTAAGGAGAGTGAGTGGTGGTTGTTTTTTGGCATATATGATGCATCAAATATCAAACAAGGAGGCCCTAAGTTGATGAAGTAAATTTTTCAACAGAGTATAAATTGTTGAATTTCTGATTCTAATACTACAGGTATGACTCTTTGAGACGTTATACCTATCAGGATTTCGTACAATTCTTACTGATATTTAAAACTCGTATAAACTTCAAAAGACACCTTGAAATAAACTAAGACTTTTCAATGTTCATTTAAGACTCTCCCAGACTTACCTAAGACTTTTTAAGCTCTTTTTAAAAAGTCACTGATTATTAGGATTCTTTTAAAACTGTTTACTACACTGATAAAAAGTCTACCATACTAGTTTAAAATGAGTACTTATATGGTCTTCAAGACTCTATCAAATTTTGAAGATTCGCTAAGACCGACCGAGACTAGTTCGGAACTCTGTATAACGCTTCCAGATTGTTCAATGATCCTTTGATATTTTGATATCTTCCACAATTGATTATGGATTCTCAAAGGCCTAGTTATGACTTTTGATCTTCTTCAAGCACTTGCGTCGGAAGTTTTTTTTTTTTTTTTTTTTTTTTTTTTTTTTTTTTTAAGGGGTACAAAAAATTAAATTTTGAGTCAACAAGCAGGAAAGCTTGCATTATCTCTAAAAATCTCGTAAGTCTCGTCTCTAAACCAAGGCGTTGTAAACCCTGTCGGCGAGAGGTGTGTGAATAGGTCGGAAATGCCGACTCAGTGCAAATATTTTCCGTACAAGCAAAAAATAATAAATAAATAAATAGTAAAAAGGACTTCAAAACTTTTATAATTTTCTACAATTTTTTTACCGACTAGTATTCAAAATCCGGACTTAGTGAGTCGAAAGTGAATAAAAACTTTCCGGGAAATGCCGACTCTGTGCAACAAATGTCCGTTCAATTGAAAAAAAAAAGTTAGCCATTTTCATATTTTGCGAAATGATGTTGAACCGCATTTCCTTGTTTTGCCGACTAATGGTCCAAAATGTAGATTAAAAGCTCGAATTTGCCGAAAAATTCCCAGACTCCGAATATTCGTGGTGGTGTTACCCCCTCTCCGGCCATTTGCTACGTTCTGCTCGAAGCACTTTTGCATCACTTCGATGAATTTGTTTTCCTAATTTTTTCTCGTTGTTAGTGAGGGGATGGGTGCGAATTTTCACTTTTCTTTTTTTCTTTTTTTGACTCTGTAAGACGTTGACATACTCGTACATGTAAAGCGTTTCTGATTCCAATATTTTTCTCTGTGAGAGCATTAATTTGTCTCTGTACCTCCACCGGGTATCCATGCCTTGCAGTTTGATATGATGTGTACATTAACACGGCTACCGATTTTACTAAATCAGTGAACTCATTAATTTATTGTCACCACACTACACGAAGTAGTTTATGTATAAAACGTGTATAATATAATGGCGCATGTACAATTTCTGCGCTAAACGAAAGTTTTAACTCTGTAACAAAATTGTACGCAGAAGCGGCCTATATATGAGAATATTATGATGCAAGTACCGTTACTCATCTAAATAAAAATCAAAAGCTGATTCTACAAAAATTTCTAACCGAATTAAATTATCTAGAAATGCACCTTCTATCTCGTATCCGGATTATAAAAGTTTCTTTCTCTCTATTTCAGTGTGTAGAAATGGTTCTTAAAACAACCAGGTTCGGATTTAGAATTCTGTGGCTCCCGCATTTACCCCTGGTGGCATCCCTCTCCCCTTAACAGTTGAAAAAGAATAGCTTGAGGTCCTGGCATGAGCCAGCATGATACTTACATATTTCCGACTGGACCAGTTTACTCGGCTATACGTTATACTCGTAATTAACTTGTAACATTCGACTTGCTCGAAGGGTAGCAGGAGAAGCGGTCTTTCAATCATCAGCTGCTGCTACTCGTTTGAGTCTCTCGGGATCGCGGGTCGTCAGAAATAACTCACGAAAAACGTTTTCGCTTCTCGTAGACATCAAAACGCTGTCCGCATCGCTTATCCGATATTGTTAGGGGAGGGGAAAAGGACACTTCTCCACAGTAAAACGTATATTTTTCCGAAAAATTCATCGAGACGCCGTATCAGACCCGCAAACGGTTGTGTGTACGGACGCTCCTCGGCCGAGTGATTAATGACACGCCGTTAAAAGGGTTCTTAACGTATGTGTAGTAGAACAAATTTAATTCTTATTACCTGTGTAAAATCTTGTCACTAAGTAGTCGGTTATTAACGACGGGTAATTTGTTTATTATGACCTAATCGTGAAAACGTTAAACTCGAAGAATATACAATATGTAGGGTTAGAATAAACGTTCTGTGAAAAATGATCGGAAGTAATACATCGCACTGTACGAAGGTACGATGGCTGCTTGGCTGGGCCTTACGATCGTCTTCTCGCCTAATAATATGTACCGATACCAAACAGGTAGGTATTATAGTGAATAAAGGCTACGATTACGATGAGGTATACGAGAGTAGGCTACAAATTGGATGCAATCGTATATATACTCGTATTTCGTGCGGATGCGCGATTATCAGCGAAAACTAATTTATTATTATTATTATTTTTATTTTATTTTGTCCTGCAAATCGAGGAAGCCGGAAATAGTTATGCGTGTGCTCGGGGTCCGGGTACACATGAAGATCCTTCCTTACGCAGATTTGTCGCCAGGCACTACATATATGTATAAAGGCGGATATAGATGATAGGTATATCAGCTAGTATGCATATTATAGCTGTGTACTTTTTGCATGGGGGAGACAAATGATTCGTGAAATCAAAGAACAAAATCGTTTTAAAGCGTTCGCGAAATGAAGCCGGATTATTATTAAAACCCTCTTTGTTCGCGTTTATGTTTATATATTGACGGTTCTAATGGAGGGATGAAAACTTTTCTCGTGTGTTCCTAGGAAATTGTTATAGTTGTACGGAATTCATGTGGAAGATTCAACGAAACCGCAGATCAGTGACATTTTAACCTGGATGGAGGGCAGAAGATGTTTAGGCAGTTCACGAAGTTGTGAACTACGCCTAACATCATGGCCGTGGCCGCGGTGAAAACCCCTTCTCCTCTTGGGTACTAGCCGCTAACGAACCTTGGTTTTCTAAGCTGAGATTAGGTAGATTCACGTTTCGATTGCACGTCAGCGATAAGTCAGACGGGATTTCCTGAAGCGGATGTAGGATGATGGTTCGTTAATGGTTAATTGTTTCTGTATAATGTTTTAGTATCATATCTGAATTCTCGAAGAAGTCGTATACATGATAATATTGAATAAAATACGATGCTCCAACGAAAATTTCTGCAGGTACTAAAGAATTGGGCTTCTGTCGTTACTATCGTCTCCACTTATTATTTACCTAGTTGAAAAACTGAACCGGCGCGAAGATACAAAGCCCGAAAATCAGATTCTCTGAATCTTTTCTCTAGTCAAAGAAATAAAGCACTCGATATGTAAATCTCTCTGTACCTGCTGAAAACCTCTCGTATATCCATCTAACAGCGCATAGAAAAGATGAATTGAGTTGATCACCAGTGAGGCTGTTTGTCACATGGGTAAATCCTAATAGATCGTCACTCGGGTAAGTAGTCGTTATAATCGAATATAGGTCGTCATGTGGGATAGATTATTCAGGTAAGTCACCCATTTGATAGATCGTCATTTGGATAGGTCACCAGTCGGATTGGTCTACTGTCAGATAGGTTGTAATTTGAGTGAGTAGATCCTAGATCGTGAGCTGAGTCGGCCATCATTTAAATAGGTCCTCATTTACGTAGGTTACCAGTTGGGTACGTCATCGGTTAGGTTGGTCGTCCGTCAGTCAGATTGTCATTTGAGTAAGTCATATATGGAGTCGGTCATCTGTCAAGTAGGTCGTCAATCAGATAGGTCATCAGTAAGGGGAGTGGACACCTGGGTAGGTCACTTGTTAGTCTGGTGGTTAGTCGGCCCAAATGAAGCGCAATCGAATACAAATGAAACAGATAGGTACATTCCCGCCGAGTTCTGGACAAGAACACCTCTGATAAAAACGCTAGATCTTCCGTGGAAAAACGCTGATATTCTTCCGTAGCTTCCCGCTGAAGATGGCTTGATGGTATACGAGTTGGTATATGCACGTACCTACTCGTACAAGTTGTTCGATAAGGCATGCGACACGAATTCTCCATGATTTTTGCTTGAAATAAAAGTTCCGAGTCGTGTTGAGCAGTAAAGTCTGGCGAGAAATTGTACCGCATACCAGTTTTGATGATGTATTTCTACTGGTCATGAACTATTGAGGTGAATTAGGTCAAGGCGGGAAATATATTGGGAAACTCAAACGCTGTCTTGTAGTCTTTTTGGTGTGTCAGATCGTTGATGGTATGAGACGTGGCACTTCAATAACCGAATGGATTCCGCGAAAAAACGATTTATTCAGTTTCTTGCCTTCGCTGCTACTAATGATCCGCCTTCAAAGTTAATTTTAGTTTACCAGTTTGAAAAAGACTGCTATTCTGTTTTTAATGGGTTCCTTTGCAAGAAGTTCTAAACTTATCAAGTAGTTTATCGTGTAGGTCATCGTCTCTATTCATCTATCCTGATGGCTGTGTTTTGGGATACATACTGGAACTGAAACTATCACAAACAGACCCGGATTCAAGAGTTATAATATAGGGGTCCCAATCTTGCGGAGGCCCTCAAGATTTCTGAACGCTTCGGGGCAGGGGCAGCTCATACAAACTGTTTTTTGATTACTTCAATTTAAAAATGTCTTCGAGTAATTATATTCTTTTATAAATTATCAAAAGAATTCTATGTTATTACATTTTCCATTGCAATTTTCTATTTTTAAGTCGAAGTATAACAAACAACAAAAGATACAAGTAAGCAGCGAGGCAATATGTAAAAATTGTATTCTTAATGTTCTAGAAAATCTGTTTATTTATTATTTACCGTAAACCGGGGTGAGAATGTGACAAGAGTCTTAGTTTTCCTGTGCATGACATCCCTTCTATTAAACTTGAACACTTGAAATTTATATGCCAGAGAACCATATCCCTCCTCTACCAGACTACGTAGAAAAATTGATGCTGTCGCAAAATGGGCGGGGGATATTATTCGATATTGACTGTCACATTTTGACCCCGCGAATGGGGCGAAAATGTGACAACAATAAAATGTACGAAAAACATACATAACGTAGCAAAAAATATAGAAAATTGTATTTAGGCGATGTTAACAAGTCATTTAACCAAAAAAATATCACGCTTATTGACTTTGTGTGGAGAGGGTATTTTCTGTACAACATTGTTCTCCGGATACCATGCAACATCTTCACGCGCAGGCCACTTTCCAGTTTTTCCCATTGTTCTGCATAGCTGAAACATACAAATCTTCTACGTCTAAATTCTTCGAGTCCTGGATTTGAGATCACTTTCATTGATATTCGCTCTTGCTCGACTGATGTTCTGCGAGAGTCGTTCACTGAGGTTTCAAACTAAAAATCGATCTTTTCCTGAGGTATTATTTTTGAAAAGTGGTTCCTTTCGGCCAAATTTATTCAAATATGATATGACAAACAGGTGTAAGTCAAACACCATTAGCGGCTTAGCGAGAATCCATAACTATAAATGTAACATGAGATGCGATTATTTTCTCTTCTTCATTCGTGAAGACGGTCTGACCACCTGATTTCTTCATAAGTTGGCCATGTGTAGGTATTTAATTATAAGCGTATTTTTATGGATACCATATGCCTACAAGAACATAAGGACCATGTAATTAAGCCAGGAAATGTTGTATGGCCGATACATACACTACGCAGTACAGTGAAAACTGTCTATAGAGGAAACTCAACTGACCACTTCAAAAATTTTCATACTGACAGGTTTTCCACATTATACACAAGCGAACAAAAAAAATACAAGATGTGTACACACAGTATATGTAATAGTGATGTATGTATTGTACGATGTCAATTTAACGTACTGAGCTTATAGAGTACACGCATACAGTACACTTAAGTCATATGAGCAAAGATTTTTGTGCAGTACAGTGCAGTAGATAACGGAACAAAATGATTCTACCTTTTAAAGAAACCTGTGCTCACATAAAAAAATGGATGAAAGACATGCACCAATTTCCATTTTACACAATTTTTTTGGACGTTTTTAGTTTTCACTTCCACGTTAAACAGGTATTCCAAGTTATACATTGAAATGTACAGGTTTTCTCAACGGACCACATGTTTCTTTCCACAGTGACAGGTTTTCCAGATTCGATTGGTCTACTACCTATAGACAGTTTTCACGGTAGGTATTTGTAATTTATACATACGATTGCGTTCTAAAACCCCGGTAGTTTTCAAAAATATCGAAAAAATTCCGTATTGATAATATCAAAATTACTCCTGATATTGATAATTTCAATATCATTTGATATTGTTTCGAACACTAAACGCTCTGGAACACTGACATCTACTTTGGATACAATTCACAGTAAAAAACAGTAAAAACAATCAGAGAGCCAGATCAGAGGGATAGCCAGAACTTATTTTTTGTAGGGGCCAGAATTTAGTAGGAAAAAAAAAAACAAAAGAAAAGAAAAAAAATCGGCTAGAGGTGAAAAATTCGATTTGGTACCTACCTAACGATTTTATTTATTTATTTATTTTTGATGGGGGGGGGGGGGGTAATAGCCCCGTAAGATGCGGTAGCCGATTGAGCGGGACGCCGAGACGCGACATAAATTGAAGCGTCGCAGTTTCCACCTGAAACAAAGCCGTACAACTTCGGTTTTCGGTCAAGGGTTATGGTTACCTGTTGGAACCGTTACATGACCGAGTATACCTAGAGTATAGAGACAATGCGACATCATAAACCTGACATTCTTTTTGCGCAGCAAGATTCTGCATACTGTGGCGCTTCGACTTCATCCGCGTGATCGACTGCCACACCACGCAGTCATCATCTGCGTAGAACGTCCTTAGTTTTGCATTAGTAGAGGATGTTTAGGATCGTAGGCCACAAACCTCTGTTAGAGGATGTTCAGGTCACAGTAGCAGAAACCTACCAAGTTGTGAACGTTCTCCTCTCGCTACAGAATCAGTCTATCAGTCAGTTGTTGCCCAGCAGATTCCACTAACTTGTTCGATTCGTTGTATTCAGTTGCTAGCGGTAGGAGGGGGGGGGGGTTGGCGGCCATTTGGCACTTCTCTTGCTGGAATGGACACCGACACCGACATTTCTGCCGCGATTTATTTTATGTAACGTTTGTCTGACTGTAACATAAATACATATATTGATACGTTAGCGACCTGACATACTTCTGTCCCATGCCTGCGTGTGTCGGTATGTGAAAATATACAAAACACGCGCGCACCCAGCGTTCATTAAATCGATTTTCAAATTAATTGTTATTCTACTCTATAGACGGAGAGTCTTCTTTTTAGTATTTTTGGCTCGATCGTTCGCGTTGTTGGCACTGGCGCGTATAGTCCGACTTGCCGAAGGTACAGTCGGTATTTACGATTTTATAATAATAAATGTATTAATATTCCAATCGTACTTCTGTACTGTGTACGTATGTATATTCGAAGACCATCATCGTTATCGAATGAGATCTGAATTCTTAAGAACCGAATTTGCGTGGAATAACTTTTATGGTAATCAACCTAAATACGAAGGACGAGGAAAGGTACCTATACCTACATAACGAATTTATGACGGAGTTAGAGTGTCAGAGTGCCTGCTCCTGTAGGGCCTGTATACCTATACCCAACCGAACTGGGTTGGTGATTTACAATCCGACTTGCGTACGAATATATATTTTGTGCTTTGTACAGTACACTACACAGTAAACTAAATGGGGAAATAAGATATGTCAGTATTATATACGTCATGATTTTGAAATGTCGTGATTGAACTTACCGGTGGTGTATTCAGGTGAAGTGATTTTAGGGAGAGGATGCTAGTTCCAGAACGTGTTCCTAATTGGTAATAATCACATACAGTGTCCCCAACGTCGGATAGGAAAATAAAAATATTCTCGAGTTGCGACGGCGAAAATTGTAAGAAGCGTTTAGACGCCGAGTGTCCACGACTCGTCTCACGAAAATTTGAATACTCGTAGGCTAGATTGTAATCCGAAGAAGGGCCACCGGAAACGACGAAGGTGGAAAGAGACGTATGGAGGGTGTACGATGAAGAAAATTCGAAATAAATATTCCGTACATATAGCATCGTTTTCCTTTGCGCTCACATTAGGTAACCTCTTCTACTTCGGTACGGTGTTCCATAACCGAGCGGAAATAAATTTCATCTCTCTATCTTTGTCTATCTCATTCTCGCTGAGGCGTCCCCTGACTTTGTTTACCTGATGACTCGAGTGCTGTGTAATCCAGTCACATAGAGCGGTCGAAGATTGTGAAAATTTTTTCGTTAATGTCCTCTCTAACTCGAATGAAATTAACATAAACGTTGTTGTCGAGTTCTGCATGACGCGAAGACCGAAGAGCGAGGGCGAAGTGGAAGCCTGAATGGAGTTACGTCGCAAGAATGTTCATTGAACATTTAAAGGAGCCGTTGGAGTGTAATCGGATACCATCTTTATTGTGTTCTGGCAATTGACATTGTACGGCAATGTTTTTCAAAGAACCGTCCGTCAGGCTACTGTATGGTCTCATAAATTCAGATTTCCGCTTACTGCTTCGGTGCCCGCGGCGGCTGTGTTGCTGATCTTGCGAGATTTGTTCATTCTTCCAACGTAGATCAGCGTAGTTATCTATGAAGCATTTGGGGTGGTCACAAAATTTCGGATGAAGCCAACCACAAGGGGTGGTCTTGGATTAGTCACCGCGACGCTAACCTCAGAGATACGGATTCAACGACCTTCATGATCTGAAATATGATACCGGTATTGTACTCGAATTTTTCAGTCTTGAGTCACCTCCTCCATCGTAGAGGGCTCAATTTTGAAGTGGCGCCCGAATCAATGTCGAAATCGAGTTCAGCAACTTGCGAAATCTATGTTTCGATACCACAGCGTCCCGCTACCGTCTCAGAAGGAAAAGAAGTTGAGAAAATCGAGATTCTATCAAAATCCTGGATTCGATAGCCAAGATCTCTAGCATTTCAGTTTTTTCAGTGACCGGAAAGGTCAGCAGCCAATAGGGTAGAAAATTCTCTCCAGTCGCGAATCATAACTTTTAAAACATGCAGAAACGTTTAAAGCCTAGTGAGACTCTATTAAGATTACGTAATAATAATTCTTCCTAGGTATATTAAGACTCATCAGACCCATGAAAACGGCGGTAAGATGTTGAGAGCGTCATAAGACTTCGATTGGACGTAAATTCCGGTTGGATGTGAGTACCTACAAGTACTTAAATTTCAGTCAGATTCGTTTGGATTGTATTAAGATTCATTTGGCTCACTTATACTCTGTTCAGACTTAGCTAGATTTCGCTTAGGCAAAATCTACCTAGGTATGTGTTGAGACTCATTAAGCCTGTGTCACGAGTCGATATAAGACTCGATCAAATTCTGTTGTAACTCATTAAAACTCATTCTGATGCATCTACTGTCAACAAAAACTCATTCGTATATTCCCTTAAAACTCGTCTAACTTTATTCAGCTCTCTTGGGACTGATTAAAAATAATTCAGAATTCAGACACGCTTAATGCTTAAAATTAGTTGAGATTTGTTCAATTCTCGAACAAATAACTCAGATTCCGCTAAACTAATTCGGCTGCTGTTTACGGTATGTTCATGTTTTGAATGATCCGTATGCACACGCACCCTATGGGTCATGCTTGAAGAACTCTTCGTGATCATTTTCTCTCTGTATTCAAATTCATCTATGTAATAAACGTCTTGCTGGTAACACGCGCTGTAAGTGTAAATTCTATTTTTTTTTCTGAACAAGCATAAACAGCTACCTTTTGGGTTCATTAGAATCAATCAAACTCTTTTGAAACTCACTCTTTTAAAACTCCTTCAAAACTGAGATAATTCGGTAACATTCATTTAGATTGTAGTCGCCTTAGGGATTTCGACAGTTCGATAAGACTTCTTCAGATTCTGGTCAGAATCATCTAGACGTTGTAACACACATTTAGACTCTTTTTCGAACTGAATCAGACCTTTTTATTAAGACTATTTTTAAAATAACTGCAATCAGTAGTGTCGGGGGAAAAATCGTTAAAATTCGTTTCTGAAAGAAGGCAACACGCAAAAATCTCATATAAATCTCATCTCTAATCTATGAAAGCGCTTTTTCATCAGTTTGATGAATAGTTTTCTAATTTTTTCCCTAATTGGAAGGTACAGTGGTTGTTTTATGATTTTGATACATAGGCGCCGACTTATGGAAAATATTAGGGGGGGGGGGCAGAATCGGTCGGAGCGCGGTTTTTTTTATTTGATTATTTTATTGAGATGTGTCTGATCTGTCTGATATTTCGGTATTATCGATTTTATTCTTATTCGTTTCTCTTTTTTTTTCTTTTTTGTTAAATTTAAACATTGCTGATGAAATTTGTTGTACTTTTTCCATTTTTGAGGTGAAAATATTGAGGGGGCGTCGCCCCTCCTAAGTTTTTATTTTTTTTGGGGGGGGGGCTAGGCCCCCAAAAAGTGCCAAGTTGGCGCCTATGTTTTGATACGAAGAGATACAGAGATATTATTGATGCTTCCGGACTTGATCTGTTCTTTATTGGTCTGAAGAGGAATAGCTGTTAAATTGATGGTGACTATAAGACTGTACCTTCGTGGCCTGTAGCCCAATCTTCCGTAAAATTACAAAATTATAGTAGAGTTTCATAAATTTTTGTTGTCCTATGTCTTTTCTGCTTTATGTAGGTAAATACCTATATCCTCTATTCCTTTGCTCGCGCCCGAGCCCTGGAACCGCCCCTTCGAGCATTAGGTAGGTACCTCAGGGACGTCAGGGAGCCTCTTAGGGCTGTCTTAGCCCTCTTCTCTTCTTGCCGGGAATCAGCCTAGGTCAACTGCGCTATCTTGCTGTCGAATACCCGTTTTATGACGGTGAGTTCAACGAGCACCGGCAGATAGCGCCTTACCCATTTACAGTTTTCAGATACTGGCGACCGATTACACACTTCTCGGAAGCCTGTGCTGTACAGGGCTTTTACAATGTTTACATTTTTCTCATCAGTTTGTAGTATGGTGCAGTTTCCGCTGATAAGTTTTCTGACAGAAGTGAAGAAATCGGAAAACTGAAATTGAACATCGAACAAATTCAACCATGATGGTTAAATTTCACCGTTTTGAGCACTCAAAATTTTGCAGTAAGGTTTTTGTAATTGAGAATTATCACTGACCATAAGATCTCTGAATATCTAGCTGGTCTACATCCACGAATACCTTTCGTTTTTGAACAGTATATCGAAAAAATAAAATTGTGTAACGTTGTTGATCCATATATGTATTGTGGGAAAAGAAAAAACTGAGTAATAAGAAATCTGTGAATATTATACTGCCAGATATCTGTGAAGACGAAATACTGCGATAATTTGTTGAAGTACAGAATCTTGAGTGTTGCTTTCCTCATTTCTTTCAACAATTGTAATTTTGATCCTTTCATTTGACGATGTACATCATGCAGAATTCTATGCATTGAAATACCCATTCTCGCTGTCTTAGGGCAGATACAGCAGAAAACTCCCATTTCTCAATAGTATGAACCCGGCATTACTTTATTATACCCTGAAATTTATTCAAATTCAACTGAATCGTGTTACGAATGAGGAAATTTCCGACAGAACGAGTTCCGCCTGGCAGAGCTCGTTTTTAGCGAAATTTCGATTTTCGGATTCTTCAATCTCTATAGTCGGCTATCTAAGTAAATCATTAAGTACTATTAACTGGAATTCTTTCTCATTTTCGTTGCCGATGTTTGTTGCTCACTTGTCCGACTTCGAGTGTTCGAGTGTTATCAGTTGATACCATACTTACGAATATGCGCCTCAAAATTGAACACTTCTCACTGTGATTTGAGTGTGATTTGTTTCTTTCGTGTTCCCGATGAAGATGCGTTTTGTTCTTATACACCTAATGTACTTTCTTCACCAGTGCACTTGAGAGATTGAAAAAGTAAATTAAAGTACCTACGAATTGAGATCAGGAACAGGGAATATGCTAAAGACAATCCAAACCACCAGAATTTTTCCAAGGAGGGGGATCAGCAAATTTTTTTAATTTTTTTTTTTTTTGGGGGGGGGGGGAGAGTACACCTAACATGAACTGTATGTTTTTACATTGACGTATCAGTATGAACGCTTTTCAACTTCAGTTATGTATCTGAATGTTTCATTTCGTGCATTCACTGTGATACTGCCAGCATATTAAAAAATTCTCATCTCAAAGGGGTGGGTTCATCCCCCTAATCCCCCCCCCTTGGCTACGCCACTGAAACCAAACAAGAAGTTGTATGAAAGTACCTAGTTAAAGGTACCTATTTAAAACAGCTAGATGAATGATGATGACGTTTTTCTGTATGATTTCTCTATTATTCTGTCAAACTTGCCTTTTCTGTAATTTCATTAATGACTTCGGCCCTGTCAGTTCTGTCTATTTTCTTTCTGTGTTCCCTTTCATTTTTGCACTGTCTCTTAGTCACTATTCGCCGACTTAACTTTTTTCTTATTTTTCATAGTTTCATCTTGGTGGGACTCACGCTAACGAAAATAATATGCGTAATTCAAAATCTGTTGAAATTCACTAAGACGGACGGCTTTTGTTGGCCTTCAGGACTCACAACAGTTTTACAAAGACGAAGTCAGCAGCTCAGCAACTTTTGGGACTTCGTGAATCTTCTGTTGAATTTCCGTTTTTCTGTCTTTTCTGCCTCTTCTGTTCTTACTTCTTATTCTGTCTTTACCTGCTATCTTAGTATATCTTTACGTCTTATGTGTTTATGTATCATGTCCTATGCCTTATATGTTCTACTTTCATGCCCGCGAAGTTTCTCCCTGGTGAAGAGGAGAGGGGAAAGTGTATCAGATTTTTAATACTTTAATGTAGGTACGGAAATATCTCATGGTTCACTTTTGGCGTTCGATAACAGTAGGTGGACGCTGTTCAACAAAAGGGAACTAAACCACATTTGTAAACAAAATGAGTTATTAGTTTCGTTGGAAAGAGCGTAAAACGTAGAATTTTTCAAAATTGGGCCCCCGATTCCAAAATGTGTACTCGCACGTTAAAAAAAGCTTATCAGTAAACGCAATGCCATGTACATACTCGTAGTTTCTACACGGCTCTTTTGAACTTCGAATCACGTGTTCTCAAAAAGCGGATTTTGTGGGTTGGTTCCCTTTTGTTGAACAGTGTCCAGGTAATGTCGAACGACCTCTTCAGTACTCAAATCTGGACAAATATGTAAATCGATGGTAAAAGATGACTCGCAGATAGGTACTTCTCTCGCCCCAACTCGATCCTATTTCAATCTCGAAAACGCGCGGTTCAAAATCGAAGACATCGTATAATTCGACATTTTATATAAATAATATAAGTGTACAGGAAATAGAAAAAAGAAATCATCTTCAGTTTTGTATTATATGTATAGGTACGTATAGTATCACCCGACAACGATGATGTAAATATAGTCAGCCAAAAAACCGGCTGTGAAAAAGTGATTTGTATCGATCATTGCAGGGGGCCAAAATCGTTCACAAGTAGGTATATCTTTCTGTACTTAAAAACACTATATGTTCAGGCATCGTTGATTTATGCATTTTAAGACAATGTATAGTACCTACGAGAATCTCTTACAACTTCTTCCGAATGATGCTTCCCCAGGCACATCCGTCGGGTTCGTAGATCACGTCTTTTTTCCTCTATTCTCTTCTTTTCCGTAAAGAAATATACGAGTTTTCTTTTCCAAGTCAGGTCCTGCTAACTTTTAATTAGATTTAATTACTGTCGACGTCAGAAAGTTGAGAAAAAAATTTAATTTCCACCCGAAAATAATGAATCATGTTGCCGTCTTAATTGATGCTTAATTTTGTCGAAGTTTAAAAAATTAACAATTAACCGACGTAACAGAGGCTATAGATCAAGTAAACGAAATATAATCTGCGGTAATGGTGTATGGGTGTGACTATTTGGAGAATAGAAATAAATGACGCCCGAATTCGAACGTGTTGGAAAAACGAAAGCCGAGTAATTAAAAATAATAAAGCAACTTCGACAAGTAACTGTTCACCGATGATCGATCGCGTCTAGTAGGGCCAATTAATTTTTAGAACCGCATACGCAGGGCCTAAAAATGGACGATAGTAGTGGACGTCTGCACTCCGTAGGTGAAAAAAGGGAGAGTCTCTTACGCAGGCGGCATACTCAACAAAGTGAGCGAATTTCATGCGATAGAGCACAGCAACCTACAACCTGGATACTTTTTAAGATTAAAGAAAAATACTTTCAAAAATATATCTTTTAAATTGCCAAGTCGTATATGACATTTTTCATTTTTTTGGTTTTTTCATATGCCAGTTTTTCAGCAGATTCCATTGTCAACTGGTTGAAATTTGGATTTTACTTTTCTGTGTTTGCTACGTATTACTTCAGGAAGCTTTGAATAGAAACGTTAATTTACTAAGTCACTTTTGCATTAGCAAATGTGCAATAGTTTTGCACTTGAAGAAAGAAATATTGATTACACTTACTGCGTTTTGAAAATAAGCTTTTTTATTGGCAATAAGTATTGTGATAACACGAGGGAAAATGATTCTTTTGTAATTCGACAAAATTATATTGATGAACTGTTGTCCCATTACCCCACCTCGGAGAAAAAAAACAAAAAAACTTAATACGTTTTAAAAAGGTATCCTGGTTCAAAACAAACATTCCGGTTCAAAGTGTCCAAGTGTTCGAAATTTGAACTGCCAAGGTTTGAACATAATCAGACGCCTCTACAACTGTGTAGGTAAAAAATGTTATTAAATCTGGCACGAACAAAAATTTTTGTGGGATGGAGGCGGAGGGGGTATGTACGGATAAAAGGCAAAAATGTCGATTAAAGTTTCTAAACATTTTACCTACTGACAAGCAAATGTTGAAGAAAGAAAGAAGAGAAAAAATAAAAAAAACTTTCTCGCTTCCACCATTGTATTGACCGGTGGCTACTGGAGTTTGCCCAACATTTCCTGAAAATACAGACTTGGAAATTAATCTTTTCTCTCCCGACACACTTACACACACATTCTTCCATAGCGCCAATATAAATGTTTCTTTATAGATTATAGGTAAAAAAATAAACTACTTTTCTTGGCTGTTTTGCTGGAATATTGATGACACTCTGAACAATTTTGCATTCACAATTAGATCTTTTCACCCATTTAGAGTTTGACTAGTTCAACTACAGCGTTACAGACCCAAGTACGGTCATACGCCATTTGGTATGTCCCCACTCAAGTATTTAGTGCTTTAGTTCAACAGCCCAAAAAGTTTAACACTGTTCGGCATTACTACCTTTCACTTCTATCCTATAGTGTCGGAAAAATGAAAAATTTCAGAGTGGAATATTTCATGAAATGATTATCGTATAAATACCTATTATTTCATAAAGATAAATTTTCAGACGAAATCTTGAAATTTACTTATTCATCATTTTTTCAGTAATAACAAGTACTTAACATCTAAGAAAAATGTAAACAAAGCAAATTTATAAATAATTGTTCAACGTAATTTATTGATTACTTGTTGATTAATTGCTGTTGATTAGCGATTAAACTTCACATTTGGATGCTGTAAGCAAAAAGGACTCAAGCGACAAAATCTGTTTTTTGAGAAAACGTAACATTGAAAGTCAATGAATATTGCCGGTTTACGGACATAGCGTTTATTGAAAGCTCTTTTCAACGTGGGTACACATTTTTGTATTGAGGGCCCAATTTTGAAAAATTCTACTTTTTACGCTCTTTCCAACGCGATACTAATAACTCGTTCTGTCAAGAAATGTCGCTCACGTCCCTTTTGCTTAATAGAGTCCAATAATTATGTGGCTCTCTGCAGCTCAGATTTGAAGTACATAAATGCAAACTACAAAATGTCCCCATTTTGTTATGATTTTTTTAAAAAGTGCCGTTTTGTTTGTTTTTTTTGTTTTTTTTTTCTAGAATTATTTTCTTTTTATATCCGTTGACCACTCCCTATTCTTATTATGTACTCTGAACAATGGTTCAAATCGGCATTTATCATTATTTGTATGACTCCTTGGGGGTAAGGAAACAAAAATATGAGAACATTCATTTGGTTTAGGGTAAGGGACAATGTAAAAATGTAGGTACATGTACACAAACGATATAACTACTTCTGTTTCGAATTTTGAACTCCGTTTTTGATTATCTGTGGTTCTCACTATATTATATCTAATATCAGTATCAGTAATGCATACTAGCTTACTAGCGCTCCTGTGGCCATTTATAATCACCCGCTGTATTGTGGGAAAAGGGTCCAAATGTTGATGAGGCTTAGGTCTCCTCATAAGCATTCTTGAATAATACTGGAAATCAGTCAATTGGGATTCGGAATCAAGGTGGCTGACATCTAGCAATTTTTTCTAAATTTGAATTATTAATTCATACAATTAAAATAAAATTTATATTAATAAAATTAATTAAATTTAAATTTAAATTTATTATAATAAAAATTGGATTTATTAATATTAATATTAGGTAAATTTAATCTTAATAGAATTGGTCATGGAGAATTTTTAATTAAATAGAAAGAGTTATTAATTTTCATAATTTGAATTATTTAAGGGTGTTTTGTGAACCCTCATTGAGTGATCAATGGAGAAAAAATAAATACTTATGGGTCGCGCGGGTTTGGGCCGGCAACTGATAACGTACCTCTCATTTTTTACTTCACCGCACTTCTATTAGTTTTGTTGCCTGACATATTAAATTTTTAATCGCAAGTTCGAATATGTAGCTCCCTGTAGTTCAAATTTGAAGCATGTCCGTCATTTCTTTATTTTATAATGATTTTTTGAAGAAGAAAAAAAAAACATTTGCCATTTATGGCAATATTATTTCTTATTTGAGGAATTATCTGTCAAAAGGACCCTTGTTGAGCAGGGACCCCTTTTGCGGAGATGCTGATTTTCGAATTCTCCGGGTCCTACTTTATTAAAACCTCCGCTCTATGTACCAACATATTATGATATTCAGCAAAATTGGCACCAATAAATGATTACAAACGCATTGTATTAACATCAATACTATACTGAAATGTGTACAAACTTGTCATATATAGTCGAAGACTTTGGAGTTTAGATCTACGCGTATAGTCAATGAGACCAAGCATACATTACATTATATCATATTATAATGAAAAGTGAGTAACTCTATTCACGATAATACACCTCAGAAATTACACATCTTGGTTGCGTTATGAGCAGGGAGAAACATCTTTGCAATTACATTAGTTTCAATCACGAGAATTTTGACAATAACTCATCATACAACAAGTTGGGAATTATACTTATTATTGTTTCATATAAGTTGTATTAATGTATGGAAACAAGCAAAGTAGAAGAGTAAATGCACATAAGAATCACTAATATTGTCATGGGAAAACAGATACTAATAAACCACACGACACGTCCCACTAAGCTAATTTTTCCGTCGCTCTGAAAAGGACCCCTGTCATGTTCCTTCTTTCTTAATTTGTCCGCGTTTGTTTCTGAACGAACTAAACAATTAATCAGTCATTTCTATTAATGGAATCAGTGAATACTTTTTATAATAACATATTTTTCAGTTAAATCAGTCTGAAAGCAGTAAAACTTTGAAGTTGTTTTTTTTTCAAAACCATAACTGTTTACAGGGGCCCTTTTGACATAACTATTCATTTGTTACTTCACTCAGGACTCAACCTTCTATTGTGAGGTGCAGGTGCAAATTAGCGCTCCTAATGCATTCCGTTTCACATCCCAATTGGACGCTGTTTAACAAAAGGGAACTAGGTAGTCCACAAAATCCGCTTTTTGAGAACTTGTGATTTGAAGTTTAAGAGCCATGGAGAAACGATATGGCATTGCGTTTACTGATAAGCTTTTCCAAACGTGAGTACACATTTTTGAATCGGGGGTCCAATTTTGAACAATTCTACATTTTACGCTTTTTCCAACAATACTAACAACTCATTTTGTTTACAAATGTGGGTTAGTTCCCTTTTGTTGAACAGTGTCCATTTATCAATTTGCATAACCCAATAGTCAAAAAAATCTTCTTATCAGGAGTAGGTAGTACCTATAATTGAAATTTTGTTTGCGATATGTTACAGATAACATAGCATGTACCTAGCCCAGGGCTTGGAAACCTAACAATAAAACTTCCGCTTTCAGCTTATCTTCCAATTATAAGAATTTTTAGCTTCCGGCTTTTAGCTTTTATACCGGGCCAGGTTTTTTGGATTTGGATTCCTGTTTCAGATTCCACAAAAATACGGCTTTTTTCGGCTTTTGACTTTCAACTTCTATAAACAAACTGAGTCAGGGCGTCAGGGGAGGCTTACCAGTTACCGGCGTTACCGCTTACTGTACTGGCCTACTGGTACCAGATGAGCCCCAAAGTTGTTGTTTATTGGCTTTGGCTTGTTATCACTTATTTTAAAACATAGAAGCCGAAAAGAAGCTGAAAACAATTTTGCTTTTAGCTTTCAGCTTCCTAGCACCAGTAAATTTTTTGGATTCGGATTTTAGCATTTTACTTTTGGCTTCTTCAAAAATACAGCTTTTTTGGCTCTTAGCTTTCGGCTTTCAGCTGACTTCCAAGCCCTGACCTAGCCTACTTAAACGGGATGTTATCTGTAACATCGCGAACAAAATTTCAATAATACTACTCCAGTGGTACCAGCAGATGACATTTTATAGTCCTTTCCAGATAAGGGTATCAAAAACTCGGAGACAGACCACAGACTAATACGTTCACGAGTTCAATTTTGCAACCAATCACGTATCACTTCCTGAGAACGTGCGCTGCGTCTTTAACGCGTTCAGTGTGAATATCTGACTTCTCTTTTCCCCTGTGATGCCGCAATGTCTATGGGTTTTTGATACTCTTATCTGGACCGGACTATACTTACGTTTTCTTGTATTTGAATTTGAATGACCTCGCTATGTTTGAACTGAGAAGTGTGGAGAATTTTCTTGAACAGGAAAGCAGCAGCTATTTTCTTCTGTTTACATCTTGCTTTCTTCCTAAATTTGAGTTTTATTTAACTGATGTGAAATGTTGGACCCACTGTTTACTCGTTGACTGTTCAGTGTTGTGAACTTTGTGTAGTTGTTCGCTGTTTCGTTTTTCACTTGTCCATTTTTGTTCGCCGATACTTTTTGAGGATTCTTTCATTTTTAGAAGTCTTGATGATTCCGTTTCCCAGTGCCTTGTAATTTGTTGTACATATGTACGTTTTGAATTGTGTTTTCATCGCATCTTATTTTTAATTGAATTGTGGCGTGTTTCCGATCCTTTATAACCAAGTATTCATCAGTTCGAATATTAGGCACGGACTGTATCTGAACATCCTACGTTCTGTATCCTGTATAATATGCTATTACGTGTGTCAAGTGATCAAGGTCGACTCAAAATCCTAGTACCTGGAACTGGATTAATTCATTTACCGGACATAAAATTCGTAAGTGTTTTACAATTATGACCTGTTTTAAATTTTGTAAGTACTGCGAAGAGAGCCATTTATACTTAATCGCCATGATTCTGTCTCACTCTTAATTCCTCAACGTTAATCATTATATAGTTTATATGCTGGCATCACCAAATGAAATTGGTACTTACACATTCTGCAGCCGTTCATTTTCGAAAGTAGTTGTGTATTCAAATTCTCATCCGATGTGAATTTTTCAATATGAGGTAACATTGGTTTCATAACATATGCGAGACGTTTTCATCATGTTCACATCCGTATTTCTATTCCAATATAAGTCCCTAACAAGTCTGATACCTCGTTGATCTTACGACAAAATTCATTAATCTGTCTACAGTAGGGAACTATATATTTTTTCTCTCCCGGTTGTTTGATCCCTTTTACCCTGGTCAGCACGTGTATATCTTTTATTTCCCATATCTACCCTCCACGTTACTTCAGTATGTAGTGGAGTGAGAATAGTCATTACTCACCAGAATCCAGAACTCTTTTCTTCTAGTTTATTAGGAAGGCATCAAAATCTACCCAGTGTACTTCTTACTTGATAATGGAGTACCATTTGCGAGGCTTTTTTCAAACGTTTTCATGCTACCATTTATCTTTCACATTCCCACCCTTTGTTTAACGCACTGAGTTTCTATATTCAGCAGTTTTACCTTTTTAACAACGCAGCATTTTCGTATCCTCACCGATTTCAATAAGATACTAATTTGTCAAAATGCTATCATTATGCGATGTGCTTCAAACCTATAGAACACCCACCATGATGAACTTATGTGCATGGTGACCTTGTTTACTGCGTCGTCAGCAGGATACTGTATTGACTAGGTCGGACGCTCATCTATTTCGTTTTCTTATAAAATATGTATCCATTGTGCATTGGTATAATGAATTTATTTTTGGTAAATCAGCTTAACAGAAGTGGGATAATATTTCTAAACAATCATGTGCTCGTGTTTTACTCGAGTATATATTTTTTAAATGTGTATATATACGTTACATTTACAATACCCTGGTACGTCTATTTAATTGAGCGTGGAACTGTAAAACGTTGAAAAATAAGGGAAAAAAAACAATTTACCTGTTACATCGTGCGATAACTTGCTTGGTTGATACCACGGTTACGCCGGTGTAAAATAAAGAAAAAAAGAACACAAAATCTTCTTTTTTAAAACCGGAATTCATAAATCAAAACAAACGAGGGACACACTTCAGTTAGACAGTTACTGGTAAATAATACCATTTCGTCGGTACGGTATTCCTGGCTTTGATAGGTATCTTTTCAAACATGTTTTTTCTCTACGATTTTTTGTCATTAAATTTTTCTCGTATTATCTGCATTTTGCACTCTGCAACAAAGTTCCGTCGGTTTTGTTTCCCCCTTTGGACAACTTCAAAACTCAAGCATTTTCCCCAGTTTAACTGAGTAGACTGAAAACTCTAATGATGAGGTTGAATCTGACGTCTGGATAAGAAGAAGGTGATATAATTTTATTCCTAGAATCTTCTGACTGCGGTTGCAATGATACTAGAAGCAGCTGTGACGCTCTGTGTTTTGAATGCGTGTTCCAGTGCTATTGTTATTTTCAATCAGAGTTGTATCGAAGGCTGTTGACCGGTGAACTGGCAGATTCAGTGAAGTCCATTCTACAGGTTCAGGGTTGTGTAGAAGTTAATTTTGTTCTATCGAATGTACTGTACTTAACTTGATGGTCATGCAGATACTTGTCTTGATGGTTTGGACATTCTGAGAGAGAAGAGAGAAAAGAGCTGTGATATTGTAAATATCATCGCAGAACTTGTGAATTCAGGTATCGGCGTATGCTACTGGATGAGTAGCAAAAATATGAGAAAAGAAGACGAATGAATGTACTATAGGTATCGATTTCTCCAAATAAATAAAAATATCGCCTTCGAGCACTCCTCTCAGTAAATTCCGAGGCTGTTGAAAAACTAACAGACCACGCACGCACCTTGTTCACGATGGCGATATTTCGTGTACCGCCCGACCCAACGTATTATTCCCGCCCCGTTATGGGATAATTAGTTTAAAATGTAGTAATTTTTCGTGGGCTCTTTAATCACCCGTTTTCGTGAATTAATACGCGTCATTCATTTTTCCTCATGGAGAATGAACGCGCAGGTATCCGATTTCTATATCTATTCGGCTTAATGTGACATTTGGGACGTTATTTCAGGGAGTTGATCTCCACATTTATGTGTTTTGTGTAGTTACGCAATGTGTGCATATATACGTGTTTGATTTTTTTTTTTTTTGCCAAGCAAATTTTATTGAGTCTCTATGTCGCTTTGAGGCGTTTCTGTTAGGACGTACCGAAGCAACTTTGTTGTTGCTAAAGGCGAAGGAAATTCTAGTAGTTCTAACTGAGTACAATATCGACCCGGGAAAGTCTTCACGTTCAAATTTTACCTTGTGATGAACTGATGGTTTGAATTTTCCTGCTGAAGGAATGGAAGTTTTCAAAATTAACACGAAAGAAAAACAGTACTTTTGGCTCTTTACTACTGTCAACTGCTCTGCACTGAGGATGATTTTGTCAGTTCACTCAAGAATTAGAAAGAGATTGTTACCAATTCCCTATCTATGTCTATCGCTCGAAATTGAAACCCGACAGTCTTACTAGTATGAAAGCTCAGTTGAACGTAGTTATACGAGTAATTAAGAACATTGCGTAGGTATAACATTTTTCATGCAGATGTCAATTCAAGTTTTTGTTTTTTTTTAAACGGATTACGTTTTTGACGTCGTAAAATGGGTGTTTTGAGCCCCTTTGGCATCGCTTTTTCACCACCTTCAAAAGTGTCCCAATTTCGCCGCATTTACGTTTATTTGGTGTTTCTGCGTGGAATTGCGGCGAAGTTTTTACGATTGTTTCGAATAACGTGTAACCGGCAGGTCCCACTTAGAATTCTCAGGAGAGGAAAAAGCCGTATTGAGAGCATTTTATATAGTTCTAAGATCATCGAATTAAAATTTTTACAATATTTTAGTTCGCGTCTGTAGTTGTATTCATTGTGACTGTCTTTGTAGCTGCAGTTATAATATAACGGTACTCTGGTATTTCTATGTGTTGTAAGTTTTCTATTTCTTGCCGAAAGAAATAAAGGTATAGGCAAATAGGGCGTTGATTTAGATGGAAAATAGGATTTGTGGGAGTGTACTGAAGAAGCTTTTTCTCTTGCCCTAATCCAACAATGGTTAGAACGGGATCTGACCATTTTTCTTCTTAATGAAAGCATCAGTGGCGGATTCAGGAATCAATTTTAAGAACGGCAGTTCGGAATGGGTAGAAATCAAAATTAATTTTTTTTCTTCTTATTTCAAATGTTAATAGTGGCTACATATGAGACCGTAAAAAGACATTTCAACTGCTTAGAATTCACTCGGACTCTGATATAGGTAACTCATCCAAAATCTGTTTAGAATTTACTAATACTAATGCGAGCTCCATTACAGCTCATTTTACGTTTTCAAAGCGCAGTCCCACTCACAAACTATAACTTGCTTAAGATTGTGAAACTTATCTACCCTAATTAAAACAAGTGAGTATGACTTGTTAAGACTCTTTTACTGTTGAGAAATTTAGTCACACCGAGTTCGGTCTCATCTGGCGTCTTTTAGGACTCATTAAAGCTTTATTTTATTTATTTATTTACAGCGTGTATTTAAAGTGCTGCCCAACAGCTTTTCAGCCAATAGTAGGGCAACACTATCTAACATAATAATAATAATAATAAAAGTAATGACAAAAAAAAAGTAGTTATTAATAATATTGATAGTAAAAATAACAATAAGAATAATAATAATAGCAACCACGTTAATTGCAATAATTGACGCCGCCTTAACCCCCCACCTCCATCAACCTGCTTTCACGGACTTGTTGAGCAGTCCTAAGATATTTAGGTATGTACCTATTAATCATGAATAAAGTTGTGCGAGAGATTCATATACGCTTTCAGAACCTGCTCAGAGTTCGAAGGTTTATTCTGATTCTGTCGAAATTCATTTTGCCGCCCTTAGAACTCTTTAAATCTGCTTACAATATTCATTTAGACCCAGTTACAACTCATTCAGATTGTTTTAAGACTTAACGTTATGCAAATCCGATTAGGTATGCCTAGTTAAAGATTAATTTTGTTCCAACTCATTTAGTGTCTCTAACATGGCCGGCGAATCCTCAGGTGCGAACGTGTGCTTGCACCTAATTGAAATTAACGATCAGGTACATTGCACGTGATCGAAAATTCCCAATAGTGCCTACAACTGTTTTCCTTTAAATAATGAAAAAAAGAAAGAAAGGAGAAAAGAACACGAAACTCGACCACTCAGAAATTTAACTTAACCCCCCCCCCCCGGTTAGTGGTTTTCACACTTCGTGGAATCATGAAAATTTTGAGTTTGCACCACATTGCTTTCAAATTGAGGGGCCCACTTCCACAGTGACCTAACTGCAAAATTTTAGTTTTGAGAAAAACAAGCAAAACACTTAATCAGCAAAACAGGAAAGTAGGTAACGGATTATTTTTAAGGTAGGTATCGATAAGTTCAACGTTCAAGAAAAATCCGTCATTTTGTGTTTGCAAAGTGCCCCTAGCGCGGCAAGACAGCGTGTTAAAAACAAAAACTCATGAAATCATAATTTTACCGTTAGGTCACTTTGGAAGTGCGCTCCTTAATTCATTCGTGTTTCGTCAAGATTTGTTATAGTTCATTTAGATCAGTATAAGAATCGGCAGACTAATTAAGATTCTTTCTGATTCTGTTATAACTGATTCAGGCGATACTCACCTCACAACTCATCCAGCAACTATTCCGTATCGTTCAGACATTTCAGTCTCATTATGATTGTCAAGGCTTACCGAGAGTCAGTCTCTGAACTCAACTTATTCAAACTCATTAAAACTGCTTTAAAACTTCTTAACTTCGTTAAAATTCATTCAGACGCTGTAAGGACTCATTGAGTCTTCCTCAGGGCTCGGTAAAACTCCTCCAATCGCCAAGGCTTATTCGGTTTCTGCGCGACCGAGCGACCGTAGTAAGTCTTATTTAGACGACCTTAGGACTTGTCAAAACCCGTATTCAGATTCATCGAGACTAGTTGAAATTTCTTCTAAAACTCTCTATATAGATTCCTATATAGGGCTGATGCAAAAGTATTCAAATTCTTCGATGTTTTTTGTGGACTCTGTTCAAAAACTTCTTCACACGGCGTTCAAACTCGTCTCTCATTCTGACTCTCTAAGGATGCTAGAAAACTCGTTTACATTTTGGTGTAATGAAAATCATTCAGATTCTGTTCAAACTCAGTTAGACCTTAGTAAGGCTAATTCAAACTTAGTTCAAGCTCTCTTATATTTCGATATCCTAGCGTTATAATTAAAGGAGACGGTCACCCCTGCCACCCACTCGTTTCGGGTTCCTCGATTGGGTGACAACGTTTCAAACCCTTTTTATGTTCATTGGGTAGAATTTAACTCTTACTCTAATTGGGAAAACGTGAATGAGAAAGAGTTTCATATTTTTGGCACGTTCAGTTTTCATTTGAATCTTGGAAATTTACTGCGCTTCAGTCGAATTGCGGTAATTTTGGATATTCTCACAACTATACTTTTTTTTTAACCATTTTGAAGCGGAATAGTTGTCTCATTGGCCTTCTTGTGTGTTTGAATTTAAGTGAAACATACGTCTGCAGTTTTCACATACACTGAAGAAACTAGAAAGAAATATGTATTACCTAATAAAGAGCGCGGTGTAGAATTTGGATAAAATACCTTGTCTCGAAAGGTATAGGTAGCAGTCTCCATTCTTCAAGAAAATACTTCTTCATTATTTCCTTTTTTCTTTTCTTATGGTTCCTTGCATTGTTTTTTATTTTTTCTTTTTTTTTGTCTTTTTTTTTTTCAGTTTTCCTTATCTTCATTACACTGAGAGGTAATGTGAGCTGACAGGAAGAAAGGGACCTCAGCGCGAAAAACTCATTTTTGTGATAACTGTTTTTGACTAACTTTTGGCCACTCTTTCGCGTGGTGTTGTCGAAAAAATTCTAAAAAATTTTCCTAAACGGCTGTAAGTATTCAAAGTTGAGTGTCTCCGTAACGTGAAAACGTTATCAATTTTGTTTATCCGCTCTCCTGTAAAATTTACATTTTTGCGCTGAGGTCTCTTTCTTCTTGTCAGCTCACATTTGTGCTTCCTCTGACCGTCATGTAGATCCAACAAGCCTCGAGACATCTCCAGACCTGTTCATGACTCTTTTGTGGTATCATAAGACTCGCCAAAATTCTTCAGAATTTGTTTTAAACTCTTCAACACTTTTTGACCCTGTTTAAAGATTTTTCTAGGTTTATACAGTACAATCAAAACTTCATTAACACTCGCTAATACGACTAGGGCGTTCAGGGCCATTGGGAAGAACATATTCTTAGGTGGAAGGGGGTGGTTTCATACAAAATATCCCGACTAAAATATTACAAACATTCAGTGGGAAAACAAAAAAATTCTTAATTTTTGTCTGTTAGGTGCCAGAATTTTCTGACTTACCCAACAGTTTAGTGAATACCGACTAAAATGTTGCAAATATCCTACGACAAGGGGAAAAAATTGTCTAATTTCTCCGACTAAGTATCGGAAATCTCAAGAATGGAGAGTGACATACACCCTGCACTTTCCTTCGCGCCGGCCTTTGCTACGGCTCTTCTAGACTCGAAAACTTATTAAGGTTCTGAAAAACCATATCAGCCTCAGTTAAGTTATTTCATGACTCTGCTAAACTTCGTAAGACTCGTCAAGAATCTTCAAAGCTCAATCAAGTTTTGTTAGGACTCTCTAATGCTGTAATGCTTTTTAAAGATTCCGTAAGACTCTTCCAGACTTGGGTGAGACGCTTCAAGACTGTATTAGAATTAACTTTTGAAGACTCGTTCAAGTCTCTTTAAAATACTTTAGGCCTGGTTACAACTGTTAACATTCTCGCGGTCTCGATGAAGAGTTTTGTGTCGGCACCTGTACATTGTATACTTAATTCTCGCTTAGTTACTCCATGCTCTAATTGGCCAGTAGATGAAGAAACAAACTGTCAAAACGCCGTAGGAGACTCGCGGTCGCAAAATCTTAACCAGAGCTGTGTGCCCCAACCCTTTAATTTTTTATTACTCGGTTTCCCAGACTCACATACACCATCACCATCTCATCATCGGCAGCGCGTTCAAAGGGTTAAACCTCGATCTTTCTCCTCTTTTTCGCTTCTACATGTAACTCTTTCTCTCTCTCGCTCACTTTTTTTTTTCTCTCCTTAATGGATGACTTAATACACACGGAAGCAATAACAACAAGTAGGCTTTCCGTGCCTCTGAAGCATAATTTGACGTTAATCCGTCCCTAAGGGCAATTCGGAAAAAAGAAAAAAGTGGGTAAATTTCACGCATGGTCGAATTTCCATTTTTTAAACTCTCTACCCGAAATGTTTTTTTCCGACACCGAACGCCTTTCGAGCGACGCGTTCAAGCGCGCTATCTTCACCCCAAGATGTTCCACTCGAATGGAGATTTTATATATAAGATACCGTCGGCTTCCATATCACACAATACAACAATTGATAATTGCGATACCGCAGAAATATTCTATTATTATTTTTTAAATAAGTGGTTGGTTTGCGGCCCCCGGTATTTCTATCTTTCCTGGACCCTCTCTCAGTTTCACTCATTTCTTATTGCGTATGTACATTATTTTTGAATCCATCGCTAATGGACCCAGCTTTCCGCCTTCGGCCAAACGTATTTTAAATGAATTTTCTTGTTACGGTTTCGTCCGCGTCAATTGTATACACCTCTCCTTTCGGCCTCCTTCCTTAAATTTCTGAAACGGATGTTATGAGGATAACTCGCGAGTCGTGAACCGAACTCAGATCGGAAAAGTTCGGCGCTCCTCTGAATACCAATTTTCCGCGTAGATCTGTTTGTTGGACACAACTCCAGCTCACAACATGGCGGGCAGGCCCGGCGGGAACAATTTGTTTTTGGGGACGGGGGATGTAGACCACATCAACTGTGCCGAATAAGATTTTAAAAAACTTACAGAAGTGCCTTCTAAAATAAATTGTAAAAAACTTACGACAATGCCGATTTTGTACGCCGCGCAGTGCCGTGTGTGGAACAAGCTGTACTAAAATAGCTGTTTTTGTAATACCTGCATTCAAAAAGCGTTTTTGCGAACGGTTTTTCGTTCGCAAAACGACCGTCTTCTTCACGATCGATTTGGGAAAACAATTTGGAACTGTTTGTATTCCAAATTGTGATAGTTGTTTGTTCTACAGTCTCGGAGAAACAAATTAGCTAGTACGGCTTTTGGAGAAAAAAAAAATAAAATAATAAAATTGCCACAGCTATCCACTTTCCTCGTTGAGGTTACGAGATTAACGCTGTAACACATATATCTACGAGTAGGGAACACTGGGTACTCTGGGACAGTACTCTGGACAACTCGTTCCAAGTATTCGTCTCAAATCATCCAAGTTTGAGGTACCCTATTTCTTCTAGTCTAGGACGTACTTTTTTCTGATTTCTGCACTGTTTCCAAAATTGCGGTTCCTCTTTCATTCGAAACAAAGGCGTACTTTGAATGCAGCAATTGCAAGAAATATTGTTCGTCGTATCATCAAGTGCGGGGTGTGAGCCATTTTCATACTCGTCAGTGCCGAGACTCATGCTCTGATACTCGTTTGAAAATAACTCACGTACCACACTTGATACGAACATAGCTGCATATTTCAGGAACCGGACTGAACTTGTGTCCAGAAAGTTTATGTCAAATTTTATGCGCGAAAATGTCGTTTAAATCGAACGGACTACGTTCGGAACAAAAACCACGGTCCGGATCAAAATGTTCAAAATTTGCTAAGTTTTCGCTGAAAGGTATTAAATCGTGTTAGTTTATGCTGAAAATTGGGTGAAATTGTAAGCATTCCATCTATTCGACATAAATCTACATCTAAGTCGGTCTATCCCAGAGGGCATAGCATAAGCTTAAGTATAGGAGGGCTCTCAAAATGATGCGCTAAATTTACCAAACGGTGTGAAACTTATAGAATAGATATGGCCATGGGTCATCCACTAGCCATTCAACGGATGGTTGGTTGCAAAATTAAGCCATATTTGGTTCCCTAGTCGTGGAGTAAGCTGGCAGATCGATGACTGAATTGATGATTGGCTTCAAAATTATGACCGAGTAAATACACGCGTTATGGACGGGTTCTAATGTTTCCAATGTGTGGCATTTGTACCCTCCCAGGGTACTGATTGGAATTAATGTTTTGATATTGACCGGTCTGAAGGAGCCGAACTTGGGTTAACCCGTGAATGCATTTTTATGGCATAATTTTAACGCATACGGCAGAGCTCCGAGATACTATTTATTAAACTTCTTGGGGCCTGGTGGCGCATCCCTATAGGATATTAGAAAGATCAATGCTTTTTTTATATGATGATAATTCACAACTGTCGAATGCTCATACACGCGTTCCCTGGAATACTTAACCGTAGACTACCTCGATGAAAGTCGCTCTAGCTATTGAAGTATGCAAACCTTTTGAGTCATATCAAGTTCGGGGGGAAAATCAAAACCGCTTTATGAGTAGCCAGGGTTCTACTTGTCTTAAAAAATTTCGTGGAATCTTAAATAAATGTGAAGGAGCCCAAAGTCGTAAATAAGCCTTCAAGAATCGTATCGAATTTTAAGCAAGTTTAGAAGAATTTCGCAGAGTTTTTAAACAAGTTTTCCAAAGCCTTAAACATGTCTTGAAAAGTTGTAAAAAATTTCGAAGAGCATTGAAAAGTCGTAGTTAAGTCTGGAAAATCTCAAGGAATCCCTAGTAAGTGCAGAAAATTCACGGAAAGCCTCGAACGAGTCTTGAATAGTTTCAGCGTATGTTAAAAAGTTCAGAAAAGCTTTATAGAGTGTCTACGTGTCTTAAACTATATGTCGGACCTAGTCTTGAACAGTCTTAAAGTCTGGAAGAATTGTAAACGGTAAGATGGTCGTTATTTTCCTACTCTTGGTGGATTTCTTCTCTCGAATTTTCTCGGATTCTCTTTCTAAGTCGGTTCCAATAAAATCGAAAAAAGAACTGTTCAAAGTTTCAGGTGAATGTGATTGAGGAAATCCGTGCCGCGAGCCGCTCCCTTTCTTATGGGAAAAATACATGGAACTTTAAAGGAGGCTGAGACTATTTTTATTTTTATTATTTTATTTTTTGGGATCGGCTAAACTTAATTTTGGTGTTCATTATTGGGCTTAATCCCCACCCCCGGGATCTTACGAAACGAGGAAAATTGAATACCATCTTACAAAATTAACTTTTATTTGATCTTCATTGCTAAACCTTAATCTGTTAATTGACGTACCTCCAATAAGTTCATCTTTTGAACCATACTGCTCCTTATTTGGAGCGACTCTATGGAACCATCATCGCAGATTGCGGAGTCATAATACTGCGTTATTTCGAATCAATGTTAAATAACCTGTCGATGCGTGGCATTGTACTGTCGACTCTTCGGGTAAATCAGAATAAAAAGAAAAGCTCAATCGGAAAGAGTCGCGGAAACTTGACGTCGTCCGTCTTCTCGATCCGAATTGATACCGGTGGTACCAGAAGAAAGAAGGCGGAGAAAGGAAAACTGGATAAGACCCGAAAGAAAGTGAATGATTAGGAAAGATGAGATGAGAAATATCGGAAAATGGTACGATGGGACGAGAATACAAACACCCGCCGAATTTTTGGGACGTATTCGCGTGTTTCCCCGCCACAAATGCTATAAGGGTCTTAACCCTGTCTCGAAAAACCTTAACACAGCCACTGGAAGTTTTACAAAGTTGTGTACGAATTTTAAACAATTTCGGCGAGTTTTGAATAACGTAATAGGTAGGGAGGGTTCTGGAAATCCTTGAAAAAAAAACCTTCCTTTTCGATGGAAGAAATTGAATGGTATTGCGATGAAATTCGTCTTATTAAGAAAGTAGTGGATTGAAAAATTTGATTCACACTGACTATGAGAGATATTTTTATTCTAAAACTCCTACATAGTATTGTTTATATACACACTCAGGTACCATCGCGAGGATGAATAAAAAATTCTAGTTCTGAGGAGGGGATGGGGAATGAGAAGCGTAATTCTTACTCTTTTTGAACTGCCTCTTCCAGGAATGCTGTTTGGATACGGCATTGTCGAGTATAAATTCGTGAATTTGAAATATGGAAAATTATTTGGAAGGGTTTTATACGTTGATTCATTTTTGATACATTGGTTCATGATGTATGAACTAACATGCTAAAACGGATTTGCCGACTGCTAAGGGAAAATTCAAAATTTGCCTGTGGGAGTGTAATACTACTGTCCTCTTTCTCTCCCCCCCCCCTTCTCCATAACTCCGGCTCTGATTCGAAGTGTTGTTAATGTCGTATTAAACATCGTATGTATTATTGAGGAAGAGATCACCGAATGCGTGGGTATGCGAGTGTGCGTCCGTGTGGATGTGGAAAAAATAGGCGACTTTTTATTCGAACCCTTAAAACAATATGCGGCGGCGTATTATTAAGACGGATACGAACAATTAGCGAGGGGTGAAACGTCCATTAAATCGGCCAGAAATGGACAATAAAAGCAATAAGGCGGTCGAACGCGACGACCATTACGGTCATTATATCCATGTGTATACGCAGAACCCGCAAAACGTTTCCTTCCTTCCTTCCTTCCTTCCTTCCTTCTGCCGTCTGCACTCGAGGCGGCCGCGTACATATACTCGTATTTCACCGCGCTGACCCACGCCCCGAGGTCATATATTCGCGCGCTTTTATCCTAGCCGCCGCAGTTACCTACCTAGTACCTACCTACCTATACCTACCTACCTACCTACCTACCTACCTACCTGTACCTACCCTCTTCACGTGTAACTCGAACGCGAGGAATTTTCATTTTTCAATCCGAACGCGAATTTGTCTCCACAAATTGGTGACTGTTTCTATGTGTATTTTGTCCCTGTGATCGTCTCGCACGCGTCGACTTCCAAAATACTGAGCTGAATTAGTAGGTCTTGCGCTGTGTTGACCCGTACATTTGTCCCGGAGCACTTTTCGACAAGATCGAATCAGTTCTTCTATTACGAATAGAAATATTTGTGCGAGCAAAAACCTAATTATCATCGGTGACGGTTGGTCGGGTGAAAACCCCTTCCTTAACGACAAAAAATTTCATTTCCAAAACTTTTTCGCAAAAGTTTGAACTTTTTTCGCCTGTTCTACTCGCGAAGGCCCTATTTTTCACCTTTTTTCGTCGGTTAACCTCTCCGCCCCCACTCTTCAAAAATTTCTTCTGGATGTGTCCGGAACTATTTACAATAGAATATTCTATCCTTCTGTTAGGGATGTTCCAGCATTAGTGTGAAAGATGTTGCCCGAGAGAATTAATAATTTGTTGTCTGTCTCGATGAATAGCTGGAATGATCTGTCAGTAAACGTGCCAGTAGTGTCGTGAACAAAATTTTAAGGAATCTCGGTTTTGATGGAAATGGAATCCTCATGACTCGTAACCGCATACTAGCATTGTCCAAAATTTTATAGTTTCCAAAATGTTCCGCTACAAATGGTTAAATTTATTCCTTTTGGTCTGAAAACCCACCAGTCAAAATTTTTTTGAAACCACATAGGTTTTTGCGTGGTTTTAGGAAGCGAGGTGGTCAAATTTAATGTAAGGATTCCACGTGAAAAAAGCCACAGTTTTGCTTTCAAGGTTCCTAAAAATTCGAATTTGGCCGGAAAACTTAGTTAAACCGTAAAAAAATTGTCGTCGTTAGTGTACGAATCTGCGTTCATCGAAATGTGGTCAAAAAAGTAATATCCAAGTTCGATGGCCTCCTTGTTTGTATTTCACGTGGAAAGTGCTTTTCTCCCATTTTGTTCATAGAAGTTCGGAGAAAGCGTATGCAACCGTAAAAACGATTGTCGACTCGCTTTCTCGTACCTAAACCCATTTAAGACTTATGTTGATCCTAACTTTCACCCTCCTAAAAACTTCAACAGGGGGACGAGATCTTAGAATTACGTACAATACCTTCGAAAATGTCGAAAATGGAGTTCTCAAAGTCCTTGAATTTGTTGTTGAGGTTATTTCAACTCTAATTCCTACTAATATAGCCTGCCGCTGAGGACAGGGACGTTAATACTTGGAAACGATAGAACATCGCTTCGAGTACAATCACTAATTGAGTTTCTGCAGTCGCAGAATACATTTTACCGACTTTTTGGAGAAAAGGGAGATATTACACTCGTCAAAGTTGTCAAGATGAGGGCGGGGGCAATGTTCTGTTTTACGTTTCAAAGTGTTTAGTTCCGCGCGCTTACCCCGTCATTGTAAACGCGTGTTAGAGTGATCAGTGTGACCAGTAGGAAGTATTTTATATAACACATCGTGAATATAGAACGATCAGGGTTTCTTTCATCTAAAAGCGTCTCAGTGTACGTATACTGCGGTTGATCAGGCCATGTTGCGTTTTTTTATTATTGAACTTTTACTTCACAAATCCTTTTGTAGGGCTTCATGTGTTCAAAACTTAGGCCATGTGTCGTTTTTTTATTATCGAATTTTCATTTTACAAATACTTTGTTGCTTCATTTTTCATTTCTTAAAGAGATTAATGTAATATATAAAGACAAGTTTCGATTTTTCCTCACCAGTGTTCTCAGGTATTACTGAAGGAAATCTTTTTAAAAATGTCTCATCTATTCCCTAGCAGGCTTATGGCGTGAAAATTTTTTGATAACTGTGGCGTAAAACGTACTGACTTTCTGATGCGCAGAATCCCGCCAGTTACCCAAGTAACTGAAAGGGAACCAAGGGTAACTGACAGGTTTCTGGGTAATCTGAGGGTAACTGGACGCTGTTAAGCATGAGGGAACCAACCAGTAAAATCTGTTTTTTGAGAACACGTGATTCGAAGTTCACGAGCCATGTAGAAACTATGTGACATAGCGTTTACGGATAAGATTTTTTTAACGTGAGTGCACATTTTTGAATCGGGGGGCCAACCAATAACGATACTAAATTCTACTTTTTATGCACTCACCAATAACAATACTAATAAATCATTCTGCTTACAAATGTCAGCTGGTTTCCTTGCGCTTAACAGCGTCCAACTGACGTTTGCAAATGGATGGGTGACTTTTCCGCGGATAACTAGGGTAACTGATTGCGCATCCGGTTGGGAGACAGATATACCAAGTTCAAAACTCAGTTCATGTTGCGTTTTTTTACTGTAGATCTTTCATTTTACAAACATTTTTTTGCTTCATTTTTCATTTATTGAGAAGATTAAAGAGATGTAAGTAGATGTTTCATATTGCGTTTTTTTACTATCGAACTTTTATATTTTACAAATAATACTTTTTTTTATTTCATCTGACTGGGACTGGGCAAATTGTAGAAGCGCTAGCGTCGTATCTTTTAGTGCGTTTGTTATTATACAATGATAAGGAGAATATACATAAATATTATAGTGGTGTACCTGTGACATAAATGTACAAACTGTTATCAAAGCCGATATCTTTAATGTTTTTGAGAGCCTCTGACTGGGACTGTGCAAACTGTAGAAGCACTATAGCGTCAAATCTTTTAGTGTATTTTTTTTTTTTTTTTACTATCAAATTTTTATTTTAAATGCTTAAAACTCAAAAGTAACTGTCACAAGTAGTAATAAGTTCTTTATGATAGGTAATATTTATTACTGTTGAAGCAGGGCGTGACAATGAACAAAAACAACCTCAGTACTCCTATTGAGGTCGTGAAATGTACAGGATAATTCGATCATATCTAATTTTGGAGATAGAGAAGAATGGGCAATTCTATTTAGTTTCCAAAGATTATAAAGCTTATCCATTTTAGGAAAAAACAATGTCATGTTTCATTTTCGTTATTTTTTTCCAAACGCCTGTTTTTTTCTGTATGGAAATTTACATGTTATTTCGTTTCATACGTACTAATGCATATGTTTGAGCCCGTCCGAAGGACGGGTAATTCAGCTAGTTAATAAATAAATCAAAGAGGAGTGGACCGAGATGTGACCCCTAGTTGAGTCAAGGAAAGTACTTAAATTGGCGACTACACTCCTACCAGGAATAAAACCATACTGTTGATCATAAATCATGTGTTTAATCTGGTTGAATAATTTCGAGTTATAACCGAGAAGGACCAAAATGAGATCTCAGAGACTCCTCCAACCAGAAATTTCAACGTAGTTTTAAGTATTTAAATGCAAAATAAGTCCCAAACCGGACGGCAGCAACCGTAGGACTGAACCGCTGCGTAACCCCCTACCATGACTTCACCGGTCTCGTATCTTCCCCCACCACCAAAAAACAAGAGGTAATAACGATATTTTCACTCTGAACACTCAGGGGCTAGCAAGTATTGAACGGTTCACGGAATTCGAAATACTGGCAAAAAAAATCTAAATTCGATATTTTCGGGCTATGCAGAAATTAGAAAAAACGGGGAAATACTTCAAAAAAAGGCACACGGGGACTATCTCTTTAACTCCGGGCAAACCAAAAGTTTTAAAGGCATTGGTTTTTACGTTCGCGGAAAATGGACTAGAAAAATTAGCGAATTAAAAAGTAATTCGGAGAGGATCAGTCTAATTAAGCGATCGCTAGACAACAAAACGAAAATACATTAATTATTCGAGTGTACGCACCGACGCTTCAGTCTACAAAAAACGCTCGACGAAGAAAGAGAATATTTTAATACAATCACGGGTGACTTCCAGTGCTAAAATAGGGGGGGGGAAGTAAAATGAAAGTTACAACGGTATCGGGAAATTTTGTTCTGATGATACTACCAATCGCAATGGCGAAGTTATGCGTCAAACATTATAAAAAACAACTCTCTGAAAATTACGAACTTATTTTTCAAAAAACGTAAAAGGAAAAAGTAGACGTGGCTATCATCGGACGGCAGAACCAGAAACGAAATCGACTTTTTTTACAATAGATGACGTGAGAATAGTGGCAGACGTTGCTCGAGTAGACTCTTTTGGCTTTCCCTCAGACCACAAAGCTTTCCATTTAAATTTAAAATACCCAAGAGGGTCGGAATTGCTAGTTTTAAAAAAGCAGAAGCCCGGGGTAAAACAATGATTCTGGTTTACAATTTTGTGACAGCAAAACAAAAACTAAAAATAGAATTGGAAAAACTCGATAAGGAAAAACAGGAGGACGTACAATTAATGTATGACAAAATTGAAAAAATTCTGGAAAGAATATATTCGTACTGAATTCACCACAAAAGACAACCAGACAAAGACAATAAACAACATTTCCGAAAACACTTTAAAAAGCTGTGAGGGAAGGAATGTGCTGGCAAAAATAAAGAACAAAACTCTCAGAGAAAAAATAGAACTGGTTGAGCTGGTTTAGCATAGAAAACTGGTCAAAAAACAAATAAGAAATGATATACGAAAATTTGATAATGACAGGATGCTTGAAATCATTAAAAGTTCTGGGGCGATGAAGAAAGCCAGAAGGGAAATATTCAAAAAACAAGCCCTAGTTCCAAAAGTTAAGGCCAGAGGAAGGAAATTTGAACATGATAGAGACAAGATCGTGAAGGTAAGCTACATAGACTTTTATATAAAGTATACGAAAAGGACCCAAACGAGCCCTCAAAACAACAAAGAAAAGGTACAACCGCCATTTTTAGCAAAAGTTCGAGCTGTCCTGGGAAACCTCTAAAACCAAATAAGCCATCGGGATCTGATAAAATTGGCTATAGCGATCTCAAATAATTGTTTACAGAGGAATTACACCTACCCTAACGAAATTTCTTAGCTTAATCTTCGCAAAAGAAAAAATATCCACGCTAATGGAAAACTTCAGAAATTATTTTATTATTTAAAAAAGGGAATAAAACCTATATCAGTAACTACAGACTGATTAGCCTTACGTCTAATTTGTGAAAAATTTTCGCTAAATTTATTTTTAAAAAAAAGTATCTACAATCAGCTAGACTTTACCCAAAGCCCAGAATAGGCAGATTTTAGGAAAGGCCACTCAACAGTTGATCAATTATTTATTATAAATCAGCTAATCGAGAAAACTAGGGAATATAACTTACCACTAAATTTGCTATTCATTGATTTTCAAAAAAGCCTTTGACTCGATCTATTTAAATGCATTATGGGACGCATTACTTCGACAGGGAGTTCCAGAGGTAATAGTAAGAATGATAAAATAAGTTTACAAAAACTCAAGAGGGCAGGGTACGTTTAGACAAAACAGGACCAATTTTTGAGATAAATCGGGGCGTAAAAAAGGGAGACCCGTTATATTCCACCCAACCTTTTCAACTGTTTTCTGGAGGAACTATTTCAAAAATTAGATTGGGAGGAAAGAGGTATTTAAAAATAATCTAAGATTTGCTGATGATGTGACTCTAGTTTCCCAGGATGGTGACGAACTTCAAAGGATGGTAAGGGAGATCTAGAAAATGAATGCCAAAAAGTAGGTCTCAACATGAATACAAATGAAACTGTGCTTTTTACAATCGGTAAAAATATAAATAAGTACTGGTGTATTTAGGGCAACTGATATCATTCGTTAGCAATATGGACAAAGGATTAACAGCCTAGCCAAGACGCATATAGCCATGCGGAAAGGTCGCTGTCAGAAGTAAGAAGAATACATAGATAAAATCTAAAATGAATTTTACGATTAGGAAAAAAAAACAAAAAAAAAACGGAAACCAAGGACTGTAGATATTTGTTAGAAAATTAAAATTCGGATATGCGGGACATATCGTAAGAAAAGGGGAGGAACAGTGGGAAAGAGCGATTATGGAGCTCCGAACCATGAGAAAATAAAAGAAGGAAGGGCAGACCGAAAACCAGATGGGAAGGAGAAATATGCCAATTGGCAGAGATTGCGTGGGGAAGAGATGCAGGAATTCGGGACTGTTGGAAAAAGGTGGGGGGAAGTGTAAACTCAGTAAGGTGTATGAAAAGGCTGTAAAATAAAATAAATAAATAAACCCTTAAATGGCACACATCGGCAAAATTTACCATGACGCGTTTTTACGCACACCATGCGTGTATGAATGGTGGTATATACACAAATACGAGGGCGTTTAACTGGTTTATTCCTTACAAGTTACAAATGCGACAAGATCTAACCTCAATTTTAATTGTACGATCTTTGGAAATTTAGAGTGGGGAAATTCGAGTCTTTTTTAGATTTTAAATTTTATAAACGTGTTTTTATCTCTGTAATTGTTTGTATATGGTGTATTTTGTTTTGATGTTTATGCCAATGAGTCTTGCTTTTTAATGAAAAAAATATCACCCCCCCCCCTCCTTTGAGTCCCACAGGGGGTTTACACGAAAACGAATTCACAGCTAATGTAGAAATATTTACCATATTTCTTATTATTTTAGCCTATAATTGTAGGTGATAACTTATTCCCTTAAAGAAATTATTATTCCCCCTCAACCGGTTCAAACTATGTTTCTATAATATGCTTATTTTATCATAATCTAAGAAGATTGGTATGATAGGTTTTGTAATTTAATGATCGGCGAAATTCGCCGATGTGTGCCATTTATGTAAAATTCCATATGCGGTATATAACAGTAAATAATCGTTTCAAAAATTTTGCTGAGAGCAGATAAGATAGAAATAGGCCTATGTATCCGATGCGCAAAATTCCGCCAGTTACCCAGGTAACTAAAGAGGAACCAAGGGTAACTGACGGATTTCTAGGTAATCTGAGGGTAACTGAGGGTTGCAAATGGGTAACTTTTCCGCGGGTAACTGACGAGTTTTTGTGCATCGGGTAGAGTAATGTCATTCAAGTCTTTAGTTTTTGGCACTGGCACATCTTTTGAGATTTTCCAAATATCACGGAATGTGGCCTTACTTAAAATAAGGTTAAATATGTATGCTAGTGGTGTCTGTACTAACTCTCCACATGCTTTATTGTATAAGGGGTTACACTATCAGGACCGACGGTCTTTTTGGAGGCATCGTCTTTAATACCCGTGAAATTTCAGTCTCACGAGTACTCTTGATTGAAATATAACAACTACAGTGATCTGGGAGATAAGTTGTAGTGTTAGCTGGGTAAGAGTGATAATGAGAAAAATTTTGTGCAAATCCGTCTGCAATTTCTTGAGTATCAGACAAGTGTCTCTCCACATATCTGAATATCGCCGAAAGTGGACCATTCCCTTTTTTATTTGACAAATGTTTCCAGAAGTTTTTGGGATTTGGTGTTAATCTCTCTTCTAAAAATAATTCAAAATTCTTTGTGGCATGTGCTATTAATAAAGCTTACTCTCGCGGCATCTTATAGTTTTTTAAATGTTCCAAGTTGCCTGAACGTTTATATTTTTTATGCACACGGTTTTTTGCTTTTACTTTCCTTATAATTTCTTTTGTAAACGAGATTGGGTAAGTACTATCACGTTTAGTCTTATTAGGGACTACTTTATCCAGGATCGATTGGAAGATGCGACGAAATGCTTTGACTGCTTTGTTTAAAGACTTCAGTCCATTCCCGCCCCCATTTTCCCAATTGATGCGCGCCTGGGACGGGTAGTTATAAAGAGGAGGGGGGGGGGTGAAAATAGTCCAAGCTTTCCAATATTGAATCACTCCGCAAGACTTGTTTCATCGTTGGTCCCCAAGATAAGATCAAGAGTTTTTTCATGGTGAATTTTAATCTTATTAAAAGATGTTAGACCAAGATTTTCACAAAAAATTGTCAGATCTTCACATATGGAAGACGATTTGCTTCCTAATAATCCATAGTGTGGGATGTTAAAGTCGCCAAGAGTTAATGTATTATGATTTTTTTCTCCTAATGATTATTTGAACCGAGTCGTATATAAGTGTCAGTATATATCCCTATATCCGTTGTTGGTGGAACGTATACAGCCCCTGTTAAGAGAGAGGGCAAACTAGGAAGATACACATTTACAAGTAAAGACTCAAATAGTGCGCACAGTCGCAGTTAACCATTTGTACCAGGGTTGAGGGTATATCTCTCTCCTGATAGCAATCAGCCCCCCATCACCCCTTCCGTGCCAAGCTGGTTGTATTGTCGATCACCTCTGTAAATTACAAATCGCTCATCCATTAGTTCTCCATTACAGATATCTAAAGTGAGCCGCGTTTCAGTTAAAACAATTATATCATATAAGAGTTTGTGATGTAAAAATCAGAGAGTTTTGTTCTCAGGCCTCCTACATTTTGGTAAAACATTTTTATTTCTCTTTAATTGCGAGAGATTCCATTAAAACTGTTATCTGTCGAACCAAACACACACACGCACGCACACACAACACCAAGTCAGGCGCACACATAGTCAACAAATTACACTGAAGTATTATTATAAGATAGGTAGTATAGAGAACAGATTATTATAGTTCCAGCTTGCAAGAGAAAAAAACTGCTTTCGCGCGCGAAAGCAGTACCGACATTTCGGCCTTCCGCCGAAAAGCACTCGGATTATTCGGCCGAAATGTTTAAGGCCATTCACGTTTTAAAAAACGCAACTCTCGACAAGGAATAGTATTATAGAAATAGAAAACTACCCGGCTATCAAGATTAATAGAGTTCGTATAAATTAAATTCAAATCGAAACGTTGAACAAAAGAGAACTACGCTATCAAAAGAGTTCGTTCGTATCTATTAAATTCAAAACAATGAGTACGCAAGTCGCCTCACGCTTCTTATTCTGACCTTAAATCGAGGAAACTCATGAACGACTTGACCGATTGTCATCAAACTTTCACCTCCATAACTTTGAGTACTTTTCCATAATATATCAAAATTTGGAATCAATTGATCCAATAGTTTTCGAGATTTTCGCGCCACAAAATTAGTGTGTATATATAGACATACATACTATAAGGAAACCTGAAATTCAGCCACTGTTACAGTTGTTATCTAGTATCTACGCATTCTGAAACGTTAAAAAAACATTGCTTCCGCCCCCATCTTGACAACTGTAACGAGTGTAATACCTCCCTTTTCCTCGAAAAGTCGGTAAAACTATCAAACTAAAAACCTAAAAATTCCAATACATTCCATTCATCACACTCAAACGTTGGTACCTTTACATACTTAGGTTATATTTAAAGTATATTTTTTAATATTCTTCGAAATAAGAAACTATAGAAAACATTGATTACCAACACTAAAATTACCATATCTGGTCACGAGCAGTGCTGTTCAGCCTCTCTAGGTATGTCTTCTGGTGAATCTAATATGTGAACCGGTTGACCATTTTCCTTCCGAGCCATTATTTTACCACCTTTTGTCTAGACGTACTGGTAGTTGAAATTTTTAAATTTCCTAGCTTCACGAAACAGCTCAGGTCTTTTCTTCGTTAGTTGCTCCGAATCATAAATGGGACTATCTTCTGAAAAGCACAAATGCTTGGATGTGAGCCGTTTACACCTGCTTGCACCAATCAATCCATACTGTAGAGACCTTCTGACAAATCGAACTATTGCTGGTGCCTGCGGTGGTATGTGTGGGTCTATCGCTTGAGAGTGGCAAACGATGCGCAACATCGATATCTCGAATGTTTGTGGGAACTCCAAATTTTTCAGAACAGTCGACAATAAGATCATTCAGTGATTCATTTTCTGCTTTTGAAACCCCCGAGATCAGTTAGTACGCCTTGTATACTGTTCAAGTTTCTTCTCCGTAATTGTGTATTGTTTGATTTTATTCTTCAGCTTCGAGTCTTCAGCCTCTAGAGACATTCTCTTATCAGCAGCGTTGTTCCGAAAGGGCCGTATACTCTCAGAAAATTTCAGGATAATTTAGGGTGTACGCAATCAGCCAGGTCTTGCAGAATCGCGATACAATAATTTTGAAGGCGGGACAGGAAATCAGAAGAACAATTCGAATTTTATCATCATTTAAAGAAAAAATCGGTGAAAAAACAACAGAAGTTTCGGAAATAATAAACAGAGGGGACAATTTTCATAATGTTCCGATCCAGAAGTCGCAGAAGGAAAACATAAATCAGAATCAATTCTTACAATCCTTAATTGATCAAATGACGATGCGACTGGTTGAAAACCTGGCTGGATCAAAACACATGACTCCGCAGACAAAACACCAGATCCTTTCACTCATGCCTTGGATGTTTGTTCAGAAATTATTTTTCTCCAATGATTCTAGTCATGATGATACGAGCAATGTTGGTGAGAAAGAAGTGAAGAATATAGCAAGAAGATATAATTTATGTGAATATAAATGCATCGCAGATTTCCGAACAAAAAATGTTAATTCAATGTTGAGTAAGTTGATCCGTTCCCTTCCCTGTGCAACCGCGGAATGCGAGCGGGGATTCAGTATCATGAACAATATTGTCACAGATCTTCGAGTTCCTCTGACAATAAAGCACGTATCAAATTTAATTTTTATCACTTTGAACGGTCCAATAGTCGAGGAGTTCAATCCAATGCCGTATGCGAAACTTTGGCTTCAGAAGCACCGCAATGCTGATGATTTGCTAAGGGGTGGCATAAAGAAAACAAAACAAACACCCTCTCAAGAAGAAAAGTTTTTCAAAAATTTGTTTAAATGATTTAGGACGTAAGAAAATACAATGTAGATTTGTCTATCTTCACTCTTCATTTATTGTTAGCATTTTAATTTTTAACGATTACAAAATTTATTTACAAAGCAAAGGGTTTCAACTTGGGAATTTTGATGCGTTTGGTGACCATTAAAAATTCTCTAAAATGCGTCTAGATCTACGGTACGTTAAATGCTAAAAAAATTTACCAGGGGCTCCGCCCCCGTACCCCACACCCCCTGCTAAACTGTTTGTGGTTCCGCTTATGATGGTAGAGTATACCCTCAAAAAGTTCCTTCAGAACAGCGCTGCTTATCAGTCAGGGTTTTTATCGTAGTGGTGAGTTGTTTGGCTTCATTCTTGACCGTACTCAGTTCAGCCTTTAACGAGGTCAGATTTTGCAGAGCGGCTTTAATATCCGATAATTCTGCAACGAGAACTTCTTTGACTATGGCCTGAATTTTCAATTCCAAGTCGAGAACTGAAATAGGCGAACAAACTTAACGCAGGAATACACGTCTCAACGTATCGTTTTTCGAAAGTAACGAAAACTAAAAGCCAGAAGCCGAAAGCTCAAGTGCCTAAAAGCAAAGAGCTACAGTTGTATTTTAACATCTTTTTGGCTGTCTGCAAAATATTTACATGTTAGAGATACAGAATGCGGACATACAACACGTAACAGCAAAATGAAATTGGACCACAATTTTTTTTAAAGTTAATGAAAGTCTAAAAACGGCATATATCTAAAAGCTGAAAGCCGAAAGAAGAAGCTCTGTTATTCGGATTTCAAGCTCTGCAGGAAAAGTGATCTTGTAGCGGAGTTGGCAGTAACATGCCGTAGAGTCGTTCTAGCCACATTTGGAAGGCTTGAATTACGTAGACGTAGAGGTAGACAATGCCAAAATTAAGGGCAGACGGGCAGAGTATCGTCTTAAAAAAATAAGAGAACTGAAAATGCAGCGGTGGAAAACATAACCCGCCCGAAGTAAATAATTAGGTATTAATCATTCGAAGATGTATTTGCTGATAAGAACTTTTTTTCACATTACGTTCCGTATTCGTCGGGCTGCTTAGAAATTCATTTTTTTTTCCTCGTACCGAGTACAGTACAGTACAGTACAGTACATATACCTATTATCATGTTCTCGTTGTTCAACCGCGAACAAGCTAATCCCTTCTAAAAACGGTAACACACCTGTTGCGAATTGGGCGGAGTCTGAGCGTACGTTCGCTGTTCGTAAGCTCCGACTCTAGTCAATCACGTGACGTAATCAAAACTCTTTCCCGCCGTCGCTTCCCGCGTACCGCGATCGCCCATATCACTGCGATGCTCACGTGAAATCGTTTTATCAGTATTTCAGTTCTTCTTCCGAGTTAAAGGTGGTGTTCAACACTTTTTTTTTGTTACTAATAAACTTTTTGTCAGTTCGATTTTTGTATGAAAATGAATGCGTAGAAAAATATCGGAATAATTAATCGTATATAAGAAAATTGGTGCCGCTAATATGGAAAAAAATGTATACATACGCATTTGATCTTTGAGAAAATACCCGCGAAACTGTCGCTTGTTCGAATTTGCGCACGCGTAGTTTTCCCGGCTTGTTTCTCACTCTGTCTGTCTCTCTCTTTTTTTTTTCCATTCGAAAGTTTTCTCAAAAACGTGTTTTTGTTTCGCTCTGGTTATCGCCGGCTTTTTTATTCTATTGTGGTATGCGATTAACGAATTCGTTTGTATTTTATTATTTTGTTCATTGAAAAGTTATTAAAATCGAACGCCGAGTGTAAGTATAGTCTGCGTCGTGTACGGAAGTGTCGACGAAACGAGAATAGGCATCACCGAGGTAGTATTTTGTTGATGCACGGATTGGCGGTAGAGCTGGATCACACGGCGGGATTTGGCTCACCATGGGCGGCAGCCATGCTAGGGCACCCTTCGGCCGCGACCATGATGCAAGTGGCTCCGGACCATCACGGCTCATATCATGCAGCGGCAGCTCACCATCACGGGGCACCGCCGCCTACCGCCATACCCATGGATCTACACGTACCGCAAGGGTTTCCTTATTACAGGTGAGTCGCGAAGTCATGACTACTTGGTCTGTATCCGGGGTATTAGTAAACTTGGATGGCCAATAACTTGAGTGAAGGCAGACTGTTGTCATTTTGAAAAACTTCTGACCGTGAGGAGACGTGGAGCAGTCTTAGAGCATATAGATCCATCGTGTAACTACGATGGCAAAGTTATGGTTTGGTGAGGAATGTTAAGATTCGAGGGCTAGATGTGTTGCAGTCCGGGTATGTGACTATGGACCTCACATCAGCTATGTTATCAGAGTCCAATTAATTCGAACTCCATGCGGCGAGCGATTTGTTATTTTTTTACATTCGATGTGATGAACTACAAATGCTACATTTGGAGTACCTATTCTGCTGAATCGACTTCTGTAGCAGCATCGAGCATGAGCAATATACTTCTGAAAATATAGTCAGTCGTTGTGGATGATGTACCTATTCTGAATGTATATCTAAGATGTTCAAGTTCTTTGCAAAAAGCGAACTCCTCGAAGGCGTAGTTATGTCCCAATTTGATGAATTTTGACACTTTTTGCTACATAGTATGTAGACTCGCGGGAGAGCTGCCAGATTTACTTTCAGCTGGAAGCAGACAAATCCGGATTGATGCGTGACCCTTTTCCAGAAGGAAAACGTGAGATTTTTGGTAAAAATACAACTTTTGAAAATTCAGAGAGGCCAACGCCTCCATGTGTTGCCTGTCTCTTGGTAGTGCTTGTATGTATATATAGGTTTAGAGTAAGAAAACTTGTGGTGCTAAACTAACGCTTTTGTACAAAACTTGGCGATTTTGGCTGGTCGGTTGTCGGTGCAAGGTGCAGATTCCCAAAGAAATTATTTTCAACGTATCTCGAGTCTAGAGCCTTAAACCGTTTGAAATTGTCAACGTGTTGATGCTTTAGTTTTCGAGATCGAGTGAGTTTCAGTGATGAAGTTGGTTTCATCGATTCTGCTACGATTTCAGTGGCGTATTGCCTCAGAGTGAATGCTTATATGCTTTTGTTCAAGATACGAGTAATTTCGAGTTGTAACTTTGAAGGTTCTCAAGATATTATTAGAAGAAATCATTTTGGATCGGGGCCCCTCTTGTTGGCACGGTATAGAATCTCATCTGATCTCGTTCGATATTCGTTGAGACCGTGGTTCCTACTTCGATAGGTAGTAACCTACGTACGTAGATGATTCTTGCTGATTTATTTCTAGTTAGTAAAATTTTATAACATTTCACGTAGGTAGTATGAAACGCGTCTTTTAGTGGATCTTTTTTCTAGAACATAAGAACATTCTCTAGCAATGAGACTTCTAAAGCATCCTTTGAGAGCATCTTTTGTGCTCTCCTCGATGATGTACCTAAATTTGTTTCAGTTTTGTTCTGCGCATGTTATTTCATTTTAATAAGGCGATTATTGACTTATGATTAGGCAACAGAAAACCTTCTCTAGAAGTTTTCTTATGGGGGAGGAGAGGGATAGATTGTTTTGAAAATGAATTCACTTTTCATCACCTTAACTGAATTCGAGGTTTTCTTCTATCATTCATCTTACTTTCATTGCCAGTTCTAATGGGCCGGAAAAAGTAAGATTTTGTATTTTATCGAGCATTTTGCAATTTACTCCTCTCCTTCTCACAAAAACCTTGCTAGCTGAGGCCCTGATTTTTTTTTTTCACTTACTATTCATTTTACGGTTAGTGTCGTTTTGTATAATAATTCGAACTGATATGAATGCGTCTGAATCGAGTAATTAATTGAAAATGTTCAAACTGAAGGAACTATTAATTTAGTAAAGAGAACCTGAAATGGATTTCTCCTTGTGTAAATTGAAACATATTATCGTGTTCGTCGTCATTTTGACCAGTTTCACCCTAACTGGCTGAATTTGGGAATAGAACTAACGATTGCGTGAATTTAACGGTGTGAACGAAACATTTGAACTTTAATTATTTTGACCGTGTGAAGCCGTTGCTTTAGAAACGTGAATGATTGCTCTTCATTTGGATTTGATCGAACTTTAATTTTCATGTTGCAGTTGTACGTTTAAATATTCCTCAAAATTATATTCGACAAATTTCTTTCATTTATTATAATATTTTTTCATTGGAAGGTGTACACTTGACCCAACTCATCTTTAAATATTACTATCATCTTCGATAATGGTATACTTACCTGTAATATAAAATTAATTTTATTCTGAAATTTTTATTCCTCCAGATTTTCTAATAATTAGTGCTTCATTAAAATAGAACGATTTGACGACCAGAAATTCTAATTAAAATTAAATTAATCGATACCAATTAATAAGTTGCAATGAGTAGGTGTGTTGCATTACCTACTGGCGTCCATATAAAATACAAAATGGTAGCATAATCTTCCGAAAACCGAATATCCCTCCCTAAATTTTGAAATAAGATTCACAGAGAGGTAGACAGTCTCCGCGTTTCTCGCCTATGAAGATCTGCCGATAGTAGATTGCAGACGAAGGGGGCTCTAATAACTCCCAGTAGGTGGGATTGTTCAGCCTACTATCACCATAATTATACCTATAAGATGTTTAACCACGGACCACCACCTAGCCCCACGGGGGTCTAGGTGAGTCCACGATGATCCACGTCCTCAGCATACTCTACTAGAATGAGCTAATGAAATAACACTGAAGACCCTAGGATGGACGTAAATTTCTTGGGAACCAACTCTTTGTGTCCCTAAAATGAAAAATAGATCCACCTAGGGAAAAATAATTTAGATAAGGTCCAGAGATGCCAGATGCCACAATATCATAAATCAAATTTTCGACACAGTGATACGTCTGTGCACTTTCGAGAATAAAAAAGAAGAGAAAAATTGTGCCAAGTCCACCTCAACGAAATTATAAAATCATGTCAACAGTTTATCAAAATACGTGCTGTATTTTACTTGAAAAATTCATAAGAGAGTCAAATTTAAAATACGACGCAGTGGAGCTATACGACGATTGGATAAAACAGATATAGAGCCAGTGGCTCTTAAGGCTTCGCGATACATTTTCATATTCGTACCCGATCAAAAGGCAAACAAATATCACGGAGTTCTGATTCGAAAATTAATTCAACAATGGCTGCATTTCAAAGTACTATAGCAACTATGGCCACAGACGAAATTTTATGATACTTCACCAATGATGTTAATTTTGAAATTTGGAATTTAGACTTGGAGGTCGAGAGCAATGTAGGCCTGAACTTCTCTGAACGGCACTATCCACATTTTACGAATTCGGCGTCGATCCCTTTCCGCCCCGATCTACTTCGAAATGATTACACAGGACTAACGATACCTATTGACTTATCTCCCCACCCCTCTCCCCCGCAACACCTGTAAAATAACCCACGAGAGAGATAAGGCTTAGTGCGTCAAATTTCGATTGGTTAATTTCGAAAAACATTGTTCCTAGTTCTGGCAGCATCTTCAGGAAAAAGTATGCGAGCGATGATTTCAAGTAAGACCCTGCTCGGCTTCAAGTTTGATACCCTCTCGACAAAGCGAGTCTTTCCCTTATCATCTGAGGGTAGGTATTTTCGGCTGGTGTACCTGCTCCTTGAGATGAATTTGGTACACTGACCTGTTCCAGCTTGATTTTAATTAAATACAGGAACGTAGCGAAGGGTTTTTCTGGGGGGGGGGGCAAAATTGCGGAAGTCCCAACTGACTTCACTCAAAACAAAAATTTTTGTATTGGCTAAAAAAAAACTCTCGACTGATTAAATTTTTCCAAGTTTTGATCCATATATTAAAATTTTCCAACTCCGGTAGAGGCATTCGTGCCCCCCCCTTATTTTCGATTCTGACTAAAATGGTAAATTTTCCCAACTGCTGAGTGAAAAATTCTTACAGGGGGTGTTGCCCCCCTCCCTCCTCTAACAGTATGTTCATGATTAAATATTTCGATATCTCTGCCAGGGCTGTATCGGTGTATCGGAAGTCGGTCCGGCCAAGAGCATGTGCCAATCAGCTTGCCGATTGCACCGTAACGTTCAACCACCTCGGCTATGGACCGGTTCGTTCAGGCTGCCAAGGCCTATTCCCTATGTCCACAAAGCGTTCTCGTAGGTTTGTGTATCGAACGTTCGCTTCCATTCCAACCGTGACCATGAAATTTGTACTCGAAATAAATTACGAACACGTACGGTTTTCACGACTTGAGAAATGCGAAAACTGTTGTTCATCAGTGCCCTAGCTCCCCAGCCCGACACATCAAATTGAAAAAATTTAGGCTTCAAATTTTACCATGCTACAAAATGAGAATTCGTTAAGATTTTTCGATATTCTAAAAGATGCTGTGTCTCGTGTGTAGTGAAGTAGGTGCAACAATTTATTTTGATGCTGAATAATTACTAATCTATCAGGGGTTCTTAAAATATGAAACTTTATGAATTACAGTTTTTCCCAATTCAGGTTCTTGTACGTCTGAGAAACCTGTGCCTGTGTATTTCAGTCGCGCGATCGTATATAAATCGACTGCGTAACTCCAACTAACCACAGAAAGTTGAACGTAGATTTTTGAAGCCCGGTTTCGGTAAAATGTATATTGGCGAATTTATATTTGTACCTATGTAGGTAGATATTGCGAGTTCATAGAAAATGCACGAATAACGATAGTACGAAATTCTGGTGTCGACAGACACAACTTTAAACGAACATTTGCTAATAACGCTTGTTGACATTTGACTAGCTCTTTTGATATTTGCGTTTTAAAGGCCATAGCGAATTCGGTTGCTGGTTGATTTCTCTTTCGGTTGCAGCGTCATCATCAGTAGAGTGTACACGATGAGGTATTGCGATATACTTGCTTAGTTCGAATGTACGTTTTCATCTAAATTTCTTTCAAGTATCTAGAGATGTTTAGTAGGCGAAGAAAAAGGGCCGGTCCTCTGAATAGTAGTAGAACATACGAGTACATTGTTGCAAGGGCATATCTCGCATACTGAATCTTCCTCTTAGAGACACGTGCTTCTTGCAGCAGTGGAATCAGTTGTAAGTTAAGTAAGGGACAAGTGTTGATTTTTTATCTGGATTTCTGCCTAGCCCTTGAACTTTTTAAAAAAGGATGGAATATTAAAACATTTTTAAATGAAATCTCGGAGACGTTAGTGATCAGTTGTATCCGTGTCCCGTTGCATGTAATATTCATTTCGGATGAAAATTTGAAATTTGTATTTTTCGTTGCTCAGTCCTCTCAAGTGGTCCATTTTCCTATTGGGGAGGGGGAGATAGTGCGTATATTTGTGTGTGTGTGTGTGTGTGTGCGCGCGCGCGCGCTTTGGCGTAGGTAGAGGCAGTGGGATAGATTTCTTCTCTCCCACTGGTTTACGGAAATACATTTTTTATGTCAATTTTTACTCAGTTTCAAAATATGGTCGCTCGTTTTGCTGGTAAATAATTTGTTTTTTACATTTGCCGATTATGCTCTAATTTTACAAATTCCTACTCACGTTAGTGGCTTGACATGAATCAATATTTCGATAACGATGTATTACTCCAATTATACCGCGTAAATTATAATTAGGTACGATAAAATGTGTAATCGTCAAGTTTAAAAACCTTCTGCTGTATATCATATTCTGCGGCTTCAGTTTTTTGGTGTGTAGGGGTGCTAGGATGGTGAATATTATTTGTGTCGACGATTTTCAAAGCTGGCAAGGAGTAATATAGTTCTTTTATGCGTATTTTCAATGAGCCATAAGCCGGTACTTGGGCTCCTGTATTGAGTGGTAATAAAATTTTTGGAAAAACACATGTCAGCGGAGTACTGAATATCTTCGATGGGATGAATGATCCTCTGTTCTGCTAGGAAAGTGTCCATGCTGTCGTACCCAAATCTTCGGTCATATTTAGATTAATTCATTTCCAGCTTGCCAACTTCACTCGAACTGTAATTTCATTCGGTTAATCTGCTCCCCCTATTTCTTGACTGCGATATATAGTCTCAAACTCGCCGATGGTGAAATAATAACGTATATACGTAAATGTATCAATAAATCGATACATATATTACATACATAAATTAACGAAAATATACGCGTTCGAAAAATGAAAGGAGTGCGTAAAGAGGCGCATAATACAATTTTCAGTATTTTTCATAAATTGCGATTGAAAAACGTGAGCTGTTATCCTGTGCGCCGAGGCTCACCTCACACTTCCATTCCGCTATACTCGTGTATATTACCGCGCGCTGTTAGCGAAGAATACTGCAAAATCTTCGGATTCCTCGACACAAGTCTATTTGTCACACGTCAAAATTTTGCGCATTCGTTAATTCATTTTTATTATCGATTCAACGCGTCACTCTGGTGGATAAGGTCAGTAGGTGATGAAACGATTCGCGTGTGTTTGCCCTCCGTCACACTGTATTGAAAAAAATGTTTCTCAACGTAACGTACACTTGTGGTATTTTTTTCCCGTGGCATTCGAGGTGCGATTATTGTTTCATATTTTTTGTTATCAATTTAGGAACGAAATTTCTTTGTACCGTTGAAATCTCGAGCTCTGTGTAATAACTTGCTTAATTACCTCCGTAGCCCCCCCCCCTCTCCGAGGTACACAGGATGTTTTATGAAAAAGGAGAACAGTATTTCACGAGGAGGTAATATGTGGGACAGGTTGTGGTGATAGGAAACATTATGTCAGCATGAACTAACGTCTGAACCGTTTTAGGGCTAGGGGTTTCTAAAGTTCGAGAACGATGAGAAAAGCGAAGAAGAACTGGTTCGTTCTTTCATTGTAAATATTAAACGAGCAATTAGATGGACATTAATTTTGCCCCCTTCCTCCTGACAGTTGATTAGGAGGAACAACCCGGCTTACCATTACAGTTGCCGCACTGTTCGAGCTAAAGGTGCTTCCATTTTTACTTATTTTTTTCACATTCTCCATTTATAAAAACTGCATATCGCACGTGCAGTTGTGACCTTTCTGGAAGACTGTAAGTTGTACGATCGGTCGCTCGTTATACCGTCTTGATATGCCTCCATAATAACTCTGCCAGCATCTATTCTATTCTCTCTAATTTCCATCACCATGCGTTACCGTTTACCATGTTAAATATTCGCTAAAATTTTGCCTATTTTCTATGTTGTCCAGGTTCATCGTGACTTGATATTCGCCTTTTACTGAATGTATTGAACCGTACCAAATTTTGTGTAAACGATGGACGCTGAGCCCGCGGATCACCGCCCTCTGTCATTAATTATTATACTAAATGTACGAACTTGAGTCGTTCTGGTTCTGGTGACGAGTTGATTTATTGGGTTACGCGCGAGAGAGAGATAGGGAGAGAGAATCCGCGCGTAGAAATACCAACTTCTCAACCAAAATCGAATGTACATGTGTAGATGTAAGCATCTGGGTGTTGAAAAAAAGGAAAAAGAACGAGACAAGCAAGGGTTATTGGACCTCATGTTGAGTAGGTCGCATTCTACACGAAACTTATAACACCTGAGACGCGCGGCTATTATCACATTCAATATTCATTATGTCGCCTTGCAAACAGAGATCGTTTTTATTATAATTTTTTCTTCGCTAGACGGAAAAAATTAATGATACCTATAAATCATTTGGGTTCTTTTTTATATTTCTCCCCTCTCCCTACATTTATGTTTTCCACAATTTTTTCCACTGAAATTTCTTCCGTGTCCTATCTTTATGATTTTGGTTATATGGGAAGTCAGCAGATTTAAAACTATGCGATATTGGTCACGATATACTACGAGTACTACAAAACGAAGAATTTGTTTCAAATTGGGAAATTGTGTGCGTTGAAGTGCGTGTACTTCAGGCAAACGTTGTGTTTATTGTCGTGACACAGGTTTCACCGTGCAGTATTTGCTCAAATTTCAGAGTGTATGTGCTTATTTCTTTTCGCTGTATTTAGAGTATTGGTATACGTTCGTCTGTTTTCTGGTAATCTGTTGAGATAATAGAACGAAGGCGGGCTCCAAGTGAATGGTGTTGCAAGATTGTTTTTTTTCTCTGTCGGCATCGGCGTAAGTCACTGATGACCGAAAAGTCAGTAGTCAACGCTGTTATTCAGAAAAATTTGTTCTGTTTTGTTTCGACGTCGATTCTTGTACTGTCTGAAGAGTCTGTTTGACGCATGATCGAAATAAACAGATTTTACAGTTTGCGTCATTTTGGTGCCCGCATATTTCCCCTCCAAACAGTATGGAGGTTGGAGATATGAACTGTTGCATGATGGCGAGTGAACCTATTACTAAAAATAGTCCCTTTCACCTGGGAATAACCTGGGTTTTTAGAGCCCCTCATCAGGCATTAATTTAGGAGAATTGGAAATGTCACCAAAATGAATATGGATGTGGTCATGCGTGTCAGTTACGTCAGACATCTAATGAAAAAATAAATCAATAAAATAAGACTACTTGATTATGATGATTGAATATTAGGACTCTTCAGGGCGGTGGTGCTGTAGTGTCCCTGGTTTGTTATCAGTAACTTTTTTTGCTATCAGAGTTAGGATAACTGTAAGAGAAACGTTCAGTAAAATAGGTAATTCGTATTAATTACATTATTATGTCGCCTATTTTTCGACTGGGGCAAGTGATCGGTCATGTAGGAATCGGCGAGAATCTTGAAAATCGCAATGGAGTCGAAAAAGAGCATTAAAATGTACCGATATCAACCAGATCAACTTATGTGAACTGTACATTGTTAATAAAAATTATCATTATTGAGCGCCGCGTCCAATAATAGTGAAGGTGTACGCAGAACAACATCATTATAATGATTAGAGATCATAAAAATGATCCAAGCGTCATTTACAATTCAAAACGATTTGTATTTTTAATGTAAAATTAATAACGTTCCTCTCAGCAGCTTATCCTAACTTTGATAAGATCAACGTATGTGTGTGTGCTCGTAGTGGTGTGTTAACGGATTCCACATAGTTTAATCTTGAAAAGTCCGAATGAAGAAATATTTCAGTTTATCTGGATTACTTATTAAAAATACTTGATTATGGTGGTTGAATTAAAAGGAATATTTCATACACTCTGTCGATGATTCGTCGGAAAACTCTGGCGTGGGTATCTAGAGGTAAATTCTACAGGAGAGGCGAAAAAAACTGTTTACACTTATACCATAAAACATTGGCTGGTGAATAAAAGAAGCATTTAACTCTATTGCACACGTAAAGCTATTTACATTCTAAGATAAGATATCCATTCTAAATTCATCTTATTTGTACATATTATATCAAAATCACCCACTTATGGCCAGAAAGCAAATTAACATTTAACATATACGTATACGTTTGGGGGTGGGGGGAGGGCGAAACAATGTTTCATTATTTTTCAGACGAGTTGGGCAAATTTTTTACCTTTTGACCTAAAAAGCAGTGTGTGCAAAATTTAAACGAAAAATATCGATTAAAGACAGTAAGCCCGTTCAATTTTGTATATAGGACGTACTTTTACACAACGGTGTTTCTTCATCTTGCCAAATACTATGCTTACCGCCTATACTGCCTTGGGATACTAAATGAGAACACCCTGTAGATTCATCAGGTACTTCGATCATATCGTCACCTGCAAATCTGATCTTCAGTTTGGGTTCCCAGGAGTGGCACAGACGTATACTTGAACCTCAGTTTGCTACTTTCAAGATGCATCCCCTCCCCCTACGCGTTAAAAAAACGTAAATATTCTGCTGCTGACGTTAGTGAAGTACAATCTCGGTGTCGGAAGTAGGGTTGGTAACTTTTGTTTCTTTTGTTATCCAGTCGATTCCACTTCACGACGTATTATTGTTTCATTCTCCATCCCCAATTATCTGTGGAAAGTCAGTGTGTGCCTGCACTCTTGTCACTCCAATCCTGAAATCGTACTACCTTTTCCAAGCTTTTCTTGAATATAAAATCGGAAACTACATAATTTACCTGAAGTTACCAATTTTATCGGTAGGAAAAGTTTAATGACTTGCAGATTTGCTAATAATCAAGGAGGAAAATGATACGATTTGGGCATCATCTCCGTACATCATTAATTGTGAGTGCGATTTGATTTTCATTTGTAATTCCCTGACGACCGTGTTCTACGAGTACGTGCTGGTACAGCACACTGGATGGTGACACTGCCCAATTAGACAGCTAGATAGACATTCGGGCGTAAATATAATGTGTGTGTGTGTGTGTGTGTGTGTGTATGTGTACCTTTCCGAAGATAGCACCGGTCGAACGGTATACGATACCTGTAATAGGTATCAACAAACAGCCTCCAGAACTCACGGACTCGGAATGTAAGAGACGACAACCTTTCATCACACTCGTATAATCATCGTCGAATCGACTCAGGCCTATTCGGTGCACCATAATGTGCGGGTAGGCGAATAACAAACCGCAGATAGGTACATTATATTTTTATATTTTACGGATAAGCCGACCAAGAATTGAACGCAGACCTTAGAAATCAATATGCGCTGTATGTAATGCGGTTGAATCTCTCATAACGCCATAGGTACTTTAATTACGCCGATGGCTAGATGGCTACTGAATCAAGAGGCAGTAAATAGGCGGACAGACTAGGGTGTACAATATGGGAGGACTTTCTACACATAAGAATGACAACATACTTGCAGTTTGAACCTGCAAGATAAAAAAGATCGTTCTACCATCGAGCCATACTGCTCCGTGAAACCAGAATGTTGAAATTGCGACTTCACTCACAGCCAGGCGAAGAGGATAAGGTCGAGAAATTTTGTGCTTGAAGTATCAACCAATCAGCGGATAACAGTAACTTTGCGGTCGAATCGGTAAAATATTATAAATAAGTATAGTTATCTGCGTCGAGTACGCCGATAGAAGACGATTAATTCGGCGGCTGTCTATTCTTTCGTACAGGTAGTTACAAAAAAAATATCATCTTTTTCTGGGTGCCCGCAAAAATAATTTAGAATTTTGATGTTAAGAAACCAGAGACAGAATAGCCGCCGCGTAGAACCAGAGAATCATGTGTACTGTCTTCTCGTATTGGATTTTACCATATCCTTCTTCTATCCATCGGTTCGCATGTCTCATAAAATTGGAGCAGTACGTTAGATAACATATTTTTATGTCAAGATATTCCAATTACAAAGTTACCGGCGAGCTTTTGAAATATTTTCGGACGCTTTCTGATTGCTGGTACAGCTAGTCCACTCCTGTTGTCCATATGCGAGAAACTATTGAATTTTTATTTAATTTATTCGTGATATTCATTGCCTTATTAGGCTAAATCATAACATATATTTTACAATAAGTACTGATGGGTGGCACGTGTATGTGCGAGTAGTAATCGATTGGTTGCTGCCTCCATTACTCGATTCTGTTTGCAGATTCGTCCAATACGATTTGTCCAGTCGGTAGTATCTTTTTTCCACTGCTAGAGTTTTCGAATTCCGTGTTGAGTTTGTTCAGAAGTTTTGTGATATTTATTTTGATTCTGTGATCCGTTGTAGATTGGTGTATGGTTTGCAGTTGGGTAGCGACGACGGTTGGGTTGATTGTCTGGATTTTCAGTTGCTGGAAGATTTCTTTTGCTATGGTTTTAGCTTTGTTGATTTCTAGTGCTTTTGTAATTTGTTGATAGTTCAAGCTGTTTTTAATTTATTGTTTTGAACTACTGCTGAATTAGGTCTCTAACTAAGGCCACAGCTTCTGAGTAGTTGGGAGGTGGGAGGTCGCTCATTTTCTTTTTCTTTGTGACTGGAGCTTTGGGTGAAGAATTTGGTCGGTTAGTGTAGCCAGTGGTTCGGATGTTGATGGCGGTTCGTTTGTTACCTTTGTCTGAATTTGGATTCGTTTGGTTCAATTGTTCCGTATCTTCAGAAAATGAATTGAAATCTTGGTGCAGGTCTTCATGTGGTTCCATTTCTGAAGTGAGATCTTGGGTCGACATATTTGCGGAACTATGTGCTAGTGGGGTGGCGAAAGTTTGTATTAGTGAGCTATCGTGTGTAGGGGGTGGGTAAGGTGTTTTAGCTCAATTTGATAATGAGGTTGGATTTTGACTTGGCATGTTCACTGGTTTTGAGATTAACTGCGGTTGGTTTCGTTGGACTGGGCAGTTGCTTAATGAGTGGTCGGCAGATTTATATTGTATACTGCATCGATGGTCTTCTAAAGAAAGGTAAATTCGGTATTCTTCATTTTCGTATTGTATTAAAATGGATTCTGAAATCAATATGTTGTCATCTTGTTCATCGTCATTCAGTACGTATACTCGGCGACGGAAGCTCAGTATAATGCTTGTATTTTTCTTCTGCGAGACCAGCACGTAGAAAGGAAAGTGGCGAAGTAATTTTCAAGTTTAATTTAGTCAGTGCAGTTTCAATAATGCTATGAGGGATGTGGGGGCAGACGTTGAATAGGATTAAACGTTGTGAGGGACTTACAAGTTTACGTATTTTGAGGGTTGTACTTTAGATCACTATGGTTTGGTGAGAGAGAATAAATGCGTCTGCAATTTGGCTATTTTTCAGGTAGACGCAGATGCGATTGTTAGATATACGGGAGGCAAATAAAATATTAGATGGGTCTATATACTGACCTACTCCGTAAATGTAGTCCTTTAGGTGCTTGATTTCGTCAGTTGCATGGATGATGGTATAGCTTGCTTCCGTGTCGGTGCTATTATAGATTGAGTGTAGGTACGAGTATTGTTTTTGGCTGTTGATATCATGGTAGGTGGTGTTTTGGTAAGTAAATTACTCGTAGACGATGAGAGTTGTCCAAACGGACTAACTATATCGTAATTGAGTTCCTTGCGCGATGAGTATAGAAGATGGGATTATATTCATTCGCTATAGAATATTCGTGCTATAACGGGATGTCACATGTAGATGAACGAAGAAACGCACTGATATCATAAACGTCCGGGTTAGACCTCGGTTGGTATAGTGAACTGTTTTAAATTTTAATGAGTAGGTACCGGACGGATTATTATTCCACCTAGTGATGGAAAGATAAATCCCTGAAAATTTCAGCTCGATTGGACAATACATACTTACAGGAGGTGCCTCGATCCTCGTTTTCTTATGAAAAATTACATTAGGTTTTAATGTTTTTTTGAGACAATTTTTCTCTCACCATTCAAGGGTGTAAGGAACGTATACAAATTTAAAAGTTGATAAGTGGATAAACTATCAATATAATGACAACAGTTAGCCATAATCCTCCTTAGTCAGTGGCGGATCTATGGAGGGGCGGAGGGGGAGGGGTGGGACACCCCCTTCGGGTCAAAGAAGAAAAAAAAACGTTGCGAGTTTTGAGTTTTTCTCCTGTTTTTGAGTATCTGCAGCATTACAGTCTCCAATGTTCATTTTGAAACATGAAACTTGTCTTCATAAACTATTTAAAATGACATCCATCTTGGTTTTTTAGGGGGCGGAGATGGAAAAAGTTTTATTTTCAAAACACCCTTCTTGGAAAATTTCTATATCCGCCACTGTCCTTGATGGTACTGGAATCAACTTGTGTAGCCCTCTAATGAATCGTATCCGAAAATTATCCTCAAAATTCAATTCAATAACCTCGAACACCTGTAATAATATATCGACTACCAACCATGTCGAATATCTTTTCTAAAGTCAATAACGTTTATCGCGGAGTAACTCTGTGTGTTGTATTTAATTGGGATCATGTAACTTGTATAAAGGTTTAAAATTATAGGTTTTGAACACCCGTGAGGGTCGAATAAAAAATGTTCAAAAAATGTCAAAACTTAATGTATTTTTTAGGAAGGAAACGGAGGCTTGTAGTGTCATCTGTTAACGTAATCCGATCAAGCTGAAATTGTTGGGGTTTTACCTATTCACCTAGTGGAACAATAATCCGCCTAATACGCGTTGGAATTAAAATTTAAAAAAATTATCTAGTGTAAATGACGGACATCCTAGAGAAGGTAATTATAAATTTTCGAATTTGAAATTCGATGGGACGATCGATAAAGTGAGTTTTTTTCATTCGCTGCAATTAAGTAGTTGAATGAGGAGAGGATATGAAAAACTATCAGGCAATGAAAAGTGCGCCCAAAAATAAGTCCGTGCGACGGAGAATGCCCCTTTTCCCTCCTCTCGTAACGGGCTTGTGACGTCTAGTAGGTGTTATTCAACACTGCACATATTCTAACTGATTAATAGAAAATCGTGTGCTTTTGGGATTGGCTGATGTATGAGTTCTCGAAGATGCGATTAAAATTAAGACGAGTAAGGCTCTGCCGCAGGTGGTCAATGTTTGGAGAAATTTAGGGGCGGTTAATTTTAGGAAAGGAAGAAAAATAGAAGAAAAAATAAATAAAAAGAAAGCGACCGCTTCTGAACTCCTGTGTGCTTCGTTGTTTATTTTTTTTACCTTCTGCTCTTTGTTTCCGTTCGAATTTAGAGATCGGATGTACTTAGCAACAAGCGACTATGGAGTCAGAGCTCGGAGCCTCTATGCCAATCATTTTTCAGAAGAGCCGGAGCCGTAACTAGAAGAAATTATTTGTCAGTGCCGGAGTAGTCCGAAAAAAATAATCTGCCCATAGGCGCAAATAGATGGGCACCCCTCCCAAAAAACTCTGAAAAATTACCAAAGAAAATGATGCGGGGGCGGTATTGCTTCATAATAAGGAAACTTAAGCCCCCCCCCGTTCTGAGCCCCATTTGCACTCCTGCATTGTAGCAGAAGCTGTAGCCAACGCATGTTATTTCTAGACCAATTTTTCGTATATTATATTCTCAGCCAGCTAACGATTTCTTTAATTATGAATTTGTTCCCCTGGGACCCCCTGCTCTCATCTCTAACAAAATTTCCCGAGTGCACGTTACACAATTACTAGAGGAGGCCAGTTACACATCGCCTCGAATAGTCAGTTGCCTTAGTCGGCTCCTATGAGCGAGCATTCATTCTGTAGATGCTTGAGCTTTTGAAAGTTTCCAAAAATTAGCTGTTTCATAAAGAAAAAAAAAAGTGGAGGAAAAACCCCAATGTATGACATTTATTATTAGGTTTATACTTTTCAGTGGTATAAGAGTGATTTTAGGATTGAGCTCGTACCCCTCAGATTTACCCAGATCCAAAGTGAAAAATCAAATTCGTAAGGTTGTACCGTCACATTTACGGATCGTCTTTTTTTTTCTTTTTTTTTTCTCTGGTACGGCACCGGCACTAGAGCCCCGATCATCGCCAGCTGTGTGTCTTCTCGGAGCGCGCAAATATTTAATTACAAAGCTCTCTCCGGCTTTTCGATAAATGATTGAAAATCAATTCAGTTTAATAGATTAACTAACTATGGCACATCGATTACATATTACACTCTATACTGATCTAATATACTGGAGATCTGGAAACCGCATGCAGGCGTTGTGGGAAAAGCGAGGGGCGAGCTAAATTAAACGGAACCGAAGCTAACTGCATAGTTACGGCGATTAAAATAAAGAAGAAAAAAAATCGTAGCGTCTTGGAGTAACAGCGAAGTAGCCTATTTAGTATAATCAAAAAACGAAGCAGCCACATAGTAATCGATTTCGAAGGAGAAAGAAAAGAGGTATCTATCCATAGATGTAAATTTAAAAAAAAAAAAAATTAATCTACCTTGTAAATGTTCCCAGGCCAGTTATTTAAATACGGCTCATTTTGCTCGCACTTACGCCGTTTCAATTCACTGTGCTCCGATGCGATACCCCCTTCTCGCCCCTACCCGTTCGCTTTTCTATAATCGTTACATCTTGTTCATGTTCCAGCCGTCCGGGTATTGTATTGCATAGGCCACTTTTCGGTCGTTTACAAAATAATTATCGAAAGCGTTTACATATTTCATGCGTATGTTTCTTCTTTTAGTCGATGTGACGACAATCACGTAAGCGACGGCGGAGTAGCATGAGGTTCAACTCGGAGAATCGAGTGAAACGATTGCAGGGCAATAACCAATCTGCTATATCGCAGGCGCGAGCCAGATTTCTGAAGGGAGAAGTTTTAACTTGGGTAGGAGTAGCAACAGATTTGCTCTTCTACCAAAAGATAAACTATAAGTTGCCAAGGAGCAATGTTTCTATCCGTGAAGAATCTAGGAGGCAGTCCTGCGGGAGACAATTCGTTATACGCAAAGAATCGAGTAGCCTCTATTTTCCACTATTCCGCCCTCTTTGAAAATTAAGTAATCTTCGTACTCTGAAGCTGGTACTTGAGTGAAGCGGATGTGCGAAAGATACAAATTACATATTATTCTGAATGATTTGCGTTGCCAACGTTTTGCCTGAATGGAAATGAAAATACTTTTCAGAAATCTCTCTAATTCACGGTATATGCGCACGGCTGAGTGACAGTATTTGGAGTTTTCACGACGTTCAACGCAAGTCCAGCGAATTATTTCACTCGGGAGGAGGTTGTTCTTACGACTAGCTAAGATTGTCTGACGCTCGTTTGTTGAGGATCTTTCGCATTTCTATATTCTCCCAGACTAGTTCAGACTTCTTCAAAACTCTTCCAATTGATTATTTTTGGGACAGGGTAGCCACTTTCTGGAAATCCCGGGAAAAGTCAGCAGAAATCGTTCTAAAATGAAAGATGTGTTTATTCGTATCTAAGGTACACTACCGACGGCTGCGAGTAAAATGTTATCCTTAGTTTGATATGATGATAATGGAGTGAGTATACGTATACGTTACACTTCAGTTCTTATGCGAAGTAGTTTCGTGTTCTTTGACATTATGACGAATAAAAGTATATGGAAAATAGTTCCTGTGTAATTACGCAAGGAATTTGTAAGTTATGGAACACTTCGCCGAAAAGATTCGTGATTCCTGTCGGACTTCTTACCGACCCTTGATCGTCGTCGCGAACAGTCAGCGTCAAGTGACTTTACAGTGTCGGCATGGGTATCATCGACGAGCATCAGAAAGTATCGGAAAATGCTCATGCTAGATAGTTGTACCGAGACCGTATAGGTTTGTGCGCGTCCGGTATTTCCTGTTGCTCGTCAATACCCATACTGACTCTGTAAAGTCACTTGGCGCTTTGATTAAGGCTTTTCGCATAATCCCGATTTTTCAAGACTTCTTCAGACTTGCTTAGGGTTTATATAGCATGTTGAAGATTCATCATGAGATCGAGACTAGCTACGACTAACTCTTCAGTGCTTATTGAGGACTCTCTAGGACTCTACTGTAAAGTTTCTGAATTGTGCTTAGTACTTGTTCTAGATTCGTGTAAAACCTTTTCTAAGACTCTCTCAGGCTTATCTCAGCGTTTGTGAAGCCTTTGAAACTTCCTGACTGCTCGAGACTCGAATAAGACTCTCTCAGACGTGCTTATAAGCCTTTTTAGGCTTTCTTCCAAGCTTTCTCAAGATTGACGAGGAGTCCGGGAGCGACCACCGTTACATCGCGTTTCAGCTGGACAGGGGTAACACCGTAGTCGCTGAACCGAAGGAAAACAAGCCGGGAAGATGGGCAATCCGGAAGCTAGACGCCGACCGGTTAGAGGCGAGCTTCCTGGCTCTCACCTGGGGAAAGGGAGAGCGCGGGGCCGCAGAAAGGAGCGTCGAGGCCGCAGCCGAGGACGTCATTAGGACGGTGGTAGCGGTCTGCGATAGCGCAATGCCCCGCGTCGGTCCGCGCGACCTCCAGTGTACTGGTGGACCGACGAGATTGCCGAGCTGCGGAAGGAATGTAACCGCTTCCGTCGTCGCTATCAGCAGATAAGATGATGGAGGGACGGGTGAAGCCTCGCAGCGGTACCAGGAGGCGCGCCGAGCCCTCAAGGCAGCCATCCGGCAGAGTAAGAAGACGGCGTGGGAGGAGCTGCGGCAGGAGGCGGACCGCGACCCCTTCGGCAAGCCGTATCAAGTCGTGATGCGGAGAGCCGGGGGGCCGTCGGTGACGAGTCGCATGAAGTCGGGAGTGCTGCAGAAGGTAGTGGAGGAGCTGTTCCCGCAGCGCCCACCACTACCGGCATCATCGTATGGAGATGCCATAGAGGAGTTCTGTCCATTGAGCATTGGCGAAGTGAACAGTGCCATTGAGCGGATCCGGACGAAGAAGCGGAAGGCACCAGGGCCTGACATGATCCCGAACGTCGTGTGGGAGTCCGTGCATCGGGTGGAGCCGTCCCTCCTGACCAACGTGTTTAACCGCGCGTTGCAGGAGGGGACATTTCCGGACCGATGGAAGGCGGCGCGGCTTGCCCTCATCAAGAAGCCAGGAAAGCCAGACGGGCAGCCATCATCGTACCGGCCAATCTGCTAGCTCGACACCGTGGGGAAGGTGTTCGAGCGGACGATCGTAGATTGGCTGGAGGCGCACCTGGAGAGGCGGAGGACGATCTCAAACAGCCAGTACGGCTTCAGGACCGGCCGTTCGACAGCGGATGCAGCACTCAGGCTGAAGGCGATGGCGGCGAAGGCGATACGCGACGGAGAGTTCTGCGCAGCGGTCAGTCTCGACATTCGCAACGCCTTCAACTCGATACCGTACTCATGTGTGGTGTCGGCGTTGGAGGAGGCGCGGGTGCCGGGCTACCTCGTACGAATTATCCGGAGCTATTTCTGCGGGCGTCGGATCGAGATGGAGTCGGCGACAGGACCAGTCACACGGGAGATGACGTGCGGTGTTCCTCAGGGGTCGATCCTTGGACCCATCCTGTGGAACGTCGCCTTCAACGCGTTGCTGCGGCTGGCGGTCCCACCAGGCGTGAAACTCATCTGTTATGCTGATGACACGCTGGTGGTGTGCCAACCCGCGACAACAGCGGAGGTCGCGACCAAAGTCAACTGGGCGTTGGAGTTGCTGACCGGATGGATCGAGTTGGCGGGCTTGTGCTTGGCGGTGCAGAAGACGGAAGCAGTTCTGTTCACGACGCGCCGCAAGTACGACCAACCAACGTTTGTGCTGAAAGGCGAGAGGATCGCGCCAAGTCCAGCGCTGAAGTACCTGGGGCTGTGGTTCGACGGGAAGCTGTCGTTCCATGAGCACTTCCGGAGAGCGGCAGAGAAGGCGGACCGGGTCGCCGGGCAGCTGTCGCGACTAATGGCGAACCTGGGCAGCCTGCGGAAGCAGAAGCGGAGGTTGTACGCGAACGTCGTGCTTTTGGTCCTGACATACGGCGCACCGGTTTTCGCGGACGCCGTCCAGACCCCGTACTGGAGAGTGGAGCTGGAGAAGGTTCAGCGGAGAGTCGCGCTAAGGTGCGTCAGCGCGTATCGCACCGTGTCAACGGAGGCGGTAGGCGTGCTGGCGCGCCTTCCACCCATCGAGCTGAAGGTCGACGAGTTGGCGCAGTCCTACAAGGCGCAGAAGAAGGCGAGAACGCGGCAGGAGGCACGCCGGGCGAAGCGTGGCATTCAGTTAACCACACTTCAGCGATGGACGGAGAGGCTCGCCCAGTCTTCGAAAGGCAAGTGGACTCGGGAGCTGATCGGCGTGCTCGACCTGTGGTTAGGTAGGAAGCACGGAAGTCTGAACTTCCACCTGACCCAGGTCTTGAGCGGACACGGCTGCTTCGGGTCATACCTGTACCGGATGGGGTTGGCAGCAAGCGCAGAGTGCACCCATTGTGCAAGCGGAGAGGAGGACACGCCGTGGCATACGCTGTTCGAGTGCGACGCCTGGGAGGAGGTGAGGCGCGGGGCGGTCACGATCGATCCCGGAGACGGCGTGATCGACCGTCTTGCGCCGGACACCTTGGTCCCGGAGCTGTTGAGGAGCCGAAGCGGTTGGAATCGGGTGTCGGGTTTCGTTTCGGCCATCATGCGACGGAAGATGGAGGCTGAGTGGTCGAGACAGAGGACGCAAGGAGGAGAAGCGGATGTTGCTGCTGCTACTGCGGCGGCGGATACCATCCAGCAAAGCTCGCCCGTAGCACCAGGGCTGGAGCAAAGCTCGCCCGCAGTGCAATGGCTGGAGCTTCAATCGGATGAGTCTCACGCGATGCGTGAGTGAAGAGGAAGAGGCAGCGCGTCCGGCTGCGGGGGACCTGAAATTTCCAGGCGAGCGCTCTGGGAGTGCGGACCTCGGTCAGTAGGGAACCCCGTGGTGGCCCTGGCAGGACGCGCGCACCGTTCCGACCAGGAGAAATGGGGGCTCTGGTCCGGCCCCAAAGCGTTCCCCTCAGTACTGATGCGATGCTCGAAAGGATAGTTTCCGGTGCCGGGGGTGCGGTGTCTCAGGGGCCACGTTGGCATGCGTGCATCGCCATACGTCCCACCACACCAGAAGCTTTCTCAAGACTCCCTAGGACTTCTCAAAACTCGAATAGATCTTTTTAAGTTTCTATCAGACTTTTTTAAAACTCTTTTTAAGATTCTTCTGAACTTAACTAAGACTCCTGGAAACTGTTCGTGACTCATTTTTGTAATTTACAGGTTTGATCACGACTTCAAACTTGACAAAAACTTCGTAAAATTCTTTAAGACTTCGTAAGACTTTTCCAATATACGCTTCAAAACCTGTTTAAGATGAAGCCCGCCCCCATTTACAGTATGCCCTAGACCGAGTATCAAATTGTTCTAATTCATCAAATTTGCCCAATGGTTAACTATTTTTGAAGCATTTTCAATTGAAACATTTCGTTCTGGGAGGGGCGATGACTCTCGCTGCCCTCTTCAGGTATTTCCGCCTGTGAACTTTCAAATTGTTGTTTCAAGTTAAATAGTTTGCTAGCAAAATTTAAGTCGTGAAAATAGGTACAAAAGACGAAATCGTTTTTAAACAGTCAAATTTTCCAACTGAGGATCGCTGACTTTCCCAAAATAAATCCAATTGTTTAACCTTTGAGCGAGGCTTCCTCCTTCGGTATGCCCCTAGTTACTTGTAGGATTGTTCTAATTTATTAAAGTATCCCTCTGGTCAACTATTTTCAGAACATTTTCAATTGAAGGATAATTTTCCAAAAAAAGTTTTTTTTCTTAAATCAGCTCTTCAGCAAATACAAAAAACTGCTGAAATGACGGTGAGAATCTTTGAACTCAAATATCTCGGTTGCTATGCCTGATTGCAATGCCGCAGTTCGATAGAATTGTTGGGATCTATGACACTGTGATAACTCAGAATTTCACGTTTTGAACGCAACCGCTGTTAGAAAATCACTCTTCAGTTGAAATATTTCGCTTTGGGGAGGGCAATAGGCCACGGTTGCTTTCTCCTTGTATCCTTGCCAGATGACTTTTACGTGTTCCTTCTTCCATGACGTTGGTTGACTTTTGAATTGGGTACTCGATACCTGAATTCTTCTATGAGGGTGGATTTCTTGATTTGAACACTTGAAAATACATAATTTAAAAAAACACTCATTTACGAACGAAGCGAGTAAATTTTTTTCAGATTTTCGAAGAATTTCTTTAAAAAAATTATATTTTAGAGAGTCATCGGGGAGTTCCCCTTCGTATGTCTATACCATCCATTTCAGAAAGGTTTCAGCCGCATAGAATCGCCCAAATCACACCAGCTCAGTACAGCCGAAAGATACAACGATACCTGAACTTTCTGTATGCAACTTGATAATCTCAACTACTTTTTCGAAGTCTATGAAGCGAAATTCTCCGTTTATTCCCAAGTTCTTCGAATGTGTGAACTTTCTTCCGAGTTGATGTACAACTCCCCAGCTGTAACCTCGTAACGTTTTTTTTTCTTCCTTTAACTTCTCGACAGTATAGAAAACATTTAATTCGCCTTTCACGTATACCCCCTCCCCCAAATCACAATTCCTTAACGTTATTTTCTTCTCTCGCTTTATCTCTCGCTATAACAGCGGTAATATGTTTTACAATCGAAGCGGTGTTCTATTAGTTTAATGGCTCAAAGGTGTTTCCCTTCTATTATATATAAGGATTCTGCGGAAGCTAAAACCGAACGGCGGCACGGATTAGCACTGAAGAGGCGAATACGGGAAGTAAATAGCGAGAAGAATAAAACACGGGGATGCGCAAAAAAAAAGAGAAAAAAAAGGAGAAAATCAAAGAGGCTGCATATTCTCGTACGTACACTTGAGGGTTGTAAGGTGTTAGCTCGTATAGCTCGTAAGATGACTGAGAGTTTGCATTTCGATTTTAAGAAGGCGTTTGAGAACACCGCCAACGTATGAATATATTATTAGCTATGCAGCGCGACGATGATATAGTATACAATATTTAATATCGGGGGTGCCCAAAGTACAGACTCTTTTGCTTTTACGAACATTTCCAATTTCCAATTTGAAGGAGGAGCCTCCGAGGTAGATACTATGTTCGCTTTTTCGAAAATGTATAATAATACCAACATAGTTTTATGTGTTGATCAATATCTGAATTCGATAGGCTTGGTATCTTGACTTTCAATGAGAACTGCTCCCCCCCCCCCCGATATCCGCAGTAAATGAGCATGGGCCTCTTGTTTTGTCAATATTACAAACTCCAGACATGTGTTGTCTAGATTATGACAGATTAGTTCCAGTTTCCTGATACGAAATCTCATCTCACACGAGCACGCTGTGCAGTTTTTTTGATTCCCTTATAAACGACAAGATCGCGGAATGAAATGAATGCATACGACTTGAAATGCCCATTTTAAGAACACCTGATACGAATTAGGGTAGTTCTCGCTCTTGTTTAACTCTGCGGTTTCGATTCCCCATTCATCATTCTTCGAGTCTACCATAAGATGCGGAATAATAGAGTGTGTGGTGGTTGGAAACCACCCATTCGTTTCAGACGCGCACCGTATTCTCTTAATTCTGTTCGTCGACCATGTAAATCTCATTATAAAGTCGTTGTTTTCATTTTTCGTCCCTATTTTGTTTATTTATTATTATTATTTTTTTGTAACGTTATTACCGCGCCAATTTTGGGGAACGAACGTCGGTTCGTATATCGTCTTGGATTTTGTATTTAAAATGGAAATTGATAAACACGTTTCCTGGCTGTTCTCGCGAAGGCAAGAAAATCGGGAAGTTATACCACGAAGACGTGGATAATACACGTAAGTTTGACGAAGAGGGCTGTCGTAAAGCTGATGCAGGCTAATTGGATTTCGATTATTTCGTTATCCTAGTAGAAGCTTCTAAGTTTGAGAGTAGGTATAATAGCTTACGCGCTGTTTCATAGAAGTCAAACTCGTTTGACAAAAACAAAACGGAGTATGGGACGTTTGATCGTCTGATATAATAGTGAATTCGGGGAGCCATCTTGGGATATGTAGGAATAGTTGTAGTCTTATCAACCCCTTCAGATCATTTTCTTGCCCTCTTGATGGTACTGGAATGAATAGAAAGAGAAATATTACGACTTTTGACTGATTTGTACTCCTAATATATTTCTAATTGTCGGTGAAAATGGAATTCCCTTTCTAAGTGTGTCATCAGATTCCTTCAACTCACTGACTGGATTCTTAGTCGGTCAACAGTTTTTGGCGAATTTCCAATGTTCATCCCAGTCTACTTTTTTCGTGACCAAAGGAGACGCAGCAATTCTCTAGACTGGCTAAAATTATTCGATTTTCAGTGCCCATGTAAGAATTTTTCTAAATTAAGACTTTTCTAACTTGGTTTAAAATTCGTTCAACTGTGCGATTATTCAGGTTTGAGTACGACTTTTTAAGACATAATGAAAACTTTTTAGGACTCCCATAGCTATTCAGAGTTCCTACTAGACTAAAAGATTCACTGAAACCATAAGATTCTTCAATGCTCATTTAAGACTCTTTCAGACCTTTTTCCATGATTGTTCAAGACAAGTAGACGCTCCTCAAAATATTCAAACTTTTTCGAGAATCATTATCGTTGTCCAAGACCCGTTTAACACTCTATGTCTGTGCTACATTGGCGTTTTTGACCTTTTAATACTTCGAGATTCTCGTCGTCGTATTGGTCGCTTCTCTTGCATCAAGAGGTTGCGTACATCTATATTCTTCGATTCCTGGCACATCTGATCGTATCACGTAGATTCTTGCACGGAGAGTTCATTGGCGAATTCGTGGTTACAAGCTCCGATCTTCTCCTTCCTCTGATGGGCTTTCCCTGAATTCGTCCTTGTACTGCCAGCATGAAAACGCCATTTTCTCGGATTTCGTGTGCTATGTACTTCAGTTTTCGTTTCTTGATGTCTTCTACTATCGTTTTTTCTTATTTTATTCTTGCTAGGACTGCTACGTTCGTTACAAAATCAGTCCACAGTATTTTCAGCAATCTTCGATAGCACCACCCATCTCGAATGCGTTCAGCCTCTTTTCGCTTTCCCCATTCATTGTCCAGGTTTCACACGAGTATTTTAGCGTAGTCCACACTTACACACGTAGCGACGTAGCATCTCATTATTCTTTTCCGCAGACTGAGAATTACATCTATGGACTTCGAGACTGGGTCGAGACAAATAAAAAATCTTCAATGCTTGTTTAAAACAAGTACATAGATACTGTTTAAGATTGTTTTCAACTTTTTTTTTGAAAATATAAGACATTACCATTCACGAAGCGTTTCCGATTTCAAGATTTTCCTTCTGAGAGGTACAATTTTCCCGTATTGCCTCACTCGTGTATCCGCGCTTGCTCTACTGTAGTACCTAAAAAATTGACAGGTGATTCGTATCATAAATACTACCTTATTCCCTTGTGTTCCTAGGGTCTGCTTTGAACCTGTTGTGATTGGTAGTCTAGTTAGTTGTTTGCATCACTATCTTCTTACCTTTTCTGAAAACAGTGCCTAATTATTTTCAGTTCTAAAGAAACATTCTATACGGGGCAAATGAAGACATGTATTGGAGGCGTTTCATTCCAAAAGCGACAATCTCCACTTTTTTTTTTTTTGGAAAAATCTTCTTTGGTGAAAATCAGTTGAAACAACAAATAAATCTAAAAAGGTGTGAAAAAGCTTATCTCCCCGAACATACATACACACAACCAAAAATAAGCTGGGCCTTATGACCGCAACTATCGATTTGTCGAGCGAGCTATCGGAATAAGATGTTTACTGGTTCGCTGATTCCGAAAATTTCTTCAAATTTTTAACGCTATCTGGAGAAATTAAGTATCACCTTTGCAATAAAACAAGATTGACTTCTTTTTGGAAAATCAAAATTAGTTTAGAACTGGGGATGTTTTTCGAATATCATATATGATTTTGGTTCCGCTTCGTTGATTCGGGTTCCAAAATTTACGTTTTGTTCTTCAAATCGACAAAATCGTCTTGACTTGGAAAATTTAAAGAACTATGGAAATGGTGATGTTTTTTAGGTTGCCAATTTGAAATACTGCAATAGAACCAGCATTCCGGCGATATCCGTGGAGATAATGTAAAATTCCTTATTTTCTCCTACAGTTATTACGATTTTGGAACTCAGAGTGAAGCCGAATGTAAAATTCAATTCGATATTCCAAATCAGCGACTTTAGAAAAATCTTTTTTGTAGATGAATCAGTTTTTCCCAATTAAATTTGAAACTCAGATTCCGAAGTCATAGAATTTAATTTTTAATGCGGATTAATTTTTTCAGTTTGAATGTGAAATTTGGACTTTAGGTCACAAATCTATGTCAGACGAAAAGTTTTGAAATTAGTGACTCACAAAAACCCTATATATTGATAGTTTTTTCGATGCCTTTGCGTTTAGAAATCCTTAAATTACCCAATTTGACACGAAGTCAGGTATCTTCAAATTTCTTCACAAATTACCCTGATTCATTTTGGATATTAAAGTCGGTAATAAACAAAGTGAACGTCGTGTAAATTAAATGATCACATGTTATCTTCGTGTTTCCTTCTGACAGTTTTATACGGGTTTCCTTACAGTTTAGTTTCTTGGTGACTATCGCCTTTGTAAAGAAAGGCTCCATTCCATGAAAAGCATTCATATATCTGCAAAAGAGCCAGTGACTATATGTGATGCGATCCATAAGAAAGATCCGAGAAGTCAACAAACGAAATTTTATTATAAAACAAAATATAAGCGATAAAGATCCAAATTATTGGAATTTTGATGTTAAAGAATTTTTTATTTTGATGCTACGATACCGGACAACCTTATGAGTGACTTCTGTAGGGCGATTATCATTTTTCCCAAAAGGCGGCTGAGGCGGTCAACAAATAGTTAGGTATATTTTGAATGGAAATGATTGAGAAAAATATCGGAACAGATGGATCTTCAGTTACTGTTTTCCAAATATTCCATCAGAATTTAGATTCAGGTCTCATGTCCACTCGAAAATCTAAATTCCGGTCTTGAAATGAGCAATATTAACTCGATTATGACAATCAGAATATCTAAATAAGGGCTTGGTGTTTTAGGTTGCTGATCTAGAATATTTCAACAAAATTTTGACTCTATTCTAATTTGAACCAGAAGTTAAAACTTTGACATGAATTCTGAACTTTGCTCTTTGAATTTGAATCAACGTTAAGTCCGTTCATTTTTTATTTGTCTAGATAAAAATATATATTATTAATCATTATTTTTTCAAAGATTTAAAAAAAATATATATATTTTTCTTAATTTATAAAATGTATAATAAAGATTAATCTAAAAATAGTTTATTAAAAAGAACTAATTAACATAAATACGTAACATTGTATCAATATTGTAACATTTGATAAACCAAAATTGTTGATAAAATCTTTAAAAATTCTGTGACAATTTCCACTAATTTTTCCGTATACATTTGCTGAAAAATCTCAGTGAAAATGGTTGCTAATTGATTCTGTGGTTAACCTATCGCCGATTTGAATATAAAAACTGAGGACCGAGTTGAGTGGGATGCAAAACCTATATTTCAGTAATTTGTTCTATATATTTAAGTTTCCCTGTCCGGTCTCCTTTACTCCTCTCGAGTGAGAAATTGCATTTTGAAAGTTCAGATCGGAACGGATCGAGAATCTCATGAGACTTTCGAAATCAGCAACGCAAAACCCTCTGTTTCGATACGTGTAATTAATTTCTTACAGCAAGTGAGTTTTTTTGTTTTTTTTTCAAAATTGAAATTTTGCTAGTAAGGATTCGAATTGAAATGGGATCGAATATCTCATGGAATGTTCTGAATCAGTGACCTCAAGAATCCCTATTTCAGCATTTGATTCGATCTTTATAGAATCATGTCAATTTTGCCTGTTCCAAAAGTTATTAGTATACCCTAGCCCCATCTCCCGCAGGCAGTGGCGTAGCCAAGGAATGCCTCCCCCAAGGCACCTGAAATTGAATGTAAAATATGCAAAAATGAGCACATTTTTGCCTTTAAAACACGTTTTTTCGAAAAAATTTTGCTCAAGCAGTAATTTTACCTTCATTTTTTATCAAATAGTCTTCTAATATTGGCAATTTTTAAACAATACCTCAATTTTCGACTTTTTCTTCCTTGAAAATCTTACTTCGCCCCCCCCCCCAGGGAAGAGTAATTATTCCGTGGAAAGGCTGACAAACATTATTACCTGAAGAACACCATTTGTTCATATAGATCCGACTTCGCATCCAAAAGGATGTGAAGAGGGTTTCTTCTTAAACTTACTCAAAACTAGTTCTTTTACGTCCAAGCTTTAACAAAAGTGTGTCCCTGTCATTTTGAAAAATCGAGACTTGATTTTCCTGACCTGGTTGCATGACATATAATCAATCAGTGGTCCTTCGGTCAAGTTTTTAGAGAGATAAGTTCTTTTAGATCGGTAGAAATGGAATGCCTTTACCCCTTCACGTCGTAGATGCGACAAAATTCATAACGCACGCGCGAATAATAAAATTTTCAGCCGTAGGAATTTGGGAAGTCCATTCATTTGAAACACGCCAGCTCCGTAGTGTAAGCTTCCCTGCGTGTGGTAATTGTGCAATCAATGTATACATTAGGGTTTACGAGTGTGTGAGGTTATCAACTGGATGATCCGACCAGGCAGTAATCTTAAACCAAATGTATTTTTTATTCAGTTTTTCCTCTAAATTTTAGTTTTTCGTCAGGACCGATGGTAGGTGAAACAAAGTGTCCGGATATGCGAGGACAATTCAACAAATATTCAGCCGGTTACGACTTTCTGAAATCTCTCTTCCTGTTCTATCAAATTTAATTTTTCTCCAAGCGCTCGTCTCATCATAGAGAAGCGGAAGCATGTTACTGGCAAAGAGCATGAAACTGGAAAACAGCTCGGAAGTGACAAACAGCCGAAATCTGAAATACTGCTGAAATCAGCCGGTGAACAGTCCGGATGACAAATTTCCTAAATCTGAAAAGTAGACGAAACCCATTGATCTACATAAATGTACCATATAGACCGTTTTACGTATTTCGAAAAGTGGTAACGAATCTCCAGATCCTCCCCTCCCCTCTCGCTTTGCAGTATCCATTATCTTCGCCTCTGAGGATTATAAATAGGCTCACCGAGTAATGTGCTCACTGAGGTGTCAGATGCTGCATCCGCAGATAAACCGCATATTGAGAGTGCCAATAATTTTCAGTTTCGAAATCCGGGTTCCGAAAAAAGAACATTGTCGCGTGTAAAACGAAAAAATATTCGACGCCGGTGAATTTTGACTTGAAATTCTCGATACGTCGACGGCTGGCGTCTCCGATGTCTTCGTGCTCCTCCCATCTAGTGCGAAAGTCTTGTCACTTAATTCCTTATTGTCGTTGTTTGCGAACTTTAGAAACGCGCTGAATGCTGATGCTGCTGCTGCTGCTGCTGCGAAAATTCTCTTAATAGCCTTCGGGTGTTAAAGAAACATTTTAAACGAGCCAACTTAACCGAAGGCGGATTAGTAGACAAATTATCGGGGTCGATGCTTCTGTGCCGCTGCGTGCTGAGCTGTGTACAGCGCGTAACATCCCCCTGTACACGAAACGACTTAACGCAATAAAGTTAGTTTAATATTATTTTTGAGAATCGCGCGCGACAATATTGGCAGTATATTTTAATTACGGTCACAAAGACGGCGGCGGATGCGAGAGTGATGTAGAGAGTGCCCCCTCCCCCCTCGCGAGTAATGAAGAGCGAGAGAGAGAGAGAGAGAGAGAGAGAGAGAGAGAGAGAGAGAGAGAAAACTGAGAAGAGGAAAAGTCGGTCTGGACTGCAGTCGCGACGAGAAAACCCTTCGAAGAGCGATTTATTCTATTCCCCAACTTATTGCCCTCACTGTGTCTCTCCTCGCTTCCGTCGGCGTTATTTGATTCATTTTTATCAATCCGACAACCCTCCTCTTTCGTTAACCAGAGAGGGCTTCTTTTTTCAACAAAAAAAAAGTACATACTTTTTTTTATTATTCCTTTCTGAGTAGTTATTTCATCAAAACGCTTATTTTAACTCGATTTTCTTAATCCATTTTAAATTGCGTATTTTTTATGGGCTGGAATTTTTTGACGGAAAACACGATTTACATACATATCCGTTGGATACTGTATGACTGTGTACTCGCCCTCTCTCTTAACCCTGTACCTTCTTTTGCTCATTCTGCTCTCTTGTCGATAATTATCCAGCAATGCGCTGGAATTCGTCGGTGTTCCCGATGCGACCGAGCATAACTATTTTCGAATGTACACTCGCGACAAACTTTTTTTTCTTTCTTTCTTTTTTTCTATCTTTATTTGTAATCGATTGTCGAAAGAGCACATAATAACTAATAAGATTTACACGGCTTAAGAGGATTTCGATTAATTTAGAACTCATCGCGGTTGCTTTTATTGTGAACTGGTTAGCTATGCGCGCAGTATTCTAGCTTAGTTATTAAAATACGAGGTATAATACATATGTTTGTATATCATCATTTTGTGCTAATCGAAATACGTTGATAGAATCGTCTCGTTTTATGCATTTCCTTTGCAGTGTTCTGATAAGGATGGTATGTGGCGTATGTACTCGAATAATTTGGGGAAGGGGCGGAAAGTGCCCAATCTCGGAATCGGGTTCAGTATAATGCTTCTTAATGAGTCAGGAGTGGAAAAGTGTCTGCAATCTCTAGAAGAGTCTTAACGAATTGTCAGGACTTCGGAATGAAAATCTTTGAAGTATAAGACGCAGCTTTAAAACGAGTCTTAACCACTTCTGAATGTTTCTCACGGCAGTCGTGATGAATTTGAATGAATTTCGACGTAATCTGAATAAATCTCAAGTTGTAACCGAGTCGAATCGAATTGAAGAGTTCATGTAAGTCTAAATGCAACTCGATAATGTCCAAATGATGAGTCGGGAAAGAATTCCAAAAGAGGCTGACTGAATTTCGAAATTATGTGAATGCGTTCCACAAGATTGAGAGTGATGAGTCCCGACATGGATATAGTGAATACGAATAGATTCTGACTCGATAAAGTTTCAGTAAGTGTTAAAAGAGTCTGCGCAAGTTTTCAATGAGAGAATAAGTCTTCACGGACAGCTGAGTCCGATCGAACGATGTAATGAGGCGTATCTAACAGATTTAATTCCCTCTGTACTCGTATGTTAATCAGTTGAGGACATAATGACATCATATGATAAAGCTAACCTCTTCTTTCCTTTCTGACGTGAACGTATAGATAAACCTTCTGTGTCTTTCTGTCTTCTTTTCTTCTCTGCCACCTTAAATCTGAAAAATAAATTCTATAACATAAAAGGATAATACATAAACATGTAGGTAAGGCATAAGAGACATAATACATGTGGCATGAGACATATGGACATACTCAGATGTAGCTACGAGCGTACCATTCACATTTTAGAGTGATTTTGAACTATAACGTCACCTTTTAACTAGAAAATTTTAAATCAGCCATTTACCATGCGCATGTGTAGGCTGACTAATTTGAGGGTACTTATTTCGGAAAGTACCTTCTAAATTTGAGAAATTTGAAGAAAAATGGCTTCTGCTTTCGACTCGCACATTTTGAATTTGCCTCCGAAAATTTTGGGTCTCCCATTTATCATGTAAATGAGTAGTCTGACCGAATAAGTCGTATACATTTCTTTTCGAAAATGTCAAACCTTGAACGCATCTTATCATTTTGTTCTTCAATTCAATTCAATTCAATTCAATTAGCCTTTATTATACATAAATAATCAATTTTTATATTATATTACTACACTTGATTAATTAACTGGCTCTTTATACTGGGCATAGGCCTTCCTCAATCTGGCCCATTCAAGCCGGTCATATGCTACTCGATGATATAATTTGTTTTCCAACAGTCTTTCGATATCTTCTCCCCATCTCGCTCTCTGCCTTCCCTTTTTTTTCTCTTTCCATATGTTACCCAGTTTGTTACTTTTACTGTCCATCTTTCGCATCCCATTCTCGCGTCATGTCCAGCCCAATCCCATTTCAATCTTTTCACTGATTTCAAAAAGTCTAAATTTTCCTCGAGCTTCCTTTTAATTACCGTTAGTTTTCTTTATCTCTTAATTTTATCTTCAACATCGATCTTTCCATCGCATTTTGGGTTATCTCTATCCTCCTGCTTATATTTTTTGTGAGTGTCCATGTTTGGCAACCATATGATAGTGTTGGGAATACGCAGCTATTAAGGATTGTACCCTTTACTCTGTTGCTGTATATTTTCCCTTGAATATGTACCCCAGTGACCAGTACTTTCCCCACGCTAATGATATTTTCCGCTTTACTTTCCTTTCTGTTTTATTTTCCATGGATATTATCATCTGCCCCAAGTATATTATTTCCTCTACTTTCTCTATCTCCATCCCTTCCACAGTTATACTCTGCGATACTTCCTTTTTATCCATTAATATTTTATTTAGTCCCGCCTCTTTTCCTGCTATATTTAGTTAATTTATCATAATTTGCAGTTCCTCTGTATCCTTGCTTATAATTACCATGTTGTCCGCAAATCTTAGATTACTTAATCTTCCCCCATTTATTTTAATTCCTCTTTCCCTCCAGTCCAGGCTCCGGAATACTTCCTCCAGCGCAGCGCAGAATAGCATTGACGATAGGGGATCCCCTTGTTTTATTCCTTTCTTGATTCGGAAATATTCTCCATTTCTGTCTGTTATTATTCTTGCTTCCAGATCTGTATACATGTCTTCTATTATCTCTCTATATTCCAGAGGTACACCCTGTTTTTCCAAAGAGGAAAGTATTCTCCAGACCTGGAGATTAAGGAAAAGAAAAATGACCTCGCCTTTCGACTTGAACCTCTCGAATGTCTCGTCACTGTTTGACTCTGAAAAATTTTGGATTTTCCCATTTTAACGTATAAATGAAAACGTTAACTCGAAGATTTTTTTTTAAATTTTCTAACGTTGACTAACACCAATTTTAAAGTCCAGTGTGTAACAGCAATCTTAAAGTTCAAAAGTTCAATGTGTTCAAACTAGGTTTCTTGGGTTGCTAAATCCATTTTTGCGGTTATTTTGTGTTCTTCTCCTTCCCGTAGAGCTCCATAGCTCCAGGGAGTGCTAACGTCAAATGATATCAATAATTAGTGCGAGTGAATATTAGCCTACTATGGAGCTATGGGGCTCCACAGGAGGGGAGAAGGAGACAACATGATTTCAGTAATGAACTCAGTGACCCAGCAAACCTACTCAGAACATATTTAGCGTCAACATTAGTGTCAGTCAATATAAGCCCCTTAGAGAGGGGCGAGAGACAAAATGAACTCAAAAATCGATTCAGTGCCCCCCCCCCCCAAAAAAAACAAACATATTAAGCGTTAAATTGGCGTTAGTTAATATCAGTCTTTTCGCGAACCCTGTAAATCCGAAGGGGGATAGATTGGAAGAAAGCTGGTTTCAAAAATGAATCAAGCGATTCAAAGAACTCTCATTTGAAGACGAAATTAATTTTATACTCCATATAACTGCTAGCTCCAGCAGAGGTTATAACGCAATACCCTGAGTATCTTAACTTCGTAAATAGCGTAATTCGCATTTGACGTATATAAAGGTAAACGTTAACTCAAAAATTGATACTTTTTTTTAATTCCAAACATTAGGCGTAATTTGTTATTTTGCCTTCAGTTAGGAAGAGTATTCCCTAGAGCCTAGAGATTTATGAAAAATGTTAAAGAAAATATGGTATCGCTATCGTCCTTTGACTTTAAAATTCTGGGCTGACTGTTAACCTCCTCTTATTTTTCTCGAACTTAGCGGAATATTTTTTATTTTTTTTTTTGGAATCAGTCTAAAGCGATGCACATTTTGAAATTCATAAATCACAGAATTAGTACCATATCCTACTCCGTGCTTTGTTAATTTTATGTAATACATACGTGGCCTAGCGTCATTCGAAAGATAAAAGTAGCCGTCCGTATTCGGTCGGTGGCCGGACGGGTTGATACGCGTCTAGTTTGCTCCTCGAGGCACCCATGCGTATATGGTACCTATAATATAAGTACATATATCTACGTACATATGAAATAGGTATATTTACCGAATATTGACAAGATAAACCGAAAAACGACGCGACCGTTCTGTTTGTTTTGAAATTCTTTCAGTGTATCCGAAGTACTCACTTAACGTTGACCTTCTGTTTACGAAAGCCACTTCAGAATCCTGTTTACATTTGCCCGTTCTTTCCTCACACACACACACACACACACACACACTTTTTACTCATCTCCGAAGTAAGAAGACGGTATTTTTTGTACCCACATATCAGGTACCGTTCGGTCGTTTTCGATATTAGGCGCCCGCCCATTGCTACTCTCGTACGGAGTTCTATGTACTCGTATGTAGATCGGTTTCTGACAGAATGTACGAGTACTCGTATTATAGCGGCCGTACCTAATTACGTCTGTGTATTCGTATGTTACGTAGAACCCCGCTCGAATGCACCTACATCTACCTATATGTACTCCCTACGAGTAATTATAATTACAAAAGACGTCTAATTGATAAAAAAAATAAAGCGTTACTCGTATATTCCACCGATTACCATTGGAGCGAACGAACGAACGTATGTATGCGTCTTCGAACAATGTCTCCGATTCTGTGCGTTGCTTTTTTTTCCTGTTCTTTTCTTTCGTTCTTCGTTAAATTTTTTCGGCTCCGAAATCCGTATGGGACTAAAGCGGCAGAAAATTAGACACGCGTTAACGTGTCCGCGTTCGCGGTCCGCGGTCCGCGCTCCGTGCCCGGTGAAAGCGCTCTCGTCTATGCGTTTCCCTAAAAACGCTGTTTTAATAATGAGATCGCCGCGACCAAATTATCGTAATTGCCCTCGAAAATCAGACTTCGTCGAATTCGTGTTTCTGCATTAATTTACGCCACGCTCGAGTATACGTACGCGTACAATATACGTAAATGAAAAACGTAAACACCTACGAATACGAATTCAATCGTCCGTTTCGGTTTGCGCCTAACTCGTCGTGTCCGTTAACCTCTTTGCGGCAGGGCCCGTAGCCATGCATCAGCTTGTCGATTGTGTAGCCGTTTTCAAAGTACTCTTAGGCGGAAAATTGAGAGAGTAGGAAGTAGGGCAAAGAAACAGTAACGGATTTAAGTAGTACGCGTCCCGTGGCCAATAATTAAAATGTACTTACCCTTCCCCCACCATTACAGAAAATGTTAGATTTCCTTAGAAGAAAAGCCTACATTATGTTTGGTTTTCAGTTTTTGAATAAACGATGAGGCGATAAAACCGTGACTAGGTTCGCTAATGTTGAGTTACTGGAAGGGTGTTCATGATCAATGCTCCCATAAAAGGATACGTGCGTGTAAAATCGGCGAACGTTGAAGTTTTCGTAGTCGCTGAGAAAAAACTCTCTCGCGTCGTGTAATACATTCATTTAAAGCTCGAAGTCGCTATATAGTTTATGAACAAATGTAGTTTGATCCACTTCACTTGCTTCTCATCGGAGTAAGGGAACCAACCAACATTTGTAAACAAAATGAGTTATTAGTATCGTTGGAAAGAGCGTAAAAAGTAGCATTTTTCAAAAATGGGCCCCTGATGCAAAAATATGTACTCGCGTTGAAAAAAGCTTATCAGTAAACGCTATGTCATACCTATAGTTTCTGCATGGCTCTTGAACTTCGAATCACGTGTTCTCAAAAAACAGATTTTGCTGGTTGGTTCCCTTACGCTGAATAACGTCCATATGTTGTGTGCAGGGATAATTCGTTTCTCGACAAATTATCGAGTATTACGGATGTGTTTAGCTTTTGTTTTTGGTTTGATCATGTGGCATAAGACAAGAGAGAATTCGAATTCATTGGCTCTCGTGGAAGTTATGCATAAGTTGTACTCTCGCGGAACATCGAAAATGGTTATTCATCTTGTGTTTGGCGCAGGAAAAGTGGTCTTCAGTACCTCACGAGGAAACTGTGCTGCGTTCCACAATGTTCTGACAGGTATGAGGTATGGAAGATCAGGCACAATGCCGGATTATAAAGAACTTCTTTCCGGAATCACCTCTGAGTAGTGTGAGGGGAAGTGAAATACGAAGAGTTCTCTCGTAATGACTTTATTATTTCTTCGAATGTTGAACACGCGTATATACTTATTATAATACTGTCGCCCACTACTGTATTTTACACCTTGGTATTTCACCTTATGCGATGAATAATCGATTTTCATTTTGTATTAAAAATAGTAGAAAAAGTTTGAAATAAACACCGCTTGTAACACTGCAAACAAGTCACGAATGAATTCATCATCTCTTGGTACGTCAACACTTATAACACTCTTATTTTAGTGTACATATAATAATAACTTACCACGCTGAAGAGCAGTCATTCCTAACCCAAACTGAATTTGTATGTAAAATTTGCATTTTTTTTTTTCAATCGCATAACGCCGTTGGGGAAGAATTGTAAATACACTTACATTGTCGACTAAATTCGTACCCTACTACTTTGTTACCTAATTTTAAACATTTCACTTTCAGGAGGACGAATCTATCATTTTATTTTTCAAAGTTAATAACAGCGTCAGGGTTATAGCCAAATCAAGGATGCTTTTGGATGAGTTATTATGAAACCAAGTTTTGTGACATTACCGTGAGCCGCGTGGTATAAATCTTTTACCTCTGCTTCCATTTCATTACCAAATATCTGGTGTATTGATTGTCCTTGAATTTCGAAAAAATTATACCTTCTAACTTCTCGTCCCACGTTCCTTTCTTATTGCGAGCATATGTATATAAAGCCGGGTACGCAGCAGTACCGTAGTTATTCGAACCTAAAAATTGTTGCATTTCTCAGAGTTTTCGTAAGAAACACGAAATGAAAATAGAAATACCTATACTCAGTTGTCTATAACTTTTCCACTTCTGGTCATTTTGTGTGATAGTGCGCGGATGCATTTCTATTGTTGTTTTCGTGTCAGGAACATGAACTCTGCTGTAGTAAAAATTGATACACTCCTGATATTGGTAACCCATTCAAAACAACACCCATAGGAAGTATAAGTTTTTCTACAGAAGATCAAATGTGTTCTCTTATCTCATCTGTATCAGAGGGACAGGTTGAAGGCCAATCCATTTTTAGGAGTCTTGTTTTCGTCATGGACCAATGCATTTTCTGTATTCACGTTGACACTGATGATAGAATCACTGAACACTGTGCAATGAGAATAATCAACACTGAGGATGCGTACGGTGCAACTTCGCAGTTTCTTGTCGAGCTGTATGTCTATCGCGTGACTAAAGTATCAGTTATATCAGACTTGAAATTTCTCGAGTCACTGAGTTCATTTTCGGGGTCACTTCAGTCGTAAGTCTTGCATGCAGGACTACTTTCGGTGTCAAGAGCAAGCAAGGAAAACTGTAAAAGAAATGGTTTTAATCCCTACCAGCTGAACAGATGTTTTTCATTCATTTCAAGTTATTTTAAATTGACATGACCCTTGTAAGGCTTCATCTCCGGGAGCTACAATGTGAATCCATGCATTCAACTTTCAATATTTCAGGTTTTAGCACTCTGTGGAACCTTCTAAATAGGCGTTCAGCTGAAATGACTCCAACTTTTAATAATTTTATGTTACTGTCCGCTCTGGAGCCTTCTGGGAGGAGTTTCAGCTAAAATGACCGTCATAAATGAACTTAAAAAGTCAAGAAATCGTACAACCGATGTATTAGAAGCTATGTACTAACCAAAATTCTCGTGTTGACCCCTCTGGATTGATTGTTTGAAGTTGGCGTTGCGTCTAAAAACACCTTAAACACGAGCTCAGCGAATCCGAAAACTGTAGTAGTTGGTTATTACGGGACATTTATTTGATTAGCATTAAGTGAAGGACATCATTTCATCGGAAGACTCTACCTGCTGTATTTTCAAAGAACACTTAATTTTCTAAGTGGCAAAAATCACTTAAAATTTCACTTAAGTAACCTGTGGTGGTTACTTAAGTGAAATTTTAAGTGATTTTTGCTATTTAAGAGCACTTAAAAAATTAGATGTTATTTGAAAATACAGCTGTAACAGTCCTATTTGCAGTTACCTTGTACCCCGTGTACGTTTTTTCCAAGATATTTTCTGCTCTCGTCTAGTGTCTTCTTTTGTGTCGATAAAAACAGATCGCATCACTTTTTTTGAAAAACAGTACTTGTAAGATAATTTCAAAGAAAACTGGAGTTTTTCTCATGCGGAATCCTATTTTGAATTTCACCCTCCCTGTCCCCTCTGCGTCTACTGGCTTCGATTTTTTTTTTTTTTTTTTTAAAGAAATGTTGGCTGCTCGGTTTTTACACATTACATTTTTTGTGGAAGCGAAAATCGAATAAAAAATGTGATATAAGTGATGCCATCCTAAGTCTCCAGAAATACTTTTCTTCTTTTCTTTGTTTCTTTTTTTCTTTTTTCCTTTTTTTACGTTCCAAAGAACATTATATTATTACTGTTTCATTTAGTCATGTTCCTCCGAAGGATGTTACTCGTCCCATTTATCATTACTGTTTCGTTCATTTATGTTCGAATGTTCCTACTTTTTATTTGAACGGATAGGTAAAATTCTGTTCATGACTTGGTCGTGATACGAGTATATATTCGTTTCTAGCAAAATCTCTTGAGTACATCCCCTCCCCTCCCGCACACACATACTATCTCACTCGCTCCTTTCGCAAATTTCTGCGAGCGAGTTTTTATTTCTTCGTTCCTTCGTTCGTATTACTTTTTCTTTTCCACACAAAACCCTCTCTCCAGTCAGGTGCTGTTGTAAACGGTTTCCTCCAAAAGTTTTGATTTCTTCCCATCAGAATAAATACTAAATCTTTAAACAACATCTTGATGAGTTTTAGTAAAATCTAATGAGTTTATATACGTACATCATGTGTGTGATATTTTATAAATGAGTATTAACAGAATTTCAACTGCTTCAACATGGCCTGAAGATGTCTTACTTGAATTTTGACAGATTTTGCCGAGTGTATGTGAATTTTAACATGGTCTAAGGAATCCGTCAGAATGGACTGAAAAGCTCGAGCCGAGCCGGTAGCAAAAGAGTCGGCGTGCGGAGTTGCTGAGTCTAATTAAATAAGTCTGACGTAATTTTAAAAAACTGTACATAAGCATCTTAAGGAAATCTGATGAGCTTTAAAAAATACTAGAAGAATTTGAATTTAATTTAGTCTCTACGAAGCTGAATCAGAGGAAGTATCAGCAAAGCCTGAACGATAGGTAGTTACTCCATTCTAAAAGGGCGCCTGAATGCGTTATAACGAGTCTGGACAGAAGTTGAATTTCACTTGGTGGAGCGTATAAGCGATACACGCAAGCCTAAGGGGTTGCTCAGACACCGCACCCCTGGCCCCGGAAACTACCCTTTCGAGTATCGCATCGGTGACCAGAAGGAGAAGTTGGATTTGTTGCAGAATCTAAATTATTTTCGTCTGTACAACCGGGTATTTCGTGCCATACATCACTTCGGTACTTTGTACCTTATGACTTGTGTACACAATACTCGTACCAGTGCCTGTAAGTGTTCAAATTGATATGTTTATGCCTTTTTGGCGACATCGTGTGTTTGGTACGATTGTTTCGTTTCCTCTGCGCAACAATCAGTAACCTGTTGGTTGCCGAACTTCGTCAGGGCGGTCGGGGCTAATTATTTTTTCAAAAGTCATCTGACGCCTGATGTATCGGAAGATCGACTCGCGATATAGTACCTATATCGATAATGCTAGGTTACAGCTTCTCCAGTTCGTTGGCTGTGAAGGTCCGGAGACTGAGAAGGAAAAACAGAAAGAGCGAGATACATAGACGTACGAAAGAAATAGAAAAAAAGAAAGAGGCGCCGAATATAATGACATATCTCATATATATTTAACCGAACTGATAGTCTATATGTTGGGCTGTATGTAGTATGTATTTGGTACACCCACCAGACCGTCATCTTCTTACCTGCAATTACCTCATACTGTTCTCTTTTTAGTTATTTCTTTGTTTTAAAAACACATCTGCGCCTTACTCGTCAGTCATATTCTTAATATATTATTTCCATCTGTCAATCGTGGCTAATGGTAAGTTTTAATGCCCAGAAATACACGCGTATATTTTTCCTTTCTCGTCCACCGAGTTTACTCTTCGCGCCGCGCATCAGTCGCTAGAGATTTTTCAATTTTTCATGCGCATATCCGTGTACTGAGATCTAGACGTAACTGATGTGGCTCCGTGGCTGTGTAAGAATCGATTCATATTCATACACCTTGCGGTCGACGATTTATCGAAATCGGAAAACGAAAGATTGGCGTAGAAAAATGAAAACATCTGTATCTGTAATAATCTTTTTTGCTTTTTTGCTTTTTCTTCCTAGAGCCTGTGAGCTATGGAAACTTTTTCATGGTTGATGAGAAAGCTAGAAAGAAGTTAGTTGCCTTCTCTGGAGCCCTACCCTCTTTTCTAGGGCTGGAAAAATGACTCGAACTACAGTTTTAGAAAATTTCTACAGTGGGTGGCAGATCAAGAATTTTACGCTTTATCGCCAGAACCGAAACATATTTTACCAAATTGAAATGCGGTAATATGTACTAAGCAATACCCCTCGAATGCACTAGCAATTGATGACTGATTCGGGGAAACGTTTTTATTGGGGAAGAGAAAACTATAATATAAATTTAAAACAAAGTTGTTTTCTTCGATTTTCTCAAGATGACATTTCTAGATTAAGCACGTTTTCCAATCTGCATCCTCTAAAAAATAAGATCTTTCTCGTTAAAACTCAAACACTCATTTAGACGCGTTATAAACTCACTAACCCAAACTTATTAAAACTCTGTCTCGTGGTACCTGCCAGTTTCTCAGTTCCGCTAAATTGCCTAAAAGTTCTCCATTTTGATAGAAAATTCGACAAAAATTCGGAAGGGAAGCACTTTTTCTAAATAAAAATGAAAATGGTCAATTATTTCGCGAACGTATCAAATATGTTTACAAAACTGAAGAAAAGTTCCTCAAAATTGGAAAATTAATCCTGGAAAGTCCGTCAAGGGCCCCTATTTTTGATTTTCAACTTCATTAGATGGTCTGTCTCGACAGAATAACGTCTTTTTTTTTACATTTTCTTGGAGACAGAGCTTTTTTGTCGTTTCGATTTCCTTTTTTTTTACCTCTCTTTACATTTTAAAGAACGTTCGGTGTGTGGACCTTTTTCCCACTCGACACCGGGACCGGCAGTGCGATTTTTATTTAAGTCTTCCGCGGCCTGCCGAGCTTCACGACTTTGTCTTACTTTGTGACCGGGACCTAACCGCGTGTTCGCGAAGTCTTTCTTGTGTGACTTTTTTCGCCGCAACTTCGTGACCGCCACTGCGTCCGTGGAGTTTTTCTTTTTCGGTTTTTCTTACGAATAAATGTATCATTGTGTCGATGTTTAATATATTCTTTTTCTTTGTGTACGGCACCGCGTGACGACATGATGTCGTAAGTACCCTTTTGTAAGAGAGAATGTAAGGGACCATGGCTGAGTGTGTGTGTGTGTGTGAGAGAGAGAGAGAGAGAGAGAGATGCCTTAATTTTCTTTTTTGATTTTTCTCGTTTCTAGCCCTGGAACTATAGAATATTCAATATGTGATCTGGGTAGCCAGCCGCCTTCCAAGTCCTTGACACCTCTCTCACCTGGGCGAGTCTCGTTGAGCTAGTTGTGGCTTTTCTCAGGCCCCTTTCGGATGCCTGCATTTTTAGCGTTTACGCCGAAGTTTTGATTTAAGCACGTGCCCGCTGGTAAACGGAAGGTACCAGCGGGACAAATGTGCACATCTTTATAGGCGATCATCCACATTTATTTTTTGTGTTTTTCGTTTCTCTTTTTTTGGTCGGTCGTTCATAAAAATGCCACAGTCTTGAAAGTCGGTAATATACATCCCAACCGTGTTGAGTCACATCAGATCGAAGGACACTGCGCTAAGAATGTTGTGGTTTTTCATTCGGACTGTACTAAGATTGCACTAAGCTGTCATCAAACTCTCCTTCAACTCATTCAGTGGTTTTTAAAACTCTGTTAGACTTTGAAGTGATTCCTTTGGGCTAAATTCAGATTCAAATGAAATTAAGATGCTGACAGAGCCGTAGCTAGTAAGGTTTGTTCATTTTTTTACGCGGGGGGGGGGAGTAGGTCGGCAACAAAATTGTCAGCTAAAATATAAAAATATTAGTTAAAGCCTACAAAAAAAATAAAATTAAAGAAGAAAATAAAGTCTGAACTTTTTCAATTTTGCTGATTGGCTACTAGAATGTGTCAAGTGCCGACTTGTAAAACAACATTGGGGTTTGTGACATCCTGCACCCGTCCTGCTTTGTCGTCGCTACAGTTCTGAACTCTGCTGCACTGTCAGCACTGTTTAGATTAGTTAAGGTTCATTCAAATTGTATCGAGATTCCTTCAGACTCTTTCCCACCATCGCAGTGGGAGGTATCTTAGATCTAGCAGGATAAAATTACTTTTTTCTCTAAGCGAATTACGCATGAAGTCTAAGTCTAGAGAAAAATATTTTGGAAGAAATACTCGCAAATTTCAGGCGTTCTCAGGCCGGATAAATCAGAAATCTAGCTATAAAATTATCATTTTCTCCGAATGTGTTGTATATGGAGTCTAGATTATGAGAAAACATTGAAAAAAATAAATTTCTAATTTTTGGTCCTCCGACTTCAAATGATTAGTCTTCAGTAATTCGAATTGAAGTTGACAAATTAAAAATACGATAGGAATATCGACGTGGTTTAAAACAGTTCTAAAATGCTTAGGGTAAAACAGTTTAAAAATATGGAAGGGACATACACTCGAGGTAAAACTTTAAAAGAAAGAAAAAAAAAGAAAAAAAATAACCTTTATTGGGGTTAAACGATTTAAGAATATTATGAAGAAACATATTAGATGAAACATAGAAAAGGATGAAAAGAACATGTACCTATTTAGAGACACATACGAGGGAACATGACTGTGTGTTGAATCACCCCAGACCCAGAAAAACTACACTCTACGACTTACTTTGGCTCTTGTTGGAGACTTCGCTTCGTGACCAGCCGACATTCACTTAGCTATGTAGTATCTGTCCTACAACTTAGCATATTTCCTCACTATCCGTATTTATTTATTTACTCGTTGAAAAATAATATTTGTAGTCCATTCGCAACAACTAAGAGCCAATGAGAGCGAGGGGGCTTACTAAGAAAATGAACAGCGCGAGAAGTATAATTAATTAAGAAAGTCGATAAAACAATAAATAAATAAATACTCTTTGAAATAGGACAACAAAAAATAAAGAAAAGTAAAGCGTAAAATATAATCAAATAAGAATATCCGCTAATAGACGAGAGAAATAAAAAGAAAAGGAGGACCCTAACTAAATCGAATTAAAGATCGCGGTCGCGATGAAAAACAAAGTGACTTTGTGAAAATCGTGAACATTATAGCCTCGAACGCGCCACCGCAGAAAAACAAACCGAAAATTCTTTTCATAAATTATCCTCAAACTGCTATACCGGCCGTATGCAGTTCTTTCCTCGGATGTTTACCTCTTTTTTATTTTTTTATTTTACTCTGTCTTGGCTTTTTTATTCGGGTTTTAACATTCGTTAGTAAGTTTACCGTAAAAACGATAATTGAAAAGCAAAGAATACATAATGTACATAACGTTTGGTAGCTCGTTTTGTTTACTCATCGTGCCAAATGGAACGATTGTCACGGTGAAAACGAAGAATGGAAGTATGCGTACCGTATTGCCGTAAACTTATTGATATTACTATTACTATTATTATTATTATTATTATTATTATTATTATTAACTTCACTGTTTCGAGTTGGCTACTTGTTTGTATTTGCAATTATTACAATTTCGTGTCGTGTGTACGAAGTGTAAGATGTATGACTGCAATGTACGGTCCGGCCTTAGTTAGAATATCGTACGATCTCTTCTTGTAATCGATGAAATGAATCATTTTGTGAAATGAAAAACAAAAATACGAAAATTACATAGAAGCCGCCAGGAAACGGTCTTTGTGAATTTAAATTTAATAAGCGATAAATAATACCTTTTATTTTTTTTGACAACCACGTTTTCAGATTTTATCTAGATAAACGCCGTATATACTCGTACGTTCAAATCGAACGGGGAAAAAATGAAAAAAGTTAATTGGAATGGGAATGATATTTAATTTTTCGAATAAAGAATTGCGAAAACAAAAAAACAAAAACGTATTGACCAGCGTATTCGTGTGCAGCCAGAAAACTATATTATACCTATTTATTATTGCGTTGCCTTTTCGATTAGTTCTTTTTAGGAAAGTCTAATTAAAAATCCGAAACCGATTTCGAGTAGTACGCGTGTGAACGCTCATTCGCTGGTTGACTCTTACGTAATAAGTCGCGTATTTATTTTACTGTTTATTCGTTATAATATAATACATTTATTACGAAGTAGGATCAAAAACGAGAAAGAAATCACAAATAAAAAATAACCCATTTAGGTAATTACAGCGGGTATGTGGCTAATATTGACGTAGGCCTATACGTGACTCGGCGTAAAATTATGCTACGTACAATTGATTGGACTGGATGTTGTCAGTCTAAAATCTAATCGAAAAGTAAAAATAAAGGCCACTGATGCGATACTCAAAAGGGTAGTTTCCGGTGCCGGGGGTGCAGTGTCATAGGGGCCACTTTGGCATGCATGCATCGCCATACGTCCCACCACTCCACTCCGTTATAGAAGTTACAATTACCCGACACGGTGTATCATGATGGCTGTACTGTATTGTAGTGCTGTCAAACTATCAAAATCTATCGATAATTATTATCATTTGCTGACATTCGACCAAACTATCAAAAACTGTCAAACTACCAAAAATATCCAAAACACGGTATATTCGAAATTAGGTAGTGCAATTTTTTTTTTGTTATTAGGTACTTGCTACGTGAAATGTTTGAATCTTTTATTGAAATTATTCTAAAACTAGGAAAATTTTAATTATCAATTATTGTCTATAGTTTTCGATGTTCGATGTTGTTGACAATTGACGGAACCACTTCATCGATGTTCAGTTTAATCTGCACGGATGTGCGGTTTCAAACTAACCTAATCTAAGTAGATCTTGCTATATAGACTCAGGGTGGTCACGAAACGTGTCTCAAATATTACGAATTTACGGAAAAAAGTTTCGAACTTTTCGGTTTTAAAGCTCATCGATTTTTGATTTATTAGCTGAAATCCGAATCATTCTATTACGTAATTGTAGGCATGTCCCTCTCTCTCCCTTCCTTCCCAGATAGGTTCTAACAATAGAAAATATATGTTTTTGGGTGGGCAAGACTGGGAAAATTAAGTTGCCCCTCCCCAGCCCGAAAATATTTATTTTATTTTTACGCGTATCCCGATTAACAAAAGCGACAACCCAAATCGCCGCAATTTTGAAGCCTAACCGCCATCTTAATGCACTGCCATACCATGGCAGTTCACAACCAGTCAGAAAGCTTTGTTATAAATAATTGTCATCGATATTCCAACATGGGGCAATGGTGGTGATCTACGGAGGAGGACTTTCTGATCGACAAATTACTTATTAAACCCGCGATTTTTTTTCGATTTTTTTTTTTAAATTGAGGAATAATTTTTTTAGAAAACACAGAAAACTGCTTGGAAAATACATTTTGCTTTTGGACGCGGTGAGAATCTCTGAACTGAGATATCTCGGTATTGGTATGTCTGACAGCGACGCGAAAGTTTGATAGAATTATCGGGACCTGTCGTGTGTGTCCTAGGACGCTGCTTACTCAGAATTTCAAATTTTTGACACAGCCGTTTTTAGATAATTACTCCTCAATTTTTCTGTATTTTTTCAACCATGCACGACCTAGGATCTCTAAAAATCTAGTTTAGTAAAATAGTTTGGTATACATTTTCTTCCTCTAGAATACTATTTCCATGACTTTACTGCAGTGTTGCATACTATACTCGAGGGTTGGACGTGAATTTCCTTTTGAATTTTGATGATGGACTCCTACGAAGTTGCATTTTGGTGTAAAAATAACGCACGCAAAATTTCATTAGATTTTGCCCGAGCAGTTGGAAATTTTAAAGGATTTAAATACGGCTTGACAGTCTTTTAGGCGTGTTTGGAAATGTGTAAGACTCTACTAAGACTCTTCAAGACTACTTCATGATTTTGTCAAGAAAGCGTATTCAGATTTTTTGAAATTCTTAAAGATTTCTGTTAGTGAATGTGTTTTAGATTTGTCAATATCTTATTAAAATTACTCGTAAGACAGTCGAAAACTCTTTCATACTTTTTACGTCTTATCCAAACCTGTTGAAAACTCTCCACTCATCGAGTCTTCCTTCGGAATTTTTTCAGATGTGTTTTAGTTTTAGACTATTTCTTCGAGGTTCTTTTCGCCTTGTTTATGACTTTTCTGGATTGTGTTGAGGCTTTCTGAAATTATCTTGGACTTCATTGTAGTTTTTTGACATTTGTTCGTTCTTACTCGAGCCTTTGAAGTTCAGACGCATTAAGGTTTACTCAGATTTGTTTAAGACTCTTCGAGACTTTTTGATGAATTTTTCAGATAAAGTCGGATACTCCTGTTCGGTAGCTGAAGCAGGAATTCGGAAGATAACATTTCCTACGGAGTAGCTATCCTTCAGTGATGATATACTCGTATGATTATAACGTATAATGTACTTCGAAAAATTGCTACTTATGTCTCGTATATGCTGCCCCTTTAATCAAGTTTATATAAAAATACGGATAGTAGACATATATATATATATTACTACTGAAAGTTAGATGGGTAGATACCGCATAAATACACCTACTTTTTTATTATGTTAAATGGGTCTAAAAAAGCCAAAGAAATTGTAGCGAGTCTTATAAAGTTTTGATAGTTCTTAGAATATCTCAGTTAGTGATTCCTAAAATAGTCTTAAACGAACGAGAAAGACCTTTTCAGGTATTCGTGAAGCAAGAGTCTGGAATAAGTTTGAGAAGCTTTAGCGCCCTCTAGAGAATCAGGATCAAATTGTTTGAAAAATGTACGAGAACTGGTATTATGTAGTTACGAACAAAATGCGAATGAACAGAAATTTGCAATCCCGAAAGAATTTCATCGCAGTCATTTGTATTTTCCCTCATCGAATGTCTCAATTTGGAAAAAAGGGTTATGGAGAAGTCGTAGATTCTAATTTTTCAGTTTCAATAAAAACCTTGAAGGTGTTTGAAAAGATGAACCGATAATTCCGACCTGTAGCTTATGGGAGGTGGCAAACTAACGGAGCCGGGTAACTTGGATAACCAGCCCCTCCGAAGTTTTGATATCATATGTCAAATTTCGAGATGAATGACTCTATGTGTCTATGAATGGCGTCGTAAAGTTTTTACCAGGGTAGGGGGGGGGGGTACAAAAAATTTGCGTCAACAAGCGAGAAACAATTTGTAAATTTCCAAAAATTTCGTAAATATCGTCTCTAAAGTTTCCCAAGGCGTCGTTTTATTAACTTACCGAATATTTTTAAATAGATGATACACTCTGTATTACCCCCTTTCTTTGGTGGGTAGGGTCGAGGTATAATATACACCCTTCCCCACTTCGACGTAGGTACTAATTAAAATGTATTCAGAAACATAAGAACTGAAATTCGTCTGTAATCGTTATTTATTATTACCGCCTCTCCCACGTGGCCGGACGGAAATAATTGTTTTCGTGGGATTGAGAAACCTGTCGATCTGGTATTGCCAACTGGACTTCTAAATATGCCAACTTATTGAGGGGCAATTTTGTCGAATTTGCAAATTTTACAAACAGTTCGGGTGAGGAGGCTTTCTCCCTCTATGAGATCATTGATTCGTGCGTAATATTATCGTGTGTTCGTCGCCCGGCATGTACCTAGTTACTGTGGCAGGGCGATTTCTGATGTGTGTGGTATGGGAGAGGCAAATGATATTTTGAGATTTTTTCGCAAGCTCTAGCTTAAAGGTGGCCACGATGGTCGTCCTACTCTTCGGTATGTTGAGAAACCATCATTCTGCATAACTCAAAAATGGGAACGGAAAAAGATGAAGCGAAAGAACATTCATGAGGGATGTTATATAGCTTGTAATTCGCCGTTTTACGAATTTATACGGCTATCGTAGTACACCTAATAGTCCCGATGACAAGATCAAGATCCAACACCTTTGAAAGCAGCATAATATTATGTACGTATACGAGTACTACTCGTACAATAACCCATGATCACATTCTACTCGTACGTATACTGGGTTGTCGAGAGAGGGTGACCTGACGATTTACCCTTTGCGCATAATTGAGTCATCTTTCTTGACAAGCACGTGTGCTGGTGCTTTTAAGCGTTTATCTCGCCTTCGATCAGTGGCAGGTTTAACATTAACAGCTTATGTTCTTTCGAATCACGATGATATGATACTCTGCGGCGCGGCGCGCGAACCCCGAGAGGTCGCCGCTTCTTCTCTCACATCAGTATGCCCATACCCGTGCCCATACTCATGCCCCATGCCTAAACTCCCCAGATACGTACCTACTCTCGTATAATAAACTCCAAAGCTACGGCATCATAAACCTGCTTTTTCCTTCGTTACGGCGGCAATATACGCCGTGCCTATCTACCATCTCGTAGCTAAGGAATAAGATGTCCGTGTTAAAAAGTGTATCTTCATTTTTCATTTTTTTCCCCAAACAAGATTTTGGGCGTTTGAAAAACAGTCCGATAGTGCGAAGAGCATTCGTGGGGTTGTTTATCTTCTTTCAACTATATGTACATGTAGGTATATTTTCGTTCTTTTTCTGGTGCACCGTTGTACGGCGTTTGAGTTCAATAAACTTTAGCGGGCAAATTTATCACGTTGTCGAGGTTGTATTTTGGTGGTCAAGCTTGAGTGGTCGCCTGGGTGGTCAGACTGCGGTGTCGGTACAAAGGTGGTACAGTGGCGTGGCATATATAAGTGCCGATGAAGTTGGTCGACTACACTCGGTGTAGAGGAGAGTTGGTGTGATCTTGGTTTTCAGACCCTGAATCTTGGCTCCGTTCTTTTTCCTTTCAAAAAAGGAAAACGGGAACCAAGTTTTTCAGTAGACCAATTCACTAGCTTTGCGATAGAGGGGTTAAACATTTTTTCGGTCGCTACTTTTGCGAACTTTGTAAAGCGTGGCTACATGCCTTCACCCTTTGCACGTACATTTGAGTTTTCTACGGAGCTAAGTCCCCGTGCCTCCATCCCTATTCTCAAATAAGGTCGTGGATATGTGGAGACAACTAGAGACAAAGTTGCCAAGTATAGGGATTTCTCCTCAAGTTGGAAATTTTTCTGAGGATTTCAGCATTTTGAGGATTTTTAGATATTAATCATTAGTAATCGACTTGAAATACATAAATTAAAACCGCTGAAATCTTCGAAAAAGTCCTCAAACATATGAGGCAATTGACACTTCAGTTCATGAAGAAGAAATCCTCAAGGTTTGTAACCTTGAGCAGAAGCGTGATAAAATGAAATATCACCTCCGAGAAACGACCTATATGTACTACCGAAGGTGTCAACAATACTGCTTTAGTACTCTGTACTCCTCAAAATCTATTCAAAATTATTCAGTATTAGTCGTTTTGAATAATTTTTCAGCAGTATTTTCGACAAGCTCGGTAGTATCTTTTATGCGAGGAAAAATAATATCTACAGCTGTTACAGATATGCATCGAAACATATATAGAAAGGTATAGAAATCTAGGCTTTTAAATTTCTAGTTCTTGAATCCAAACTTTATTCGGTTTTCAGCTGGATAGTGATTCAGACGAAGGCGGGCTACTGTTCTTGGTTCTCGGATTCTTTCCCCTAATTTTTGAAGCCAGCGTACCTGGAACTTGTATACTCTGTTAAAAGGCATTTGAAGCGCCTTATTCCAAAACGCATTAAATCAGTTTTGGTGAGATTGAGTTTGCAGCGCCATTTGTTGGAGGTGGTTGGTACCCACCCATCCTTGAAACGAAGCAGCGTCGTGGTCTCAGTTGGTCGGCAGAATGTATTCAGCGCATTGCAAATTTTATTTAAAATTTCAGAAACTTATCGTCGATAGTCTAAGGAGAAGAATATTTTTTGTATCTTGTGGAAAATTACTTTTTTTTGACCCGACGCGTTTTGGAATGAGGCGCTTCATTTAGACTCAGCGAAGATGCATTCGGTCGTTCTAGGATTCGTTAAGATCCATTCAGGCATTTTTAAACCCCCTTGATACTTAGCGAATAAGGGCTGTATTAAATTTTAATCTTATAAATAATTAGTTATTTTCAAGTTTGGTTTTTTTTATTTTATTTATTTTATTTTATTTTATTTTTAATGCTTGCGAAGCAGATGAGCAGAAAGTGCGTACTGTCATTGTCGTAGAAAGAAAAGCTTCGGGATACCCTCTTCGATTTATTTCATTATATTTTTATTTATTGCAAAACTTCGCTTGTCATCTAAAATTATTATTTTGATAGTATTTTATCTTCAGTTCACCTACACACTTATTTTGTAAAATGGTCGAGTAAACATGGTCATATTTCGAAGGTGGCTCACGGAGTCTTGGCTCCAGATTCCCTATCAGGAACAGGCTTTTTCACTATGATTTTTTTCTTCTAATAATTGAGAAGAAAATAATTTTACGTTGATCTGTCAACATACATTGTCAAGATTCCTAATCAGAAAAGAGTGGAACCACCTTGGTGCTTGTAAATCTCTGAAAAATATTCTGAGGATCTTGAGATACGATGTGGATCCGGGACCATCAAATGCTAATCCTGACAAGCATTTTTAAGATACAGACTCGAGCCCTGAATGCCAGTTCGATCAAATTCGAAGAGGTGTGTATAGAGCGACGTCTATTCGGATTGACTTAAAATGACCCAATCATGTTCTACATACTTTGGAATTCTCGTAAGAATTTAGGCTGTATTAGGCTAGCTTTAGCTTGGATACAGATTGTGGCTTTCACTTTTTTTCTTGCAGTTGTGGTGGATTCATAAGTGCCCACCGGGGTGAAGGTGATCCTAAAATTATTGATCTTTGTACTAGTAGATATATAATGTGGGTCCGGCGACAATTCGTGTATGTCACGTTGCAGAACTAGATGTTTGAAGGGGAATGTTTATACACATTTCGCACGAGATTCTGAGTATGTATGCGAGAAGTTTCACGGTGTAATTATTATTATTATTATTTGCTAAGAATTTAAAGTGTTGATGTTTGTATGATGTTAACGGGGTAGGTGATTAAGGAGATGATTTCTTAATGAGATCTAAATTGTTTGTGTATTATATTCACGGCGGGATGATTTTTAATAGTGGTGGTGGTTAAATTATTTATTTTTCCTCGCATTTTCGGATTTTATTTTACGTTATGGCGGAACTCGTATGCGGTGAGACATGTGTGTATGTGCATGTATTCGCTGAATGCCATCGAATATTAAATATGAAATAATAATAATATTTAATTATTTCATCCAACCAGCCTATGATTAGAGGATTTTAACAAAAAACTGCTGACATTAAAGCCATAGATTATGCATTTTAGATTCAAATCTGAGATAGAAATTTACCCGAATTACTTTTTAGCGGGAGGCTAGGCTATCAAATCTCAGATGAATGCTGTGGACATTGAGTATAAGGAGATAGCATTAGGTTCATGGTCTATACTCTCCGTCTCACGCTAGTTATTATTAATTAATTAAATGAAAGATACTTATATTTCATCCGATTTACTTCAGAGTGGGGGTGGGGAAGATTATCAAACCTCAGATGAAGGCAGTAGACATTTATTTTAATTACGTTAGAGTGGGGAATAAATATTAAATTATGATTTCATCGCGTGCTAAATGAGGATTATTTACATAGAATATTTGAATTTTACCCAAATTACTTTTGAGTGGGGGTTATCAAATGTCAGATGAATGTGGTGGACATGGAGTACAAGGAGGTATCCTTCGGTCTGGGAGATGAGAGTTTGATGGAGAAAGCGTCAGCTCCTTTACCTATACTCTCCATCTCACGCTAATTAATATTAATTAAATACCTAAGAGATATTTACATGAAATATTTGTATTTTATCTGAATTACTCTCGAGTATAAGGAGTTAGCCCTCAGCCTGGGAGATGGGAGTCCTAATTAAACTATCGAACCTAATGAATATTAAAATGAAATAATTTTCGCAAAATCTTTGGAATTTTTGAATTTGAGACATATTTTATATTAAATTCGAAAAATCTCCGATGGAATGTCAGTTGATATGCAACTCAAATTCACATCTAGTTAGAATATTTTGCTAATGAGGCAGGTAATTACCTCCGAATAACGGGTTTTCATTCAGTGTGGAGTCTGTTAATCCTCGGGACTAATGATATATGTAGACATCATTGGTATATAGGTACCGTTTGATTTATTTACTTGATTCGAGTCGATAAAAGAGACAATTGATATTGAAAACATAGCTAAAATGAGGAAAATGAAGGAAAATGATTAAAAATATGAAATTTTTCAAATAAATTATCGCTTTTCATAATAGTATGAGAATGATGGAAGTCAAGAGGAGTGTCCAACCTGAGAGAAGAGGGGCTAGCGTCTTCATCAAGGTCATCTATCTCTCCCAATTAAATTTCAAATATGTACAACCAACTTATCAAACCTGAATTACTTTTTCGAATCAAATTCCATAACCATCCACTGAGCTGAGACAAGAGAATACCTCATTGAACAACTGTTCAATGTGGTACCTCTCTGTGTCTCGCAATTAAATTTCGAATACAACCAATCATTAAAAACCTAAATTACGTAATAACAATTTGTGAAATGTTTGTAAATTGACGAATGCTAGACTCAAACGAGAGGAGAGCTTCGGCAATAGATGCGCCAGTTCCATCATCGGAGACTCTATCTCTCCCAAATAAGCTACCAGGCCTAACGAATATTTAATGAAATAATTTTTGTAAAACCTTGGAATTTTTGAAAATCGTAGGTGGAATTTCAACCAAAGTGCGATCCAAATTCGCTTCTAGGCAGAGAGTATGGTGCTAATGGAGTAGATAACTACCTCCAAATAACGGGTTTGCACAGAGTGTGGAGTCTGTAAATCCTCGAGACATCATTGGTATGTAGGTACTGTTATACGTATTAGCCTTTCACACGGAATATAGGCAACTAATTAGCTGCATCTGACAGATACTGATTCTGTTCTAAACACATTTAGGGTTATTTCTAAGCTATTTCATCTCAAAAAACATATCTAAAATTCTTGTTATTTAGAGTCTTAGATCTCAGAGAAATGGATATGTATGCTGATGATGATGATTGATGATGATGATATCGTATGTTTGAAAATGAATTTCAACCATGTATACAGAGTGTCCTCGATGATTCTAGCCAGCATATAGGGGGTTCCAACGTCAAAGTAAGAAGTGGATAAACAGAGAGCTAATAAATTTGAGAGCTAAGATAATCCTAACAGTCTCCCTGACCCCTCTTGAAGACAATGCTCGAAAGGGTGTATTTCAGAGCTCGGGTTGTGAACAAAAGTAAAAAGGAGGAGAGAAAATATTGACCCTCGTGCTTTCGAGAACTCGTTTATCAAATTGTATTCTCGAAGGATTAAAATGCACCTCACAATTTTGCACCAATTCGCCGTGCTATTAAATTCGGTAAGACGGCTAAGACCAGTGAAGAAGTGAGAGGGGGTTTGGGGGACGAAGCCCCTCCCCAAAAGAACACCCGATGCTCCTTGCCCGAAAATTTAGCTTCCCCCGGAGTGTTCCCTCCCTTTTTGGAAAATCAAGTCTGTGTTGTCGACCCGCCTACTCGTGCCAAAATAATTGATAAAATTCTGGGGCATGAGACTCTTCCTCCCTTGGGAAGACTACTCTATCACCATCTCTATCGAGACCGGCGTAATAAGCACGATTTTTCAACATATTCGTGATTTCAGTGATGTCTTACGTGCATGCAGCTTTTGCCTGTACAACTGCCGGTCAACGCTAGTTTCTGTCATCTGCTTTTTATGGTACCGATGAAGGTTTTGGGACTTCGGAGAAAGACATCAACGTCAATGACGAATTCGGTTTTAAATTCGGCAGGGTGGCCACTTTTCTGGAAATCCTGGAAGTCAGGTAAAAAAAGTCAGGGAATTTTGGAAAAAAAAAATCGAAAAAATTGGGGAATTTTTAAGAAAATTTTATGATGTGAAAGCATTGTACAATTTTCTCTGTCAGACTCGATCGAACATTTTTTTTTTTAAATAATTTATTTGTTACGAAAAAGTTTTGAAAATGGACTGGAAAAATCTGGAAAGGTCAGGGAATTTTATCCGCGGGAAAACGTGGACACCCTGATTCGATGATTCCGGGGAGCGCTCGAAAAGTGTACAATTTTTAACCCTTTTTCTTGCTAGTCGCAAAGTATTTTCGTCAAGGAACCCTCGCTCGTCCCAACATGAATACTCTTATCACACTGCGAACAACGCTCGAATAAATCGCTCGAGATTGTGAGTCGTAATTTCCGGTATTTTGTCACTCACCGAATTTATAAGTGTGAAGTTTGAAAAGTGAACTGCAAACCCATTTAATGAATGTCTATGTGTACTATATGGGATATAGTATAGACATACACATAATATGAAGAAGTTAGATTCACAACCGGCCCTTGTTATTTTACTCCAATGGACAAAACAGTGTACACGCTTGCAGAAATATCTTTTGTTGCGCCCTGAATGTGGGCGGTGTAAATATTCTAGTATTGGTGGGAAATCCGACTGCGAACCGTTCGAGAATGGTTGCAGTCGCTGAAATTGAAGGAGACATGTGGCAAGCATCTCACTTTTAATTCTCACTTGGCCATTGCATGTTGCATCATGATAATTGTTCCGAAGTCAACGTGAAACGTGAAGAAAGGTAAAGTGCGCTTTTGAACGAAAGTATACCATACTACGCTGGATTAAACAAAACAAAATTTTCACCACGAATGAAGAAGTGAAAATCAAAACCGACACTTGCCAAAAAAAAAGTTTGGACGCCAGCTGATGGAGCAAAAAAAGTATTACAAAATGTTCGTAACGAGAGAATCTGAAAATCCATCCGAGGAACAAGGTATTCTCTGTAGATCATCCATAATATACAATACACTGAGAATCAAAGATATGTAGGCACAGAAGGTGTATACCGACTTTTTGTTCTGAAGTCGTTAGTTCAGCATTACCTACATGTAAATACTTGTATTTAAAAAAAAAAAACGATTCGAATGAATTTCGAAACGAAACGAAATTAAATGAAATGTTCGGAAGGATGGACGGAGGGGAGGGGAGGGGAGGGGTTGGTTGAGTACCACCAGTCTATATCGTATCAGAAGTAAACGTATTGTAGCATGTACACATACGTACTCGTATGTAGGAACCTCGAGGAACGACCACTGCCAGTGAAAATACGAACATGCTCGTTCGAATGTCTCGCGTCGTCGTAATTGGCCATTCATTAGCGGTTGGGTGGCACGCTGAATACATTTATTAATTAATGGAGCGAATGGAATGCATGCTGGAGAGCGGCGGTTGCTCCCATTAACAAACGGTCTGTCGGAAACGCCTGTAGCCATCGTACTCGTAGGTGGACGAAAGTACGAGTACGAGATCCTACGAGTTAACACCGCCTGAGTGTCTTCGATTCCGATTGGCGGCGCGGTCGCTCGTCATTAATTTCTTGCTGGCGAATTGATCCGAGGCATACGCATGGCAGGCAGGAAGCATATACGAGTTGGTTTTGAGTTCCAGTGGAAGTCCGGAGACGTGGTTCTGAAGTTAACCTAAATAACCAACTGGGTGTTTTCGAACCAGATTCACGTAGCTTGGTAGGGGGCAGACAGGAAAAGACTTTTCCCTTCGCATTGACGCGAGCTGCTCATTCCCTGATGATCCATATTTTGTAAAAAAAAAAATTAAGGTTTTCTTCCTTTTACTCAAGAGTCGTTCGTGAAATCGAAGTTGGTAGATTATGTAAAATTAGGCCTAAATATTCCCAGTCTTGTCTCTCTGTGTGTATTCGTCAGAGATACGCATTGAGGGGGAGAGGGTTTCACTTGCCCCCAGTATTGGTCAATCCGAGAAGCAATCCTAGTAGAGGCAGTTCGTTGTAAGTTTTCTGTCCTGTCTCCGAGTATTCGGATGATTGTAATATATATTATGCTCTGAGAACTGTACCACTATCATCGCGAAATGGATTAGCGAAAAATTTTAACAGTTTTTGAGATAACTAGAGTTGCTTAGCTGTCCCTGTTCACTGGTATTGTTTTTTATCTTTTAGGAGTGTATTCAACTTTCTGAAAAAATTCTCCGGGATACTAGATTGTCACGATTTTTTGCAAGATAGTAAAATGGTTGAAAGTAGAACATTTTGCAAAAAAATCTTCACCAAGTTCGAAAATTATTAATTTAATAGAACTTGAATTTTTTTGTCGATTTTTCTTATTTTTACTCGAGAGCTGTAGTGTAATTTTATTGGTGATGAGGGTGGGGGAGGTAAATAGAACTTGGGCGTCCTGGTTTTTCATATTTTGAAATTTGGCAACCCTATAGGTTATCATTTTCTTACAGAGTGTCTACAGGTGTTGAAAAGTCCTTAAGAGTTCTTCGAGTCCTGAAAAGTGCTAAAATAAAAATAAAAATTGAAAAGTCCTTCATTTTTGTTAGAAATACTCAAAAATAAATTTCTCGCGATTCCTGTGATTGGTCATTAAAAGGTATAGCGTAGAATCTGTATTCACAAGGAGGGGCAAAGTGGTGAAGCAACCAGTGGGGGGGGGGTAAAGGGGATAAAAGAATTGGAAACAAAAGAAAAGATTTGCACACTCGAGGAAAATATGGAAAATATGCCGGCTACAGCCCTGCTGAGGGTCCTGAAGAAGTACTTCATTTTTACTTTTCAGTTTCTGTAGACACACTCTGTCTTATTGCTGTTGAAAGTGGACGAATGTAACACGCGTGTATTACTGATTATTCCAATACGTTGGAGTCTCCCACTGGGCAACAATTCCTAAAGCGTTTTCAATATTATTAAAATAATTGTCACCTACGACTCAGCTTCTACTCTCTGGCAAATGATGGGTGCAGTAAGGGAAGGAATGTTCCAGTTTTTAAAGATTTCAGCTCATCACCGTCTCGTGTGTCTGGCTAACTCTGTTCTCTTTTATTGTCGATGTGACTACTAATTGACTACCTACGTGTTTGTCTGTCTGTTTGTAATTCTGAGTTTTTCCTCGTCGATGGCTGAGCAGGTAGGGAAGAGAGAAGTCAAGTTTTTACTCGTAGAATGCATAGAAGTACAAGAAAGATGAAGAGAAGACTGTTGGCTGAATGACTGGTGAACTGAGAGTGGCTAATGATAATCTTGACGTAGTTTAAACGAGTTTTAAAGAAGTCCTAAAAAAGTCCAAATGAGTTTTCAAGACTTAAAAATGAACTTGATAAAAATTTGAATAAGTTCTGAGAGAACTTCGATGGGTCCTTAGCTTCTTACTAGCCTCAGTGGAGTCCCAGTGAGTCCTAACCGCAGTTAGTTGCTTCTAAGTAAAACACCTTCAGTGTTTTGTTTCTGAGCCCCTGTAAAGCATATGCCAAGCAACGCACCATATTCATGTGCAGTTCAGATTGTACCTACTTTTACCAGACGCGCGCTTTATGAGAAAGTGATAACGCAGTAATTTGTAAAATAGATGGAAGTGATGAAAACAAGTGACCAAATGGGAGAAGTCACGAAGAAGTGGTTTTTGTTTATCTACCTTTCTGCTTGTTTATCTCTGTCTGCCTCCGTTTATCTGCGAAGCTAGAGTTAAAGCGTATTTAGACAAAAAAATCACTAAATTGTTACAGAGTTGCTCTAATTAATTATATTATGTACGCTGTTGACTTTAGACGGATTTGATCATTGTGACTATAATCTTAGTGACATTTGGTCGGGTTACCATTTTTTTCCTCTTCCCTATTCTGATCATTTTTGAAAGGTTTTCTTATCCGTTTCAATTAACTTTCGAACGGCGTCGAGGAATTCGGTCAGATTTGAACGATTTTGGCCATTTTTGGTCGTTTTTAGACAATTTTGGTTGTTTTTAATCATTCTTCGATTCGGCAGTGAGCAGTCGCAACCAAAATCAACGTAATCGGTTGAGAAGTTTTCAAAGCGTTACTTGAACTTGTTGATTTGAGTATGACATCTACGAATACGTATTTCATTACTTGTGGCAGAAGTTGTGAAAAATTAAGAATTTTTTGGTTTGAAAAAACATCTGTGTGGCGGAACAAAATAATAGTACCTACAACTAGAATTGTGGTTGGCTGACTGCTAGACGGCTTGTACTATTTAGTTGAGGCTACAAAACGCAAATTCTATGGCTGTAATTGTAACAAAATATTTCATTTCGTGTTGCAAATACCATCCGGTATATTGTATTCAATGGACTGAAGATAGTGACAGGTATAATATTTCTCGAGGCGACAGCAAAATGTGGCGGTTCTACTATTGTCGCAGTAACCAACTTATTTTGCTATAAGTACAAACTAATTATGTACTTGAAATGCCAGAATCGTTTGCTAGTTCCACCATCTTCACTTGTGTTGTATTAATAATCATTCTCATTGATGAAAAGCAACTCGTGTTTGGTTGTTACCACTAATAACTGTTGCTGTTACAAACACACGGTACATCATGTGGTTGGCTGGGTGTACATTCCTACTGTGGCAGTAGTAGCATTGCAAATTTAGCCGTAATGACTGCCTTTTTTGATGACATGAATACTGTACTTAGAGATTCTAAGTACAGCTTCCATGTCATCAAAAAGTGCAATCATTACAGCTAAATGTACCTACAATGCTACTACGAGGTTCGCTTTTCCAACTTTTGAGAAATGGACAAATGCTGTATCTTTATTGATCAAAAGTTGACGTACTGTTGTCAGTGCTTTTGAAGTCAAATAAATATTGTCGAAGGATTTAAGGAGAAACATTATTTATTATTAGTAGACATCGAAATACTTACAGGTGAGTTTTCTCTCGTGTAGGTACCTGTATGAATATCAATCTTGTAAACGTTTATATTCCGTTGGTACTCATCGTTGGTCGACTACACTTAATGTGCTGTCTAGAATGTAGAGTTCATGGTCGAAAATTGAGTAACTTTTTTTTCATATTGGAGCGTTTTTCCTTCTCCGAGTGAGTCTGTCTATCAAAGTGAGTGTCTAGCACAGTGAGTCTGCCAATCTCAGGGATTATCTCTCTCTTAAATTCTCATCGGTGAAAAGGGGAAGTGATTGCTTGTCTGTCTATTTCATTTGCATAATATTTCAAGTTCATATACGGTCAGAATCATATGAAATCATTTTTCATTATTCCAGGTTTATGTTGATGCGTTTCTCCGTCGGAGTGAGTCTGTCAGAGTCTGCCTATCGCCAACCTGTCATGTTTGTGAGGAAGGGGGCAAGATTTAATTAAATATCACAGAAGTATTGAGTACGTGTAGGGGGAGGGGGTCAGTACAGTACAAATGAAGTGATAATAAATTCAAATTTAGAAAATACTTTAAATATCTATACTGAACAGGGATGTACCGATAAGGGGTAGAAGGGGCAACTTAACCCCCCCATCCCACCTCGTAGGAATTTTTTAATCAGCTGTTGGGAAAATTTACCATTTCAGTCAGGCGAAGTTGAAAAAGTTAAACAAGTCAAGATGTCTTTTTTTTTCTATTATACTTTGGAATTGAGCTGGATGAGAAGTTGATAGTTGGGAATTTTGAGTTGAGTCAGTTGAAAAACTTCAACACGTCAATAATTTTTTTTTCTTTCTTAGCTTCGATACTTGGAAATTTTGAATTGAGTCAGTTGGGACTTTCACAGTTTTTGCCCCCCCCCCACACACACTATAAAAACTCTTCGGTACGCCCCGGAAACTGAACAAAAATAAATGTCAATACTAATAATACTGATAACAAGTAGTAACTTGGAATGCTGGCAATTTCATGTAACTTAATAGAAGTAAAACAATGAATAAAGAGGACAGAAATTTTTATGAGGCGATAGCCCCCGCAGCCTTCTATACTTGGCGCCTATGAGTCTGCCTATCAAGAGTGTGGGAGACAACATTCCGAGTAGTAGACATACTCCACACTCCGGCAGGCAGACTCACTGCGAACTGCGATAGGCACTCACTTTAATAGACAGACTCACTCTGGAGGAAAAACGTGCCAAAATAAAGTATACTTGGTTTCCGACCATGATCTCTAGATTCCAGGTAGCACATTAAGTGTAGTCCACCAACGATGAGTACCAACGGAATGTCTAACATCGCAAATAATTCGAGTAATATTTTTTGTCCTACCTGAAGGATGTTAAGAGGAGACAGTAGACGCTCGATTTCTTCTATTCTGACTAGTTGTTTTTTTTTCAATTACACGCAGGACTCTGTTGTAGACCATCAATGACGACAAACGTTTACAAGATTGATGTCCATATAGGTACTCGAAGGAAAACTCACCTTTAAGTATTTCGATGTATTTGCTGAGGCCCCTAGCCTCCACGAAGTACTCAATGTCTGACGTACTAAGCAGAAACAGCACGCACAAACCCCAAACGCAGGACTGCTGGACTGACTAAAAGATTTGAATTTTAAAAATCTGTAGCCCGGGCCGTACCCAAGATTTAAGCAAAAGGGGGGGGGGTTTGCGATTAATATGAATTTTCTTCTTGGTGGTGGTAGGGGGGTGGCTCAGTCACAGATTCGCCCTCCTGTCCTTCTCAATCGATCGTTTTTTCGTGTTTTTTTACTTCTAGGGGGAGGGTTCGACCCCCTCCCCCCGTCTGTGCGTCCCTGTCTGCAACGGAAACGTTTGGAATGAAATCATGTGGTACCGATCGACGGTGATGGCGCGTTGGTGTCGGCGTTGTTCGTCCGATGGCTACGAATAAAGGGACGGCTATCAGCACCCCGATGATAGCAACTCAGCAACTCTTGCAATTTAATTGGTTTCTACAACCGTACATGAGTGTGGTCTGTCACTATCCTGCAGCCAGTAATTTGTTAAGCTAATAAGAATTTCTGTGGTGTACTTTTATAGTAATTCAGTATCAGAACTGAATTCCAGTTACCAGAAGTATTCGCGGTTTTTTGTTCGTGGTACTGCCACAACCAAAATATTTAGTTGAGATAAACATTTAAATGAAAATTATGGTACCCACAGTAGAACGGTATTGTTGTAAGAACAAACATGCGTTCTGTTCTCTTTTCATTAGGTACTTGTAAAAAGTAATGTAAATTCAGCAACAATTACTGCTAATGTTGTGTACTCATGATGATGTTTTACTGCAACAATAATTTCCATAGTTTGAACAAGAGATCAAATAACAGAAACTGATTTGTATTTCTACCAAAGTAGTTTGTCAATATAACTAAACTTATTCGTCTCCTTCGCTAATTCTCTGCTGTGTATACCAGATTCCAACCAGCAAAGTAGTTTTGCTGTTAGTTATTGGCAAATTCTTTTCAGTAAAGTTTGTAGTTATAACAAACAACTGAAACGCCATCTTCCGTTTTTCTTTTAAAGGGCAGATCAACTTTCCGAACTATGTTTAAACATTCCACAAAAATCTTTCAACTATGCGTGGCTTTAACCAGTTTTAATTCTTTTAGGATTTGGTTCGGCTGGAGGTGGATCTCATAGCCTTTCCAAAGTCGAACTAAATGCAGACGAAACTACTAGTATCAACGTCTTTGGTGAAATGTTATCTTTCCCCGAGGAGCTATCCTCTGACCTCGCTCTCGATCCGTGAAAGAATGCCAGCAATCGAAGCGCACGTTTGAAATTTGAAGTGCTAGCGAGCGGATTGTGTACACTTACGTTGACGATAACGAAGGGTGTTGCACTTCCTGCGATCGCTACAGTTGGATTTTAGCCCCGAACTGGTCGGTTATTAACCGGACTCCCATCTCCGTGTATGTACTGCACCCGTCGTCATGTACCACTGTAGGTACGAAGCGATTGGCGCATCGGTGGTCAACAGTCGTTTCGTTTAATCAGCAGTTTGCGCAGCTTCCTTTCGGTTCAGTTTCATGGTAATGATGACGACGAGAGAACGCGGTGTATGGCAAAAGTAGTTACGTCCGCGGCGGCGCGTATATAAGCCGCGGCATACCGCGCGCCATCTCCCGCTGCTCGTTCCACCGTCTTGGTATGGAAAAGGAAACTCGCCTTGATGGACATGTGACGAGAGTTGGTGGACTAGTCGTTGTCGACAGAGGGGGGGCAAGGGAACGGTATGGAGGCCGTATATGCCATGGCTGGGTATAAGGGCCAGCGTACGCACACGAGTACACACTATACTCGTAGCCGCGCTGATACGATTCATTTAAGTCCTCCGTCGTTTGTCGTCTGTCAAACATTCCAGAATACTGATTATATATATACTTTTTTAAGGCCTATTGTTTTCCGCTTCTTCTTTTCCATTATGTATTACCTTTTCTGCCTGCCTTCGCCTCCACCGCCTTCTCGTTCTTCGCTGGAGCTTCTCTCCAATATTTTACATCATCTTTCCTTCGATCTCGGTTTTTCGCCTTGCGATTGCGAAGTTGCGGTCTCGAGTTTGCAAACCTCTCTCTCGTCTAGACTTGGGACGATTTCGTTTTGCATCGAATTGTTTTAATTCCTCGTTTGTAATTACAAAAATGTTCGAATCGTTTCGATTTTTTTTTTATTCATTTCGTGTACGTATTTTTTACTCCGTCAACTTCTTTTTTTTTAAATCTTTTTTTATCTTTTTTTTTTTTTTCATCTATCTTTCCTCGTTATTGCTGTAAGTGCATAGAACGACGACTGACTTCGTGAAAACGAATTTCAGATTCTTTTAAGTCGTTTTTATTTGCTTCGGATTTAGGAAATACGTATAATATGTCACCGTAACTTTTTGCAAGCGCGAACGGGGCTACGTTGAAGGACGTTTCGAAAATGTGGCTACAGTTGGACGGAGAAGAGCGAGCGGGACCTCCTGGTAGCATATGAGGTGGTATATGAGGGATTTTCTGCTGAAAAATCGCAGTAATTGGAAAGCTGATTCAGTATTGGATAGAGGTTTGCTGATCTGCAGGTCGTAGAGCATACTCTGTATACGTACACGGTATATTCGTGAAAATTGCCAAGAAACCTATTCCTCGTATCCTCAAGAAATGTTTATAGGTTGTCGCCTAGAAAGATTGGTAAGACAGTTTCAAAAAGGCAACACCCTTATAATGTGTGTTGTGTGTGTGTGTGTGTGTGTGTGTTTGTGTTGACGTTATATTTTCTGTCGGAAATTATTCAACAGATCTGGCGAAGATGATAAGACTCTGCGGCTCTTCGTTCCAAATTTCGAAAACAAAACGCGATTAGAGAAGTCCTACGTATAAGAATTAATCCTCAACTTGTACGACAGGGGGCTGCGACCAATTTTCGATAATTTTTGCGCCGAAAATACGTGAGGACATGGACGTACATACATGAAATTGAGAAACCCTGTTCGGCGTTAAAAACAGGTTGCGAACGTCGCTGCGATGTACGTATACGAATAATATATAAATGTACGTTTGTGTGAAACTGCTCCAACCACTACGTACACGAACCTATAGATGTGTACATCTTCGAACCAATCTAATGATAATTACTCCTATTATTTCTCCTGTTTATACTACGGCTCCGAAAAGACGGACGCGACACCATAATCGAGTCGGTTCCCTGTCTTCTGCGCTGTTTTTCATTCATGGATTGGGTCGTCTGCTTTCAACCGGCTCGCTGCGGGTTGCCTTCAGCCCCGCGCATTCGTTCCAATATTACGTGTAGGTACTGCTTATAGGTACTAGGTAGGTACTAGGTAATAGGTATTAGGTATAGATACTACTTGTAGAATGAATACATACGCTACATAGTACATAGTGTGTATGTACTGCATGTATATACTCGTATGTATTCGGATGCGTTAACTGGACTCGTCACGTCGCACGTGTTCGAAAATGATGATGTGTCGGTGTACGTGCCATAGCGTGCTGTGCCATGCCGCCGAACCCGAGGACAAAAGGAATTCGCAGAAATGTACATATTATCTTCCATTCTATTAATGAGGAAAGTGGTCGAAAGACGAAAGACGAAAGCTTTTGCCGGAGTTTGAACTGAAGCCAGATGGAAATTAGTTGCCGAAGCTACGAAGATACGTTTGTCGGAGCTCGCATTCTAAAATTCGGATTCATGTAGAACTGGAGCTAGAACCAGTTTCAAATGTTTCTCGGGGTAGTAAAATATTTTGGAGTCGGAGCCGTTTCGGTTTCTATTTAATCTTTTGTTTAACCAAGGAAGATAACATCTATATGCATGTAAACGTAAAAGAAATTGCTGGGAAGATGAAAATTGGTATTCTAGTCGAGTTACTAAGCGTTCACAGTGTCCACGCCTACCCCTACCAATGGTCGTCATGTTCTGTTCCTCAGAAATCTATGTACCGTATTTCCTCACTTGTTTCTCGCTGTTTGCACGTACGAACATCTATTTAGTGTATCAAACAATGTTTTTTCTGTAAAAGTTAATCTTGTTTGTTATGAAATTTGCTACAAGAAGTTTGTCTAAAATTAATGTGATTTGACAAGGAATCAGTCGTTTTCGACGAGGTTTTCATTACTTCCTTCCACACTTTTGACGAATTAGTCCTTGGGGCGGGATGTGACAAACTTGTTAGGGGGGGGGGAAGGAAAAATATCAGTAACAGATCTAGGAAGCAACAACCCTAGTTAAGGCAATTCGCAATGTACAGGAATCGAATAGTTATTACTTTTCTACCATAAGAGCTTAGATTATTTTTATGCCCCTGACATGGTAATCCAGGGAGTTTGTAGTTTGTTACGAAGACCATTTTCCTCATGATTTATGGATTCTTCGACTCCGTTCTATCCTTATTGGAAAGAGATGTAGTAAACTAGCTAATGAAATCATGTTTATGATTTTTAACGGTTTCAGCTGTCCAACTTCTAATTTTATTCGTAAAAAAGTACCGATATTACTATCGAATAGTGTTATAATTCTTTAGATTTTTCAGCGAGTTAATTATTTTTCAATCTATATCGAAGTTTTCTCTGTGGAAAGAGTTCCCTCCCCCCGAACATCCGTGTTTGCTTAGAGTAAAATTGATATCATGAACTGATTTAACTGCCTAACATGAAAACCCACCGCTTGGCATCTTCACTACAATTTACGTTAATGCAACCAAGGGGTCTCCCTCTGGTGCTACAAATTTTAACCGACTGCAGTCTCGAAGTTGTACGAGTTGTATGTATTTCATAAACCATTTTCGCGTCTCTTGTATATTTTACCGCGAGTCCGTCGATATTGTATCTTATGAAAGTTCACATTATTATAGATCTGGGAGAAAAAGGAGATAAGAAAAGTGCCGAGGAGGAAAAGTCATCGAGGTAAAGAAGTGACTCCGGTAAACATATTGGGATCCCTTCTGTCCTTATTCTTTCTGGCATTCTAGCCTTGCGAAGTAAGAAAATAGCCCAGTAATCTGGCATAGCTGGTTTTAGGGCGGAGGGAGGATGATTTGGTGGAAACTCCCCCCCCCCTCCAGATTCCATTCAAGTGCAGCTTTTCCGTAGAAATTCAAAGAATTATTTTGCTCTCTTCGCTTACAAAAAAATTTTTTTTTCTCAAATCACTTTCGAAAGGGCAACACAATAACTGGCTACGTAGGAGAACTCTGATGGCCTTGGGTCTGAAACTGAGAACTTCTCCCCATTAGCTCTATGTTAATGTGTAGTCTTGTAAACGGTTGGATGGTACTAATTTTACATTTTTCTTTCGATTTTCGCTCCCACAAGAAAAGTGTTGCATTCTGCCAGAATGTTTTGAGAGAAAAAAGAAAACTAAGCCGATGTGCAAGAAGATTGTAATTGAATCTAAAAACTCCGCGAAGAAAAATGCACTTTCCTTTAAAACATCTTTCGAGTAGATTTTCTCAGAGAGAGAAAGTGATCAGACACTAAACATTCGTTCTTGATCGAACAGAAGACGAGAAATTTTTTGAAAAAAAATTTTGTATAGGGGGTGAACGGAAGGTCTGAAGTAGAGTTGTTATGGTCTTCTGATGAAATAGTGTTCTTCACTCGCTGCTAATTAAATGAATGTTTCACGATGACCTATTCTATATCTATGATTCTCGGATTTGCTGAACACATTTTAAGGTTTCTAAAACTCAGACTCCCGCACAAAAATTGTATAGGGAATCGGCGCATGAACATTAGGATTAGTAGCTTCCAGTATATCGGTTGGGCATGGGGTTTCTTGAGACACCGAATTCATTTGTAAGGTCATTTGATCTGTAACCCGAACTCGGAAGGTTCTGCAATGGGCTGCATTCGGAAATATGTAGAAACATGACTATGTGGGCGTCAGTGATACCAAACAGGATTTTCCGAGTCGCTGAGTTCATTTCAGTGAACCCTCTCGTATCTGGAGTAATGGATGTCCTCGAGTGCACGGATACGCGAAAATCGCGGACAATAGAGGGACATACTCTTATTTTTATTGCAAAGAAATAACGTTTCGACGCCATTTTTCGTTACAGTAATTTAACAACCGCTATAAAGAATAGCATTCACAAAACTGCGAGCGATAATAGACTGAAGAATTTCTCTCGCACAAGTACTTGCCTGTACCTACACGTACATGTATGTACATCTACCTACACGAATATTATGTATATCCTACAATATTGTATGTTTGCATTTGGCGGGCGGACACGGATAACGGAAAACCTGGATGCAAGAGATTTCACTGTATTGTGGTCATTTTAGCTGTAACTCCCGCCCAAAAGGCTACACGAAGATTACAACCTGAACCAACTTATTCAGTTTTCCGCAGTTTAGGTTGTAGCTCCCTGTGGACCTTCTGGATAGGGATTACAACTGCGAAATGTTCCCATGAATGAACTTAGCGACTCGAAAAACTCTATATGATCGATATAAATTAGAAACCATTAACCCTAATTTCCGTATGGTGATCTTCTGCGGATCCCCTGAAATTGGGAGTACGTCCAAGAAAACTAAATTGTGTTCAGCAATCACAAAACCATGAAAATAGGTTATCGTCTGACATTTATTCGATTTGATTACAAAAAGAACGAATCTTTTTTGAATCGGGTCACTTTTTTTTTCTTTTCTCAAGATCAGGAACTTTTCAGACCAAGAAACAGAAGAAGGAGGAGGAGGCTTCTTTCTTTCAGTCCGTGTTCTCGAATACTTGCCTGTCTGTATTTCTGATAAATAACAACTGATTAGTTATTTCTCTATATACGAGTACGTATCTGTGTCTGTCTCGTGAATTATGATGGCTAGTAGACAGTGTCTCGCTCTAACTGATCAGTCGTCACTGTCGGGCTAGATTTTGATGGTTTGTGTTTGTGTTCCTGCAGTTTTTGAATTTAGTAATTACCCAGTGTTTCTTCGCTGTTCTGGGGTGGTGAAAGCCAGATTTTTGGCGTTTGCAGTTAATATATTGCCTAATTCGGAAGTACTTACTGAGTTGATATCTCGGTTTTAAGGCGAGATCCGAAAACTCAAAATCGAATGAGCCGAGTGACTGCGACCGCTACAATTTCCTTCGCAGCGGCGTTTACCGAGTAATTTGCGTTTCGACTCGGAAGAGACATCGCTCTGCAGTTGGTATTCTAACGAAACAATCTGACCTCGATTAGCGATCTGCGAGTTCGGATTCGTGGATTTCGGTGTTGAAATGCACAGAGATTTGCGGGGCAACCTGTTCGTAGCCGACGTTCAGCGACCGCCAACTTGTCGACGCTGCGCCACGAGCTTTATACCGAAATCGCATCGACTCCGACTTATTTTTTGCGCTAGGAATCAACTTAGAGCTGAAAAGCGATTACGAGCATAAAAAAAGAAAAAGAAGAAGAAGAAATATACGGATAAAAACCAGAGAATAAAATAAAACCGTATAATACTTATAAGGTCGATGATGCAACAATGCTCTCGCACTAGTTGGACGACTTATAATAAAACAAAATAAAGACGTTTTTGAGGGAGAGAGCGAATTTTTGGGTCGGTCGGGCTTTTGCAAGACTGACGCGAATACGAGGTGTCATTTTGCGGGGGTGGGGGCGGGGGCGACAGTGGCGGCACGTCGGTTATTGTCATCCCAAAGAGTGCGGTCTTAGTCCGGGAAGCGCAGGGTAGCGAAAGAGAAAGAGAGACGGCGCGAATCTAATAACGCCGCCGACAACGACACACAAATACCACACAAATCACCCGAAACGACTTATCTTCTACAACAGGAAAAACAGGAAAAAGCTTTTTATCGTCGCGTCTCGCTTTTGCGACTCGACCCAGAGTGAGACGTCGATAGGTTCAATAAAGCAGAAAGACGCGCGCGTCGGGTCTTTTCGTCGTGCAGTGGGGAAAATGCCGATTTCCCCGGCTTTTGAATATGATTTATTTCCACATTAAATGATCTTGTTAATAAACACGACAAATATCTCCGGGTACACGCCCCTCATTGTTATTTGCATTTTTCGGCGTAATAATAAAATACCTTCTATCTTATACTCTTTTTTATTTATTTCTTTTTTCCCTTCCGCCGTTTTTTGAATCAACGAATTCCGGAAAATGTAGGAGAAAAGATTATATTGTACACATATGGCTGCCTATATTTTTTTTACATTCTTCATCTTGGAAGGATGTTTCTTGTGTACGTACCTACGTACGCCGCGCCGCCTATAGTTGAACTTCCACCGTTGGCGTTGGGACGAAAAAGTGCTTTGTGACCCACCATTCAGCTTGCAGTCAGATGCTATTAGGTTGGTCGAAACGTGTTAAATACTTTCAGCCTTTATCGAGGCATGCGTAGCATAGGTTGCATATGCGTATTTTGTAAGGGATAACCATATGAATACAGAGGGGGGGGGATTCTACTAATTACGCAAATTTAAAAATCAACTATCTCGAATTCTGATATAGATAACATGATTGATTCTTGCTGCGTTATGAAGGGTAGAGAGTAGGTAATCATTTCAATGTTTTTGATGCAATATAAATTGAAATACAAGCGAAACAAGATGGAAAAATATTCAAAATTTTCCAGAACTGGAATGCAATTCCCGCAAAATTGATTTGAATTGAATAATCGATTTCAGGTTTACCATGAAGAGTACCGTAATGTTTCAACTAGGCGAACTGGTATAATTAACTGTGGACACAACAAAATTCATCGCGTCGTGTAATAAATTAACTGATCGCGAGTACGATAAATTAAGTACTTAGAAAACTATTAAGTCGTTATTTCCAAAACGTTCACTGTTCCTGCCGTTAGTTCCGCCAGCTTAATGAATGCCAAAACGCTGCTGAGAAAACTTTTGACTGTGCTGGAATCAGCTGACTCCCAATGCAACACACGTACGCCCTTGGAGCTGCGCGCTCACCTCGTATGTGCAAAATAGAATTTTTACTCATCACTTACACATACGAGGTATTTGGAGCCAGGTTTAGAAACTCATGCACATAGGGAGGTGTTATATAGCGTCCTCTAGCGGATAACATTGTAAATAAGCACATAGGAGAAATTTTATTCGACGCGCCCGTCAGGGGCGAATCCAACAATACCAATTAGTCGTTTTGGCTAAAAATGTCCCATACAAGGTGTCAAACGCGTCACCGACGGTATGTAATTCATGTTTAGTCTTGGCGAAACTGTTATTCGACTTTCATTTCAGAATTTTGGCAATTATTCTCAGCTCTTCTGATTGTGGATAAATGCTGGTCTCTGATCAGATCAGTGATAAAATTTTTCGTTCCGTTACAAATGTTAATTTGTGAAACAGGAAAATTACCGTGTCCCCTGAATTGACAAGAAATTATCAGTAAACTAACAGAAACTTAATTCAAGTCAAACTCACCAAATTGGATCGAAGTCAATCTGAGCCAAACATGATCAGAAAACATCTACAATTAACCAAATCCTATCAGGAACATCAGGAACAATCTGAGTAACTCTGACTTGAATTGACAAACAAATAAATTAACTGACTAAAATTGACTCGGCCAAAACGTACCAAATTTGACGAAAAGACCAAATTTGTGCCACAGGAATTACTAATAGCATAAATAGGGATGGGGGAGTATGTGTTGAAGTTTTTTAGTTAAATTGATGTCTCTCGCTCGTGAAAATTTTTGAATTCTTCAATCATTTGAACTGGGAAAACCTATCATTTTCCACGTTTTTTTATGGCCCTTGTATTTACGACATCGGGAATGATTAAATTGGACTACAATTAATAGAAGAAAAACAGTCAAAGATGCTTTTACTATCTGAGATCAGTTTTATTAAAATGACCAACAATGCCTTTTCATTCAATCTAGCAAAATTTATCAAAACGGACCAAGAAGTGAAAACCTATCAAGAATAATAATAATAATAATAATGCATTTTCCTCCAACAGCCTTTCGGCCAATTACAGGAAGAGCAAGGCAGAGATACAATAAATTTATAAACCAAATTAATAAGATAAATGAAACAAAAATAATACAAAATAATAAGAAGTAATAGGAAAGTAAAGTAATTAAAAGATTTTAAAAGTATATCGAAAATAAAAACATTAAAAAAAAAAGAAAAAGTGCACGCAGGGTTACCACTTGCCCCCCCCCCACTCCTGTAAGGAGCTCGGAGCACGCGTCTGGTTGTTTTAAAATTAAAAATTTGGAGCCGCTATGATTTTGGTTATTATATTTTTGAAATTATCACGTTTTAAGAAAAATATATCGACATGGGGATTTTTAGATACTATGTTATGATACAGACGTGCCGCCCCCATTCATAGAGGACTCCCTGTGTCCATTTGTGTGGGCAGTTATTGTTTCGAATAGATCTTTTGATCGCGCTTGGAACGAGGGTACCCGAAAGCAGATTTGTCGCAGTAGATTTTCATCGCATATTTTACTATGAACAATGTCATATAGCAGTAATTGGGAGGTTATTAGTCTGCGTTTTTCTAGGCTGGTGACCCCGAAACCTGTTCTTAATTCTGGGTGGCTTACATCATTAGGGTAGTAAGAGAATAGTTTGAAGTATAAGTATTTCAGAAAACGGTTTTGGATTTTCTCAATCAATTTCACTCTCTTTTGCGTTGTTGGGTTCCAGACTAATGACGCAAATTCTAAATGGGATCTCACAAGTGAGAAATATAGTACTTCGAACGTATCAACATCAATGTAATTTCGTCCACCCGTGATTATAAAACCCACCATTTCGTTTGATTTCAATGCGATGTTAGATAGGTGGTCCTTATACGTAAATTCTGCAATCACCTCCCCCCCAAATCCCTCACCCTGTCAATTTCCCGTAACGTGGCTCCATCTATATGATAGTCATGCTCGATTCTTTTTAGTATTCCTCTGAATGTAATTTTTTCGCATTTGCTCAGATTAAACGGTAGTCCGTTTTCAAGTGGCTAGTCGATTTATATCTTGTTGTAAAGATCGCAATCCGCGGCTGATTTAATTTGTCTAAAAATTTTGATGTCGTGTGCGTAGAGTAGAATTTCGCGGAGGACCGTTGCAGCAGAGTTAATGAATATCAAGAATAATAAGGGCCCCAAAATGGATCCTTGTGGTACTCCCGAGATACTGATTGCCTGTTTTTTTCTGACCTACTCGGTGCGATCGACATATCGCGTTCTCGGGTAGTCTGATTCCTAGTTTTTCATCCGATAACTGCATGACAATCTCGTCAGTGTTTTCATTGTTTACCTCTTTAATGCCGAAGATCCGCAAGTTATTGCGGCGTGAGTATTGTTCGCCCGTGTTTTGATCGATTTTCATTTTTTCTTTCACCTGAGCCAGCTCTTCCTTTAGTTTCAATATTTCAGTCTCGCAGGGTTCTAGTATTTCTTCCATTTTCCCCCTACTTTTTCAGCGATTATTCGGCTCAAGGTGTTTCGCAAGTCTTCAGAACCGAGAACAGCCACAACTATCTTGGTCATCTCGGCAGTGGCACTCCTCGTCATGATGGACCGACACCAGATAATAAAAATAAACACTAAACCGTATATGAGTTAACGCTTTGTTAATGCTAATTACAAACTGCGTGAACGCGCGCAACACACGTCTATCTCTTCCGAAACATCGATGAGAATGCTGATAGGTAACCGAAACTGACCAAACTGGGTTAGAAACGATAATAAATAAACGTGATCGAAAATAATCATAATCAGCTAAATCCAGAGCCAAAAGGAATTCGAGCTGATAAACAATGTTGGATATGACTGAAAACGACCGAAGTCTACCAAATTTACTTAAAACTGATCAAAAATAACCTGATCAAGACATCAAAAATTATCAAAATTCACAAATTTCACCAAAATGCCCCAAAAGAAAAATACCCAGCCTGATCCAAAACGACCAACTTATTTTTCTAGACTCTCGATTGTTTTTTTTTCTTTTTCTTTTTTTGTATTTATAGCTATACGAATCCAGCTCCAATCTCGATAATTTGTCCTACTGCCTATTGAATAATCGAATGTGTCACCCTTAACCATTTACCCTTTCGAATAATTTTTGATTTTTTTCTCCGCAGATTTAAAATAATTTTGAGTTCCAAAGAACCAAATGAACTCGGATGTAAAGTCTGACACCTTTTTCTGTTGTTTTTACAAATAAGTTTTTCCGCTTTGGATTTTTAGGCCCCCTCCATTAACAGTTTGTTCCTCCTTTGAAATACTTTGCTCCGTCTCATTAGCCAACATTTAACAGTCTTGAAACGGGTTTTATAAGGTGCTGGCTCAAATTCGGAGATTGAAATAGCATTTGGTTTCAAGCCCTCTGATTTTATAGGAAGGTTTGTGATCCTTCAAGCGTACTGATAAGAGACTATCCCTCCTCTCCTTGATTGATGATTTGCTCTCTGAAATGCTCCAGCTTGTCTCGGAAATCAAACTTCGAGTGTCACAAAGCGGTCTACAGATCATGGTAATCATGTGAAAGCTTGTTTTCTCAAAAGTTGTCATAAAACTCGTAGAGAAATAATGTTTTTCAATTTTTTTTTTTTTTTTTTTTTTTTGCTGAAATATTACTCGTTTGTGTTAAAGAGGAAAATCGTAGGATTTGTTTGTGTGAGGGGCTTTTACTTTGAAAAAAAATGTATCGAAGCCTGTGAAAAGGAGAGGCGGCTGACCTTTTCTTCCGCACTATAAGAACAGAAAAAAACTTACAAATTTGTTCGTGGAAAAGTGGTATTTTTGATTTCTTATATCCAGTAGACACCCTGTGTCGAAATCTCCAAATAAATTCCTTAAATTGTTGCGCCTAAAGTGTGTATGCTGAAATCGTTATTCAGCGAGAAGCCCCTTCCCCCCTATCCTGAAAAGTAACGGCGCAGCAAAAGCCAGCCCATCTGGTCGAACGACATCATCGGGCTCATCAAAATCTAATTACCTCGAAATGTCTGTAATTAGACGTAGCCATTTTAGTCGTATACTGTACGAGTATTTCCTTCGGCAAGGCGGCGATCCCTTTTCGGCGAACTGAAGGACGGAGACAGTGACCGAGAGACGAGTTATCGAGGAGTTTTCTCAACTCGACCGCCGCCGCCACCGCCGTCGTCGTCGTCCCAAAAGGGGTTAGCGTCGACATCGGTGCTGAAAGGTGTTAAGGTGTCGTGCACGCAATGGAATGCGCTCCGCTCCTTTTCGCTTCTGCGAAAGACGAACGGGGATTTTTAAAAACTCACCCTTGCCGATCTTGTAAACGTGTGCTGTAACATATGTTTAATACGCGTCGCAAGTGTATTCTATTACCGTTGTTGTATTCCACCTATATCTTTTTCGGTTTTACCCAGTATAGGATACATACTCGTATACTATATACATATTATACGACTACTCCTAATATCAATGTAAATAAGGTAACCCCTTAATAGCCGACCGTAATTTTCGCGCAAATTTTTCCATACCCGAGTAACAGATATTTCAAAGTACCGGCGTGCTCGTTTTTCTGTTTTCGTTTATTTTCGTATTTGCCAGCCCAGGAGAAACTTTCGATCCCTCTTCGACGTATAGACGCGTAAATGATACAACTTCCTCTTGAAAGATGTAGTACATGCGCGAGGAAACAATTTGGCGGAGGGGCGGGGGCGGGGCGAACACGAAAAGTTTTGATGCAGATATTTTTGAAAAAACGGTATAACTCGCGGATACGAACTAATTTTCCGAATCCCCGAAGCTTAGTATATAATTGCGTTTATTTATACGTTTTTATTAATATAATAATTTTTGTTCCAATTTTTTTTTTTTGTATTCTCGGTTCTGAGAAGACGAGTTGGTTGAGTTAGTTTCATGTATCAGATAATGTGACAACAGACCCATTAAACGTAATACGTGGGTTATAAATATTTCCGAGCAGAGCCGCTCTGCTGCCCACAGGTGGCACTAACTGTCGGTATTTTACATAAACCTTAGACAGATAACATCGGAATAGTACCACAAATATGATAATGTTGCGCATAATAGTAACACTTATTATCAACGTGATAAAAATGTCAACGTTTGTAGACCCTTCGTGCCTTTATTTTAAAGCACTTTTGAATTATTAAATTATCAAACGATATAATTTTTCTAACAAATACAACCACAAAAATGATTCTAGTTCACGAGCGGCAAATTAATTCTTCAATGTTTTCTATTATTTATTTTTATTTTTTTCTGTAAACCTGCGTGTATTTGGTCTGCTGGCGTTTTTCCTTTTATTGTTCTGTGATGTCGAGTTGGTACATTTGTAGGAACCGCGGCTTTTACTTTCGCTTCTGGTGGGTCTTACTTGTTCGAGGGTCTGGTTGGCCGAGTGGATAGCGCGTTGGTCTCAGAATCCGGAGCTCCCGGGTTCAATCCCACGTAGCAATTCGCCAGATTTCGACCTAGGCCGGTTTTTAGGCCAGAAGTGCAGAGGGGTAAGACAGCCCTAACAGCCTCCCCTACGTCTCTAAGGTAATGCTCAAAAGGGCGGATTCCAGGGCTCGGGTTGAAAGCAAATTAGAAAAGAAGGGTCTTACTTGTTGCACACTGTGTGGATGCGCTTATGTGCTTTATGGGTTGCGTTTAGATGTTGTTCTGGTCCCTTCGAACCATACTGTATGTATCACATCTCTTTTAGATCTCCCCTGTAACGTAACGTACAGATCATCTCTTATTGATTATTATTATTATTATTATTATTTATTATTATTTGTATGAGATTCACTTGCCGTATTACCCACTTCTACTTTCATGTACCTTTAAGCCCATAAGGTGGGGTAACACTTCCTGGTCACGTACGCTTTTAATCGATGTAGTTACTTCTTATTCTTATTCAAATTACTCTTTAATTCCTGCTCGTATTGTTTAGTCGTTTTCGATCTAAACCGTTGTCTTCGAGTTAGCCTCGGAACAAACTCTCGTAAGACTTCACTTGTCGTTATTGATCTCACAGCCTTTGTGTAAAACTCTCAACCATTCGCATTCAACGATTCTTAAAGTTTTATAAGTAATAATGTGTGCACTTATGACGTTATGACAGTGAACAATATTGATAGCTCTAATTATTTCATATTTATTTTATATTTTGATATAATATGAAACACACGACACATTTTTAGTACAGTCAAACAATGACAACTAATTTCTGTCCTATGTATGCATGTGTTAGTGAATGGGTAGCAATGTAGCGTGTACCGCTTCATATTTGTGTTATTTAGGCGAAAATGTTGGTGTTTTCAAAAATTCAATTGGATAATGTTAGAAGAAATGCTGATTATAGTTTCCAAAAACTTAAATTTTAGAGATATGGGACTGAAAATGGGTCACGTGGTACATAAATGAGTTCGAAACAATATCCAAACCAGTTATTTCTAATTCAAATGATCACGATTTCGTGAAGTGTCGGGGGGGGGGGAGAACCAGACAGAAGCGAAGCTCCCATCCCACTTTGTGAGTTGCAATATCAGTCGGTAGGTGGATGTATACTGAATGTCGCCTGATACAGAAATCCAATAAATCAAAGATCATAAAAATCGGTCTAGCCGTTCTTGAGTTATAAATGGTGTAACTAACTAACCCGCTACCAAAATTTTTTTATAGCTTAAAACCCATTCCGGGTTCATACGAACACATCCAGAAAGTACAACCCCCCCCCAGCTCTTATGGTTCACCTGCCAACCTCGTACAAACAAACAAACACACAGACAAACTTACACTTTTATATTAGAATATTAACCTCTCGCGGGGCGCTTGCAGCGGGCGCCGTCCGGCTCGCCATCTTTGATGGAGCATTCACTCGCTTCACTCGCAAATGCTTTCCCTCGTTGGCGCTTTGCGCCAACTCGAAACCAAGTGTCTGCAATATTATGGTGGTAACTGTTATTAGTAAATAGGTAGCGTAATTGAGAATATTTTGGTTGGTAAACAAAATTTGACTTATAAGTTGGGCACTGTTTATCTTTGCAAGAAGAACCTGGACAATGATACTGTGAAGTCTAAAGTATATCTCGAAGAAGGGGAAAGTAGGTTTTAATTGGGGGGGGGGGGGAATGAACTGCAACAGAGTTTTTGAAAACTTGGCATAAAATTAATTTTAGTATATTCCAACAACTTAATTTTACTTTTATCCTGAATTACTTGTAGACTTTGAAAATGGTTTGGCTCATGCTTGGCTTAACTTGCCCCACTGAAGCTCAACAAATCTCAGTAATTTGCTCACCTTCCAGGCTTTCTGATGACTACTAATCTTTGTGGAAAATCTTACTCCCCCCCCCTCTCTCTCACACACACCCACACACACTGTTTTACCTTTTCCTTTCGCATTATAATAGGCATGAATTATTACTCAGAACTACTGCTTCTGATTTCTCCCAGGTAGCGCTGAAGCATAGTTTAGCTTTGAAAATACATTATTCAATTCTAACTGGTGAAAAATATAATAAAAAATTCAAAGAACGTGAAAATGTAATCAAATTTGGAACACAGCGTGAATGGATTTTACAGAATTGATAAGATTAGTAATGCCAAAAAGAAAGTGCGTAATTATAGCTCACAAATAAATGAAATTATTATAACAATAACAACAAAAGGCTCTGGAGAAATGAAACAAAATACCCAGTGAAACGAAACATCGAAACAAAACAAATCACTGGCTAATATGGAAACGTGGTAATGAATATCATAACAATTATTTTGCGATGATTTCCAATCATTCAGAAGTATTTGATCATCACTCTACACTGGAAGTACTGTTCCTTGGTATTCTGTAGTTCTCTTGTGAAACTGATAAATCAGATCGTTTTTGTATGAGTCACTTGAGTAGTAAACCAGGTGGACTTACTGAAGTTTTGTTATCTACCTAACTGCTATCTTGCACAGTATTCAACTCCCACTTCCAGTTAGTTTGCTAATATAATAATCAAGGTTTAGCTTGAGATTCTGAATTTGCTATATTACACTCTCAAACTGAACAGTAAAGTGCGGCCAAGATGGTAGAAACTGTCAACGTACCTAACTGAAAAATGGAAAACCAGTCGATATTTAAAATATTACATAATGTCTGATGCCATCCCCGTATTCTTACTTCAGAGATGCATAATGACAATTTGCTAATGGTAACTTACTTGCAGTAAATCGTGAAGTTCATAAGTGATATTATACACATCGGAAATTATTCAGACAAAAGTAACATTTGAAACTAACTGAGGATATTCATGCTTCCAGTTCCTTTCTCTTTCTCGTTTCTTTATAATGTACATTAATCAAAGTAGGAACCGAAATAATTCTTCTTCCCAAAAAGTTATCTGGCTGTTATCAACAACATCACAATTCCTCCATTCCTGATCAGCTATCAATCGCGATTCTACAATCTGCATACTGCAACCCAACTGCTATCGTGCATAATAGTATTCAACCAGTAACTCAGGTGCGTTTACTAATAACCAGGTGTCATCTATTTTCGATATGAATCTGGTACCAAGGTGTATTCAACTCCTGCAGAACAGGAAAACAGTCCAGATAATAGAAACTGATAATCCAATAGAAAAATTAAAAGAATTAACTTTTACTTACTCTCCCAGGCTCGATTATAGATATTTGCGACATAATCAAGATATTTTGGAACTCCTACAGCTGGTTAACACTCGTACAAGGCTCTAAAATTCTCCGTGAAACTAACTGAACATCTTCAGTGCTCACTCAAGGCTTTCTCAGACTTGTTTTAAGGCTCTTTTGTTAAATTCATTGACTGTTCAAGATTTGCTTAAGAGTTTTACGATATTTCAGAACTAGGACAAGATAAATAAAAATGCTGGTAAAAGTAGATGCTCATTAAAATGCTTCCAAACTTTCTCAAGATTCGTTAAAACTATCCAAAACTCGTTTCAAGACTTCTCATGACTTTTTTCGACATAATCCAAGAGGAAGTTCCGCATTTTTTGGAGCATGAAGTGGAAGCAATAGCAAAAAAATTGAAAAAGGAGAAGGCGTCAGGCGCTGATAAAATTAGTAACGAACATGTAATATTTGGGGGAGAAACCTTAGTAAAATACCTCACTTACATTTTTAATATGATCCTAGAAATAGGACAAATACCATCAGAACGGAAAAAATCAGACATAATTTTATTACATAAAAAAGGAGATAAACACAACATCATAATTTATAGACCAAGAAGCCTCAGCCCGGTTCGCTCAAAAATCTTTTTAAAACTGATTGAAACAAGAAGAAACAAGCAACTGAATGAGAATCAACCCAATGAACAAGCTGGTCTCCGAAGGGGTTCTCGACCATAGATCACCAGTATACTTTAAAACAACTAATGGAAAAAGCAGAGGAATACCAATTTGAATTGCACTTAGCGTTTGTGGATTTTGATTGGCTCAAGCACGATTTTCTGATCAAAACCATACGTAATCAAGGCATTACAGAAAAACTTGTCTCAATGATGAAAGATATGTACAGCGGCTTGAAGGCGAGAATAGTTACGGAGCGACCAGGGCGGTACTTTGTCGTAGACCGGGGGTGAAGCAGAGCGACCCCTTATCTCCGATTCTGTTCAGTGCGGCTCTGGAGGACGTTATGAGAAAAATGGACTAGGAAACGAAGGGAGCGCTCGTAAACGGACGAAGATTAAGTAACTTGAGATTCGGTGATGATATTGCCCTGGTAGCGGGCTCCGGGGACGAGCTGAAGGATATGCTGGAAGAACGAGCGAAAGGGGAAAAGAAGCGGGACTAAAAATTATTATAGAAAAAACAAAAATTTTGTCGAACAAATGGGGGGATCCGGTGACTATAAGTGGAAAAACAATAGAGCGGGTGGAGGAAATTAAATACTTAGGGCAAACGATAACATTTAACAGAACAAAAAATTTAGAATTGGACATAAGAATAGCCAACTCGTGGAAAAAATTTTGGTCTTTGAAAAAAATATTCAAAGGAAACTTTTCATTAAAACAAAAAGGACAACTTTTGAACAATTGCGTCTTCCCCGCCCTGTCGTATGGTTGTCAGACCTGGTCGCTCACTAAAATTGATGAGGAAAAAATCGTCATTCACCAAATCAGTTTGGAAAGGGTAATCCTTGGGATAAAGTGGAAAGATAAGACTAAATTTATCTAAAATTAAAAAGAAACTAAAACATGACATTAACTTCCTCCATGCTATAAGGAAGCTGAAGTGGGATTGGGCTGGACACGTGGCGAGAATGGACAATAACAGGTGGGCAAAAATAACCTTCGACTGGTTTTTGAAAGGGGGGAGGAAAAAAGGGAAACAAAGAACCAGATGGAGGGATGAGTTTGATAGAATGTTCCAGCACAGACGATATCACAGGATTGCGCAAAACAGGGGGGGGGGGATAGGAGCGTCTGAGAGAGGCCTTTGTCCAACAGAGGGCAACTTAACCTATTATATGTATATACTATTTATGTATAAGTTAAGTCTAAATAAAGGCCGTTTTGATTTGATTTTTTGATTTGATTTGATTTGAAGATTCTCAATTTATGAAACGTCCATGATTTCAGTACTTTTCTCTTGGTGGGACCATTGCTCCATTCTCTCCTCCATGTTTCTGCGTGTCATGTGAAAACAACCTTACCCTGGGCACGATAACATTAATGCGCAAAAAATTCAATTTCGACAAAACTGGTCAATGGACGTTTTCTAAACTAGACGATTTCGTTGAGACCTTTGATTCCAAAGGCGACAGTGCCATTCTTTCCAACATACTGTCTCTGATGAACCTCACTTCACATTGAAATTCTTCATAAGAAGGCAGAAGCCTGAGACGTTTTTGAATCAGACATCTTTCCTGCAAAACTTGAAATAAAATTATTACTTGAAAATATTTTGCCATGATATCCTGAGAAAGTTAACAGTCTCCATTCGTTCGAATGGAACAGAGCAGTTATCAGAATGACAGTAATGGTGATTGCAAGGTAGAGAGAGAAGATAAAAAAAGGGTCTCATTTCTTTTCTCATGAAAAAAATTTCTCTTCGCCTCCGCAAAAAGGTGAGATACGTCAACTTTTAACATCCGAAAAGGTGTCGAGCAAACTACATGAAATACGATTTATTCGATCTGCTAATTCAGGGAGTTCAGTCTGATTTGCTTTGATTCGGTCCCTAAAACCCAATCTCTTATTACTTTCTCTTCTTTTTCTCTTTTTCTTTTTTTCTCTCTCAATTGCACACCAACAACAGCACACGTTTTCCTATTCGCTGTTCCACTATCGTTGACGTGTCCGTCTTCGCCCTTACTACCGCCGTACCCTGGTATCACCTTTCGGTATTCTTCTCGAACACGACGACCGATTTCAGCTGCAGAGCTGACCGTCCGGTGTGCGAGCTTTCCCTACCCATGTGGAGTCGTCGCTGAAGACCTGCTACGGGGATTGCGTGAGCTGCGCGGATGCTGTCTGCGTCTTCCTTGGCCCACATCACTGTACCGATGAATTGGATCATCGCTGACCAGTTCTGCGAGCTAGCCAGCATCATTTCAACCATCGTTTCGAGAGTGATGGGACTGCCTGCTGGCAGTGTAGCAAAAGATAGCATGCTACGCGTCATCGACCTCTGTGGACAGAACGAGCACTGAATGGACACCTTGTTCCAGCTGTTAAAATAACTGTTGAAGCACCATGCCCGGTGAGTATTTGCGGAAGATGATACGTCAGCTCCCTGTGCCGCCGCGAAAGCCATGCACCGGTGTTGTGTGCCAGCAGATCAATAGGAGGCGTTCAAGCTAGTACAAGAGCCGCCGCATATGAGACGGTTCAACGCGCAGATTATGCGCAGTGTCATGGCCCGCTAGACCCTTCCCATGTCTTCTCTGTTCTCTCGAAGTGCCACTATTGATTCCTGTTCGGGGCCCCTATGGAGAAGAACCGAGTGGATTACTGTTGAATACAGCCTTCTTCGACTCTCACTTGGCCCCCGGAAGTTCGGTATAAGCTGACGCAACGCCTTCAGAGTCCGCTCTGCTTTCTCTATCGTTCTACGGATATACGGTTTCCAGCACAGTTCGGTGTATACCATTATCCCTAGGTACACCATCCGGGGCTGTAGGAGGGGTACCGGTTCGCCTAGTACCGCTTGGTCAAATGGCTGTGGCCTGCCCCCTTTCCACCCGTAGAAAAGGACGGCTTTTGTCTTCCAGGCAGTCACCTTAATTCCATTCACCTGCATCTAGCGAGACACCGTCTCGATGCTAGTATGGACCTGTTGCGATCTTCCTGCTCCGACCTCCCCTCTGCAAGGAGAAGGGTGTTGTCGTCTCTCTCTCTCTCTCTCCTCCCCTCTCTCTCTCTCTCTGTACGAGAAAACAATTAATATTTGCAACTTTCGGCCGATTGATTCCAAGAAGTTGACGCATTTAAAAAGGAATGACAAAAAAAAACGGATCATTATCGTCGAGTGAAGTTAACTAGACAGGTAGACGCTGTACGCGGACAGATGGACGTATTCGTTGTGCACAACTACGCCTATTTTTATTTATTTTTTCATAAACGTGTATATTGAGAAGCGATATTCATTGGAATAACAGGCATTCAGCAGCTTAAGTAGACCTATTACTTGTAAACTTACAACCGGCATTAAACACATTACTCCATCGGATTGCATTGTTCGTTGTAACTTTTTTCTCTCACTGGTTTAATGCTTGTTTTTCATTTATTAAGAATGATAATTAAAACACGGGCATCTAGTCCATATATCGCGGAATTGCATCGCATACCTCCCTGTTAGATTGTTTGATTTTCTCTATTATTCTTTCTTTGGATTAGCCATTTAAGGATACTGAGCAGGTATAGTTGGTCGGTTGTTAAATGGTCAGCGTTGATATTGATAAGCGTAGAATTAATCATATTATCCATGAAAAAAAAAATCGAGAATTAAATAGTCTCGTAATCTCGAGGCTCGATCAGAGGGTATTCGTGATGAGGAAAGGGGTTGGGGAAAAGGAAGGCTGCTGAAACGAATGTAGTAGGTATACTTGTGTGTATTTTCGTCCGGATATTAATACTCAATATATGCGTTTGCTTCCAGATACCGAGAAGAAGCACTGTGTTGGACGGACAGGTAAGACTTGAATTTATTACCTGCACATAGTAATGTGCTGCCACATAATGAACTACAATTCCTTTTCATCACGGGAGTAGGATTGAGAATTTAAAAACACTTGTGTTTGTTGGGGCTGCTAAACGGAAGCCTGGGCATGCATGTTTTTATGTTTTATTCAGTAATGTACTGACACGGAAGTGCGCAATATGTCCTCATCCATAGTTTATTGAAAATCTGCCCCTCCTCTTCTCCTCCCATCAAAATTAAAGCTATGCTGTAGGCTGTCGTCTGTCTGAAATCGAAAAAAATTGGAGGGGCCGTTCCCCCAAGAGTTTAGCCCTACAAAAAGACAGAAAGTCAGTCAGCAGCTTTGCAAGACAGACAGCAGAAAGAAGAATAAATAAACAGCAAAAAATAATTATGTTTATAAGTGACTGCTGTAATGCTGTAATTTTCTGTCGGCTCTCCCATTTCTGCAGCGTTAGACTTACGTGAGGGATAAAATTATGCAAACTGCCCGCTGCATTCATTTGGTAGAGACCGACGCCTGAAAACGATGCTGACTAAGGAAGGAAGTATGCTAGTAGAATGGAAAGATTAGGAGGACAGAAAAAGAAAGAAATTCAGGAAAGAATTTTGTGGGCCTTTTCTAATGATTTACGCTGCGCTTAAGTCTGGCATTGGTTTTGAAGAGTCCTAAATTACTTCGAAAACGCCTTAATAAGTCGAACAAGGGTTGGAGAATAGTATAGAGTCTTGAACATGTTTGCAAGCGTCTCAAGTAGTCATAAACAAGGACGTATAAAACAGTGTTCATCTAGTTTAGAAGAGTTATACAGTGGTAAACGAGCTGTGAATGTCTTAAGTCTTAACCAAGTGTAAAAAATCTTTAAAAAGCCCTAAACAGATCTGGTGCAGCCTTAAAGTCTTGATCCAGTATTGAAAAATATGGGAAAGCCTTAAAAAGTCCTGAATGAGTCATGAACGTTCAACACGTATTAAAAAGGAGTAGAAGGGTCTTAAACAGCATCTGATAAATTCTTCGACGATAAATTCTTTGGCGAAAAAGTGTTCGTTTGACAAGTTCTTCGCCGTAAATTTTTCGTTGGTGAGTTCTTCGTGAAGCCAATTTTTTGTTGGTTAATTCTTCGCCAAGTGAAAATAAGATTCTTTACCGATTCAACCATAACTTGAAAAATGCGTTGCCGCGAGCAGCTCATTTTCTTTTTCACTTGAACAAACTGAAGACTGTCAACATCTGGTTGGCCGAGTAGATAGCGCGCTGGTCTCGGAATCCGGAGGTCCCGAGTTCGAGCCCACGTAGCGACTCGCTACATTTCGACCTAGGCCGGAGCCTTCCCGACATCTCTGAGGTAATGCTCAAAAGGGCGGATTCCAGGGCTCGGGTTGAGAGCAAAATTGGAAAAGGGAAACGTAATTAAAAATGGGTTCTGGTTGCTAATATTTCCGTAAACCAGGCAGGAATAATTGCAGGGCTAAGTGCAAGAAGTGATGAGTCGATTTTCTTGCATTGACAAACCAATGTTAACTAACGTCGAACATGATCTCGATTAGCATTGTCTGTCGTTTCCAAAGAATGGACTTAACCACGTCTTACCCTCGGTCCTCCAATTGTAATGCTTGCTGGTGAAGAAGAGCGTGAGTTACGCGGGGAGACACTATTTATTGATAAATCATGCCATGTTTAAGAGGCGACAACGCACTTGTGAGAGGTACACGAAACGCATTTTACTGAATCGCGTCTCGCGTTTGCACTAAACTAGCTACAGACTTCGGACTGGTTGTTGGTTGTATACGTAAAGCTAAATAGTTGGTCTCCTTGCGGCTGCGGCACTGCTTGGTTGCCGTTTAACTAGCCGTGTATTTTTTCACTTGCAAGAGTTTCAGTGGCTTCCGGACACCCTAATGTACAACAATTTATTATTTCAAACCCTCGCGTTATAATTTCTCCGACGCTGACGAACCGATTACTTCATTCATACTTAATGTCTTACAACCTTCGTGCGAATACACAAGGCATAACACTGGTGACGCTGCCCAACATAACAATGGCAGAATGTCCTCTAGTATAATAGCAAATTTATAGTCCTGGAGAAATTTTGTAAATTCGATACAGCCGTGTATAACAGCGCAGTCCTTCTTTTCGAATATCGTGTCACATGTATCCGACAAGTAAAGTAAACGGCCTCGCTGGAACTGAAAAAAATTCGCACGTTGTAAACGCGTTTACTGGCGAAAAATCAGGTCATCCTAGCGCCTCGCCGTATTGTGGACATAGAATGTGCGTAGATTGAAAATAGATCTGATTGGTAAAACCTTTAGTCATGACGGCTCAGAAGCTGAGTCGATGACGCCTTCGCGCGTCAGACCAGAGATATCGTCACTTATTGAGAGCGCACTGAGTAAATTGACCTACGATATACTTTATATATATATATATAGGTATCTCAACCACACGTGTATACCTACTCTTATTGTCTTAAATCTAACTACAGTTGATTCAATTCAAACAGCACCTCGTTATATTTTCGAGAAGTGGTAACAGCCTTCTTCACACAGAAGTAGGAATGGAACATGAAATTTGACGAGTTCCTCCTGATATCAGCATTTGAAAATCTCAGCGGCCCTTGGAAATCATTCGAAATATAGAATGCACTGGCCGTATAAACTGATGATAAATTATACGCGGAGGGCTAGTGCGATTCGTACGAAAATTTGGACAGAGGACAGTGTATTTATGAGTCCAATACCGGGCTGTAAGGGTGGGAAGGGGTTAGGAGGAAGGTGTGGTGGAGTGATTTAAAAAAAAAACAAAAAAAAAACAAACAAATACTGGCTGGGCCATGCCGTTTTTTCAGCAACTTTTAGGGTTAAAATCCGTTCCTAATAAGTCTACTGTAGTCATAAAACGAAACATTTTCGGACCTAATGAACTGAGAAACTTACTCGCAAGTGGAGGATCGTTGAAAAGGGCAGTCGTCGGTTCGCTCATCCGCGCCGACAAAACATCACTATTTCGGAGCAAAGTGGGTGGTCGCAGATTCATTTTCTCGACCCCATCGTCTCTCCCCTGGCAGTCCAAAGGTAACTCTCAGCGGACACTTAGTACTTCCCATTCTCGTATTATAAGTAACCTAAGTACCTTGTCACTACTTATAACACCTGTCGACTGCACGTTCATCTCCCAACTAATTATATTCGTATGTAGGTAATTTACTAAATGGCCGACAAACGCGTGTTTAGCCACGTAAGTATGGACACGACTTACAAATGTTATTTTTGTGCATTTTAAAGAGCTGCTGACTTCTTATTTCTCGTTCCCTAGTAGATTCGTATACTCGTACGATAAAGCAATCGTTTAGCACCGACGTTATAATTAAACTCGTCGCCACTAATAACATCTTCCGCGAATGCTTTAACTGCAGCCACGTTTAACTAGAAAATTAACGTTAGTTCGCAATCATTTCGGTAGTGAAGAATGTTTCTGTATCTCTGTTCTCTGTCTCCGTCGTTTGTTTTGAAATATATTATAAGAAATATGTATTAATACCACGTGTACCTGTTTTTAACGCCGTATATTATAAACAGTAATTTAGTAATCAGGTTGGTACTTACGTTTTTTGTGAGTAGCTACGTTTGCTCTGCAGTCTGTAGTTCCGTTTATCGTCAGTTAGCGATCAGAAGAAGAGGGCGGTGGGTGTGTGTGTGTGTGTGTGAGAGAGAGAGAGAGAACCGGACTAAAATAAACTGTACTGACAGTATGGTCATTGTGGCCTCGTTGAATTGATAATTAATTCTCGGTGTCATATTTAGTCTTTATTCGCTATCTCTAGTATCTCTATTTTATTTGGGTACACGCAACAGACTTTTGTGGTGCCAATATCAAAAGCTGGAGAGATGGCAGTATAAGACTTTCGAACGCCGGCGCCGCGGAGGGCAAAACTTGAGCCCGGATTCAGAGGAAGGCCCCTGGGGTCTCAGGGACCCGGGCCTCCACAATCCGAGGGGCCTCTACATTTTATTCTACTGTGTTCCACAAAGACGTACCGAAGCGGTACAGTTTTTCTGTTTCGTTCGAGCATTATTCGTTTTTTTCAACCGCACGATATGCAATTTTGACAAATAAATTATCCCGACTGAATACAAACAAAAAAAAACTACATATTCGTTGAAAAAAATAAGCGATACATGTTGGTCGTGTCGCGCGGATGCGACAAAAGCGCTTGTACACGGCTATAAATTTATAATAGAGGCATTACTCGAGATATCTGAAAACACTGAAGAAAAAAATATCGTACGGAGGTGAAGCTGGCGGTTTTCTACAAAAAATTACTCGACTGCATGAAACAACCATTTATGCTCGATTTTAGGATGATGTGCTCCAGAGATTCGAAGCTGCGAGCCAAGAAAATAACGAAGTAAAAATCTTAATTTAAATGCTGCTGTTAACTTACTAAAGTCTTTGCAACTCTTCGTGATTTCTAAGCGAGATAAATTTGACGAATATGAACTATGAAGCAGCAGGTACAGAATTGTCGGACACAGAAGAGTATGAATCAGTACATGCAAGGCGAAGAAATGTACGATTTGAATCTTTGGGTTCTGGAAGGACCCTTGAAGTATGTAGATATAACAGCGCGAGAAGAATTCAGAATTCCGGCCTCCATCCAGGTTATTGACCAATTCCGTTCGTCATTGAGTCAGAGAATCGTGGCCTATAAAACCATTTGCGATAAATTTGGTTTTTTATCCGAACTGAGTTCTTGCGAGTCATACATTGCGAGAAAAAGAAAGAAAGTTGGTGAATTCTTATCCAGAAGATATGGATGAAGCCTTTGCTGCATGAATTGCTTCCGTTTGCTGAGTTTATCAAGAATTATGAAAAAGAAATGAAGAGTCCGTACAAATGTTCCAGTATAGAATAATTTCGCAAAATAATTTGAAAAACGTGTTCCCGAACGTGGAAATTATGCTTAAAATTTTTCCATTATTAATGGTCTCTAATGTCAGTGGCGAACGTTTTCCTTTTCAAAGTTAAAACTGATTAAAAACAGACTGCGTACAAGCATGTCTGAAGGACAGCTAGTAAATTTATCCCGACTAAGTCTAGAATGGGATATCTGTCGCCAGTTCAATTTTGAAGATGTGGTTGCTGACTTTGCTCTCCAAAAATCAAGGAAAAGAATTTTCAAAATTTAAATTTAATTTTCTGCGCGATTCTCTGACCACTGCACAGTGCACATGTAAACTTACATTTCTTCGTATATTTGTGAGATATTCGTTCTGCCGAATATCCTGGTCGTTGGTTGTCGCGGTGACACTCGCAGATGGTCGAGCGCGCTCCAACTGATAAAAGCCGGAATTGAATAATGTCGATTATCTTCCGAGTGCAGACAGCTGTACTGCAATCCCACGGGACTCTGGACGTTTTGAGTCGATTCAGTATTCTACTGCAATCGATTATGATTTGTTAAAGTTACTGCTCTACAAATCGACTCAGAATAACAGAGTGGTCCTGTGGAAGACGCATAGACTTTAAATCGGAAAACGAAAAATTGGAAAGCGAAAGACCGTAAGTTGGAAGGGCTAATATGCTTAGACCGCAAACCGGAAAATTCGCATAGACCGTAATTCGGAAAGCGTTTCACCCCCGTTTCCTCTAACGAGGAGGGGAGATGTAAGATATTCGTTCTGCCGAATATCGTGGTCGTTGGTTGTCGCGATGATACTCGCAGATGTTCAAGCGCGCTCCAACTGATAAAAATCGGAATTGAATAATTTCGAATATCTTCCATGAGCAGACAGCTGTACTGCAATCCTACAGGACTCTCGATTTTTTGAGTCGATTCAGTGTTTTATTGCAATCGATTATGATTTGTTAAAGTTACCACTTTACATATTTATCACCGTTTTATTTACGAATATTAAATAAACAGATTTTCTACGACATTCAAAATACAATTTTTACATTGTATCGCTGCTTACTTGTATCTTTTGCTGTTTCTTATAATTCGACTTAAAAATAAGAAATTACAATGGCCCTTGGTAAGGGATATAAATTTTCATCCTAATCCAAACGTTAAGAACAGTGAATTATAATGTGTATAGTGTAACAATGATGAATTCACAAGTGGAATGGGGGGCTGAGATTCCAGAATTGTAGCAATTGTCAGAGCAGAAAGGACCTATCTACAGAGTGCTTGTTTCGGGGAAAAGGCGTTCAAAGTTTCACTACATGGGTCAAGTATTGAAGGTCATTATAAATTTCAAAAAGAATTACAGTTTCAGTGAAACTGCTTTCACATACCCTGTGTAATTGAAAATGTTTATTTATTTATTTAAAAAATTGGGGGAAAGAGAGGTCCGCTCACAGCCAATTGTGGCCAATTACGAGGCGACCTCTTTACTTCCGCTGCTGCCGCCAGAAAAACGCCTTTCACACACCATCGGAGACGGGCTTGCACCCCTTACCCTCAATTATATACTTTATGCATACGTATTCTATTCTACTTTGCTCCACCTTCTAATGTAAAAACTTCCCGTATTTAAAGGGTATTTCGGAGTTCATGTAGAAAACATCTAGGGTATGATTTTTATCTGAGGTCTCATTGTATATTTGCATTATTCTATTTATTGGAGTGTTTCCTAGATACCTTGCCTTTGAGTTATCAAACCTGAAGAGTTGTCTTTGGCGTGCATGAAAATTTGGTGCATAAAATTGAAGCTTCTCCTGTAGTGCACTCGCATTTATTTTGTTGTGCACTACATCATGTAGAAGAAGTAAGGAATTCACCGATCTGCGTGATTCTAAACTTGGCATTTGAAAGCCCTGTAACAGGTCTGCATATGAGATCGTTGTCGGATAGTAGGTGAACATTTTGTAGTATAAATATCTTACAAATTTCTTTTGTACATTCTCTATCTTTTTAATGTCCGTTTTATTTGTTGGGTAACATATTACAGGGGCGAATTCAAGCCGGGATCTAATTAGAGTATAAAAAAGAACCTTTAAAGTATCAATGTTTCTGAATTTTTTTCCGTTTCTTATCAGGAATCCAAGTAATCTTTTCGCTTTATTCACAATTTGTAGAATGTGCAATTTGAATGTAAGTTGATGGTCGAACATAATGCCCAGATCCCTATAATTTGTGATACCTGCTTTAGGGTGGTTCCATGTATTTTATAGATTGTTGCTGCAGGACTTTTTTTCCTAGTAAAGGTAATCTTGACGCATTTCTCGATGTTTAGTGGCAGATGGTTATTCTCGCTCCATTTGACTAAAGCGTCAATATTTGCCTGAAATTCGAATTCATCTTCCTTGGTAGAAATTGTTTTGTATACATTAATATATTAGCGGATGAGATAACTTTTGGCAAATCATTTATAAAGATCAGAAATAATAGTGGACCCAGGTTCGAGCCCTGAGGAACCCCCAACGTGCATTTGAAGAGATTTGATTTTGCCCCTCTGTACGTAACATACTGGCGCCTGTCGCTTCAATAGGATTTGAAAAAAAGTATTAGTTCACGGGTGAAACCAAGCCCATTCATTTTGGTTAGCAGTATACTGTGGCTCACTTTATCAAATGCCTTCTGGAAGTCAGTGTATACCACATCGACTTGGCCACTCTCCTTTAATGATTCAGATATTGTGTGCGTGTATGTATGTGGCAAGGTTAGTGGTTACTGAACGCCCTTCCATGAAACCATGTTGGCTATCTGAAATGTAGTTCTTCATTTGATTATAAATTTTGTCATATATGATCATTTCAAAAGATTTTGCTGGCACTGCAAGTTGCGCTATAGGGCGGTAGTTGGTTATTTCCCGTGTATTTTCAGTTTTGGGTATTGGGGTAACTTTCGTGATTTTCCAAATGTCTGGTTGATCGAAATATTGAACGTGTGACACAGGGGTTGAATCAGATATTCTTTACAACCTTTGTAAATATATGGCGGTATTCCATCGGGACCTATGCAACGTTTGGATTTAAGTTTCTCTATTGCGTTCGCCACATCAGATCGGTGAATCACTGCTACATCGATAATATTATTGTGCAGCAACTTGCTGTTCAATGACAGTTCTTCAGTTGTAGAAACACTCCCAGTAGGATTTGAAAAGACGAGAGGGAAAGTGGATGACAAAGGACGTAATTGCTTCTTCGTAGGTGTTACACGGGTTTCCCTATACCGTATTGCGATTAATTGATTATTTAATTAGAACTGATTTGGACCGTTAGGAGGGTAATATGGTGAAATTTCTTGAAACTTCCTTTTTTTAGTTAACTTGATGTAATATTTCATAATGCTCTGGTAAGTCTCATTAGGACTGCAAAAACTAAGACTCGGTAGAAATATTCTATTGATAGTTCTTCTTAGGTCTTTTTGGAACACCTTGATACATATTTAAGACTCGCCAACCCCGCTCAAACCACGCGATGACTTGATTCATACTGTTTAGAATTCGTGAATGTTGATTTGAACTTACTACGTAAATTACTTTATACTATTTTAAAACTCATTTTCTCAGAGGAGAGGTTGAAATCAAAATGGTAGTACTTTTATATATATTTATCCCTCCTTCTGCTATAAAAAAAATTCAAGTTCACATAGGATTAAAAAAATTTAAGTTGCTCTATTCTTAACTGCAGTATTTATAACAAAGTGTTTTGGGTTTAGACGTGTACAACTCTCTATTCTGGTGGCATTTAAAATTCATTCTATAGTTTTTAGAAAGGTCTCAATGTTATAAATATTACAGTGAATTTCCTCTAATATGCAAATGTGTAATAATTCAATTATAACGGGATATTTATCCTATTTTCAGATTTGATTGCTAATCAACTTTTAATTTGTCGGTTATAATAGTTGGTGATCGGAGATGATATTGCCATTGCTAGGTAATATTTAAATCTTTTCGGGGAATAATTCGATTGCGTAGTCATTTCTAATTTGTTTAGTGCCATCATTAATAAATTATTGACTTTGATTTATTGGCGACTATACAATATAAACCTAAATTTAAGCGAGGCCGTGACTAACTAATTTGTGTGTGTGTGTGTGGGGGGGGGGGTGAAGGCAAAATTGCTTAATATGCTAAAATAATTATAAACAGTTGAAATCTATAAAGAAATTCTTCGGTCCTCGTTTTATTAATTTGGCTTACTGGTCACTCAAATTTGCTGTGTTCCGACTTTTCAAACGTTAATGGAGCAGAGGGAGGGGGAAGCGAACTCGAAGGGCTCGAAGACTTGTATAGATTTAATTTTGGTCTAGACTGGTACTAATTATACACATTGATGAAAGTCTCATTCTCGCATTTCCATTGATTGAAGAGCTAACACATTGCATACGAAGGGGATGCTTCTGAGAAATCTGCACTGATTCGCTGATAATTCAGAGAAACAGCGTGGAAGTCTGTCTGAATCATCCTGTACAACAAAGCAAGCATTATTCGTTGTTGTATTTAGAAAAGTAAGTAGGTTCGTAGCATGTTTTCATTTTTCTAGAGGAGGAATTGGAAGAATTTGAAGGTCGATAAAATCTTCGAATGTGCCAGAAAGCAGAAAGTCTTGGAGGCTGAGTGACTCGGGACTGCTTTCCTAACTTTACTCCATGGTAGGATCTGAGTGAATGTAAAATCTCAAAACATCTTTGAGAATGACGAAAAACGAGCCTTTTAGAAGTCAGTCAAATTCCCAGGAGCGAGCTACCGAGTGATTATTCAGATCGTGTTTCATCAATCAAAACTTTCTGTACAATAACTTGTTCTTGCTGAAGTTTCTGATAATCTTGCATTCATTCTGCGAGCGTACCGATTGGGCTGCTTAATTTGATTCCACGCAGCACGCATTACGCCAACTTCAGTTTTTAGTTTAAGCAATAACGATTTCTGAGAAATGTTCGAATAACATTTTGCAGACATAGCTCACGTGTTTCTCGGAAATGTACTCAACTTTCTTGCTCCACCGATACAGGTGACGAGTAAATATGAATACTATAAGAAAGGGTGTTTCGGATATTCAACGCGTGAAGGACGAGATGTCTCCGCGTTCAAATCAGAAACCAATTAGTTACACCATTTGACCGAATTAAATTCGAGGGGGAAAAAACGTTAACAGCAATGATCTTTGTAATCAAATAAAGTATGCTTCTGAAAATAAATCTACATTTTATAGTTACCGCAGAAAAAAAGGCGTCTAAAGCGTCATCCATTTTACTCCGCGTACTTCCTCGTAGTATCCCGTTAAACACCAATGATGATGACGATGATAGAGAGGAAATGCATATTATAACGGAGACAGTGGCTGCGGTGCGGCCAGAAATGTCCAATTGTCCATCTGTGGTCTGTGTGCACCTGTGCACGCGTGTGTTTTCATTTCGTGAAGTTATTCTGAATTTTCAACTGAGCCTCCAGTTGTATGTGTAGTGGGCAGCCTGTACCCGCCCCCCTCTCACCCATACACTAGGTATATATTATGGATGTCGTCGTGTATTCTCTTCGAAAATCATCTCATACATGTACGAGCGAGCGAAGAAAAGTATTGTTGAATTCCATGGCGCTCCTTGCGAATGGACTCGTATGCTCGTTTAGAGCAACAGTCTTCGAATTCGCGGCCATATATATACATATATTCGTAACGACGATGATTTCAAAGAGGCGTGCACTTCGTTGGCTCGAGTTCCTCTCGCAATCAGCGGCAGGATTTGTCTAAAGTCGCCTGAAAAAAGCACCGTGATTCCGTCCATTTTTGCCAATGAGATTTCGGAGACAGCGATCGACTGCTTCAACTGTTGCTTTATGAGACATGTGCGTTCAGCATTCTAGGAGTTGTTCTGCTGTATCCGATCTTCATTTCAGATTGCAGACTGGAGCTTTTCTTTGGTGTAAGTTGAGCAGCAATTAGAGGGTGGAGTGTGGGTTTTCCTCCCTGTAACAAAGTGGCTTCTCTGTTGTTGATCCTCGAGTCATACCGGTGCTGAGGACTGTTTTCCACCTATCTGTTTATCCTAGTTTTCTTCGCGGCCTCTGAGGCGACATATCTGAAGATGGCAGAGGGATTAAACAAATAACGTAAATACTGTGTTCACAAAACACTGAAATAAATTATGAAATCAAAATTTGTACTAATCGTGTGATAAAGAAGGACGAATATGAGGAGCAAGTATTCTGAAATAAAAAATCAGATCGATTAATATTACCGGAGTATTACTTATACCTAATCAAATGTATTGGTATGTATAAAAAATGAATAAACGTATTGGAGGAGAAGTTAGTGGTCTAAAATCAAAAAGCAGACTGATTAAAAGAGTATAGAGTATTATACTGTCAAATCTATATATTAGGTATGTACGAAACTGGTGTCTATTTCTGAGTGTGAGTGAACTTGGTAATATTCCGTGTGTAGGGTGTGCCAATTCACTTTTTCTTCTTCTGTATTCCAGAGCGCTTTCGGCTGTTATGCCATCATCAGTGGTACAAAACTGAATCATCGTACCGGGGGGGGGGGAGCAGTGGGGGACCTGAAATTTCCAGATTAGTGCGTTGGGAGCGCGAATCTTGGTCAGTAGGGAACCCCATGGTGGCCCTTGCAGGACGCGCGCACCGGGAGCGGAACGGAAAATTGTGGGCTCGGGCCAGCCTCAAAGCGTCCTTCTGGCCACTGATGCGATACTCGAAAGGGTAGTTTCCGGGCTCGGGGGTGCGGTGTCTCAGGGGCCATTTTGGCATACGTGCGTCGCCATACGTCCCATTACACTATACCCGGAACTAAAAATTTCAATAATTATTCTTGAAAATAGCAGGATTTCGGAAAGGAAGATATAACGAAAACAGTTTAAATGGGCTAGTTTCTAAAATTTCATGAAATGCCATTCATTAAACATTTGTTATCTGCATTGTCTTTGTAACTTCCATCTTGGTATAGAATTTGTGTGGAAATGAATGTTTTCACTAATCATTATTGTAGGAGGAAAGATGCGTAGAAGAAAAAGCGCATCTGTTATATACCTAGTTAAAAATACTGAAATGTCATTTGTTGTTGCCGTAGATGTAGATATCTATGCTTGTATTTGATGCGGAGTAGTTATATAGGTATGTGTTCCTTTATGATGGGTAGGTAATTACAAAAGTCGTTCAAAAAGTAAGTTTCCACGACCTCCCAAAAATAGAGAAATGAATGAAACAAGTTGGGGGGGGGGACATGATTCCATACTTATCTGCATAGTCACTGTGTTATGTTCTAAACAAGTAGAATACGAGTATTATACTCATAGAGCAGTTTTTCTATGCCAGCCCGGTACCTAGTGTCTTGCCACCAAATTCTCGTGCTGCTGTTTGCACTTCCGCAGTGTTTTGATACCGTTCCCCGCGCGAACCGCGACGATGGCATTCTCATTCACGGTATCCGATGGTCGCCCACAGCGTGGTAAATCGTGCGTCTCTTCTCGCCCTTCCCGGAAATCTTTTACCCATCTACGGACCATTTGGATACTCACTACCCCTTCTCCATATACTCGACACAACGAACGATAAATACTCGGCGCATTTTCACCACTAACTCACAAAAATCAAATAGTTCCGCGCACTTCCCAGTCGGCGGCACGTCACATTGGCAACTCCGTGGTTTTTGTACTGTCGCTCGCACTAGAATTACACTACAGTGTTGAAATTTTTACAGTGTGGTCGCACAACCCTCCAAAATATTCCCTTTTTTGAAAAATTAATTTCTAATCATTAGGGGTCTCACAAAAAAATAGGGAAACTAACTGTCGAAAAAATTCGACTTTGACAATTATTAGTAGCTCACTATAATTAATAGTCGAAATATTGAATTCATGTGGTCAATTAATATCTCGAAAAGGACAGCCTCGAATGCTTTCGAAGCAAAGCACTTCAACCTGTGACTGGAAAATTCGACTTCGACTGACAGCAGTTGTGTTTCGCTATTGTTAATAGCCGAAACGATAAGGTAGATAAGGTAAAAAGGTTCAGTCTCTTTTGTAACTCCTCGTACCGGATAGCCTCAGACACTTCAACAAACGGCTATTGTACAGTGTTTCATAAACTTAGTTTCAAGCCGTAAACGGTCGAATTCGGGCGTTTGAAACCCGGTTTAACGTTTAAACCGCGACTGTACAGCTGGATGAAAGTCAATCGCTTTTGAGCCTGTTCGAAAACTAACGATAAACCAATGAGTCATAATGATCATGTTTATACTAGTCACAGATGTTCATATGGTTCAAATGTGAAAAATGTGAGTTTTTCTTGCGTTTTCGTACGTTGTGTAATTTACTGTGAACGGGAATTTGTGCTCGTGTTTGTGTTGGCGCCGGTCCAAGCAGAATTGTGAAGATTCACAGGTCAGATAACCGTTGCATTAATTACAGTTACACCTTACAGTTGATCTCATGCACTTGATATGTTCGAACAATCCTTGATATTGAATCCACCTCTGTAAGTTCCCATCTCCTACTAGTAGAGCACTTGATGTTCGAGCAATCCTTAACATTGAGTCCACTTCTGTAAGTTCCCGTCTCCCATTACTAGTGTTGCATTTAGTGTTAAGCAGTCCTTGACACTGAGTCCACTTATACGTAGTAGGGTTTGTGGTGCATTTGGTGTCAAGCAGTCCGTGACACTGAGTCCACCTGTAAGTTGTGGTGTTTGTGGTGCGTTTGATGTTCAAGCAGTACTTAACATTGAGTTCACTGGTAAGCTCTCAAGTTATCTTCCACAATTTTGACTAATATGTACTTAGAGACACTATAAGCCGCCGCGCAAGCCTTCATCCAGATGCCTTGCACACCGCATTGTACTGACTTCATGAACCGCCCCTAGGATCTCCTATGTTGGCGCTTCACCTGTCTAATCGTACCGTTATCTTGACATCATATGACTGACAGTAGATGTGTCTGTTTCATGTATACTGTTAGATGAAGCCACCAAGAAGCAAGACTGAAGCCGCCACAAGAAACCTACTTTACTTGAGGAGCTCATTATTTACAAGTATTTGTAATGTGTCTTTTATGGTATACTATGGTTTTTCATTCCTATATGAGTGACTTTCAGTATATAAACAACATTGCTAGCTCATCACAAGCCTTCCACTGCACCTAGTTGAGCTTTCATAATTAATTGGCTAAAATAATTTATATTCCATACCCTTTCATAAATTTGTATAAATCATAAAAATCTGATAATGTATGAATTTTGGGTTGCAATATTACTCTGCTTAAACAAGATTATTTCACACTAACTTTCTAACCGACCTTTGTAGAATATTCGCAAGAAAAAGTAACTTTTGCGCACCAAAGTGGTTGGTTGATTAGTAATAATGTGGTACGTGGTACCTATGACAGTGAACAATATTTGTAGTTATTTTATATTTTCACCCGAATCACTGAACAAATTTTTACGTACAATCAAACAATAATAACTTAATTGCTGGTGTGGGTTGGTGGGTGGATAATGATGTAGTGCGTGGTTGCTAGGAAGTCCGAGAGGCAACGTTACTGAAACGTGCAGAAGTTTACAACAGAAATAGCTTCAACAGGCGTTGCATTCAATCCGAGTATCCTGATCCATGGCTTCATGTTTATGTTACTCAGACAAAGATCTTGCGGTGTTTTCGGAAAATTTAATCGAATAATTAGAAGAAACGCTGAACATAGTTTTTAAAAACTGAAATGTTAGAGCTTTTGGAGATGATACAGGGCTGAAAATGGGCCGTGTGATGCATAAATGAATACGAAACTACCTATATTCAAGTATATTATGCTAGCGCTGTAAATGTAATAACAAGGTAGTTTGAGCTTGTTTTGGAAATTTCAGATTTCCAACCTATTAATAATTTCTGAAGGGAAGCAGTTCTAGCCGCAAACTTCAACAGAATTCGAAGAAGTCCGAGTTGAGAAAAAAATTAGGGGATCCGGGAGGCAAAATTTTGTGCTCCCCCTCTTAATAAGGGTACCGAAAATCGAAATTTATCTTAGCCTTTAAAACCTCAGAACAGTTCATACGAACACATGCAGCAAGTACGACACCTCCCCCCCCCCACCCAGCTCTTCTGGCTCGCCTGCCAAAGTCGAGTAAACACACAAACAAACAAACGAACGCTTTTATAAAGATAGAGAAAAGGTATATTATATATTTACATAATATATTATAGATTCAGTGTGCTGAGATTTGTCTAGATGATGTCTGGAGAAGGAATGAACTTATGTGAGCAGTTGTTATCCGAATTTCTGAATTGATGTAGAATAGCTAAGAATTGAACGCTATTGATATGCAGCAAAATCTATCCAATGGAAGCAAGATTTTTACAATTTTGCGACGCGATTTTTCCTTTTTCCGATAAGCCTCGAATTCGCCGGTGGCGTTGAGCAAGACGTGAAGTAGCGGTGGTGGACCATTGGGACGCCGGCGAGTCACGAGCTCGTCAGCGGGCGGGAATGACAGTAGCGATAGCAAGCGAACAAATGCTCGCTAATAAATGCTCAGCATTTCTGAGAAATTCTCGGCAAATACTTCGAGAAGAGATGCTCGATTGCTCTGTTTTTTGGAACGTGTTCGCTAAGGTGGCGCTTACTGTATCCTCTTCTTTTCGATTTTCGCTACCATACGTGTTCGAACTGACAGTACCTAGATGAGATTAAAAATGTTGCAAAATATATTAGAAACAAAACTCTCACGTGGATAGGTCCGTGAGAGGAAAACTGATTTTTTTTTTTAAAGTACTTCCACCTTCGTCTGTCGGCTCTTATTTCCTTATTTTCGTAACTGCAAGGGCAATCGTGAAGCATCTAGTGTACAGATACACACATTACCGACGAACTAGAAATACAAAAAATAAGTTTCTGTGACTTAGATTTTAATATCAAATTCTGTAGTATACCTGAAGCGCATTAAAGTAGCTGATATTTTGCCCTTCTAGTTCGTCAGTAATGTGTGTATCTGCACAGGAAATGCATCATGAATGCCATTGCAGTTACGAAGAAAGGACGAAGTTGAACGCTTTAAAAAAAAAGTCAGCTTTTCTCTTGGTGGCCCGTCTGCGTGAGAGATTTTCTAAAAGGTACTTGCAGATGTACTCCCAGCCCAGAAGAAATCCACAAGGGATCAAACGTAATGTAATAATATCTAATGCATTTGAAAAGAAAAACTTACGATACTTATACTGTGGTTACTCCTCTGTATGCGTTATATTGGTGCTACCAAAAGAGGAAGAAAATAGAAAAAATATTGAAATAATAATGGAGTAAATACGTACGTGTAAATTTTGCGACTGAATTAGGAACTGATGTTATGACGGGTTGGTAGGTGTAATAAATGGAAAAAGTAAAGACAGCGACGGAGTAGGTACAGTTAAAAAACCAGAAAACTAATAAAAATTAAATTAAAATTAACATAGCGTATCAAGAAAAACAGTTGAAGGCTCCACTGAGGAACAGAACATACAAATTACAGATAATACCCTCAAGTATTTCGAAAATTGAGTTTCTCGAAGTCGCTGAATTCGTTTCTGAGATTATTTTTACTGTAGTCCCTACCAACAATGGTCCGCAGGTGATGACATAAAAACATTCGAAATTATTCAGTATATAGCTGCTATAGTGTTGAATAATCTTGAAGATTTCATGTCTGTCCGCTGTGGATCAATGTACTGATAGGAATTGAGTTGAAATAATTTCAAAAACAAATTCAGCGATTCCGAAAACCACATTTTCAATGTACTTGAACTCGAAAAAGTTTTGAATAATTTTGAGGTTTGAAGTTTTTCTCGTCTCTGTCCTCTGTGAACACTTATCTATTGCTTGCGGTTACAGTCGAAATAACCTCAAAAATGAATTTCAGCGACTTCGATGGATTTAAAATATTTGTGAAATCCGAGTAAATAATCGTTTTCATGCTTTTATTTTTCGGGATTCGTGATCTGTAATGTTCAAAGTTTAAAAGTGTACACTGTTTACCTAAAATTCTCCACGAGCCACTGACCTTTGAATTGATTTTCTCTCAAACGTCTCGGTAAATATGCCATCCTTACACTAATAGTGAGAATGAGTTTTTATACATAACCCGAATCTTTTGACCGAACTCGGATGGCTTGGAAGGTTTATAGCAAAATTGCAGATTTCCTTATGGGGAATCCTATGTTAAATTTGACGTCCCGTGCGGGACTTTTCGGAATGTTCGATTTCAAGTAAACTTGGCTGGTGGATTTGTGGACCGAAAGGAATAATTTTAGCTCCTAAGAGCAAAGCATTTCAAAAATCTTCAAATTTCGGACCACTCTGCTATATAGAGAACGATCTAATTATGAAATCCTCTTGGGAGGAGAGGGGCAAATTCTTTTCTCTCGAAAAAGAAGAAATTGGATCTCGTACATAGTTCTTGAAGATCTTGCTGAGTCCTGTATTGATCTGACCGCAAGATGAACAATTTGAGAAACATTCTGTACTCTCATCGCATGGAATTCCGGAATACGATTTACTTTTCTTGTCAATTCCGTTCGCAATTAAAAGTACGACCCCCCCCCCCCAAAAAAAAAAAAAGTTCAAGTGTCTTAAAAATGTACATTATGACCCACAGCCTTCAAATATTGCATTTCATTCCTTTCTGTAACGTAGGGGATACACTCTTCAGCCTGTCGACGGCATCCGGAAATTCCTTTTTTGATATGCTGACCGAGCGCAATTTCTTTAAAATGTTCTCCGTGTCACCACCCTGCTCTTTCTGCGGTTCTATCAAGAAAGCATTAAGCCGGGGTGATGACGACTCTCGAGTGTCTGGAAGCGGTTATGCCACCCTTCGGAGATCGGAGGCATTATTTGTTCTAGCCTGACGTTGAAGGACCGCTTCGTACTGGTTCCACACACGTGATCGTGTGTACCAGCCTTAACGCTATGAGATTAGCAATGAAAGAAAAAAGTATGAATTTCAATCATGTTATAACACACAAAATTTATTGAATCAGGACCTGTCTTGTATGAGTAATATCGATGATCCAACTATTCCTACTTTGTACGTATGAATAATAACTCTCTTCTTTATTCTTTTTTTTTTCCCCTTTTCGATACCTTGGAACTTTCAATACTGGGAACTTTGTGCTTGAATAAATTTGTACATTGAAACTTTCGGAAATCATTAATTTGGAATTTTCGGATTGGATATTTTGTTTGGAACTTTTGGGGGTAAACGAAAAATACATCAGCAATGACAGGTCGGTTGGTAAATGGTTGCACGAGCGATGGTCAAAGCCGGACGATATAACCTCTGTTATGTTCGACCGAATAGATGATCTGGAAACCTATTGGCATTCATCACTCAAAGCTCGATGAAACAGTACAAAAATATGTATGTACAGAGATACACATAAATGAATATATACCTATAATATTAATAAAGCGTTGTCGCCGAAAAATCAAGCTAACTCTCGTTCATTAGTACGCATTTTCTTCGTGTGTAAAATGCGTTTTTTGAAGACCGGTGTGTTAGAATAATATGTAAGGGGAGAAAAAGTGAGAAATGATTACGAACACTCTTCAGAAATGCTTTCTCGTCTTCCACACAGTTACTATCCATTGGTATGTTAATGAAGTACCTAAAAATATTGAAACAAGAATCGAGGAGAAAAGAATAAAAATATGTAGCAAACTGCGGTACATGAATCGGCGTCGAGCCGTTCACTTCTGCCGTTCAAAAATGATACATGAAGGCCCTAAAATTGGATATTGTCGCTGTGACAGACCATTAGTCAGCGGGAGGCATGCATACCCGTACTACTTTTTACTACTAAAAGTAAGGCACAAATCGCTACGAAGGTACCTTTACGGTGAATACATTATGTACTATTAAATGCCACCGTTGATGCAGGTACGAGTATAATGCAAAAGACCGATTGAGCATCCTCTCTCCCCGTCAACAGGTACTCCGTACAGTACAGTGCCGTGCAGTTCCTGCTGGTGCTCTTTCCTCTGTGTACCTTCTCCATTGCCGCGCCGATTGCGCAATTATGCACCTATCTCCGCTCGACCTCATCAAGCGTACCTACATATTTATGTGTATGAGATTGGACGAAGAAAGCTTTAGCCTGTGGGTACCAATGAAGCATCGTTTTGTAAATTGTTGCGTAGTGGCAAATTGTTGACAAACTTCAATTGAAGGTCCCTGTGAAAACCAAGACCCAGCGTTCCTAACAACTTGCTGCGTCCTCCATTCCACATTGGGAAGTCAGGAGATTGTTGCTATGATTCTGGAGGGAGGGAGAAGTAATCAAGGAGACAGACGGTTGAAAGCCTCCAAGTTTTCGGTAAAATTTGGAAACTTGACAGAAAGTATTTAAGAGTGATTTGGTAAGACCTCCATTCTGATAAAAGCTCATTTAGATTGGAGCAGATTTCTGTCGAAAGAGTGTAAGTGAAGAGCCATAATTATTATTATTATTATATTAATATTAATATTAATAATAATAATAATAATAATAATGAAATTCGGGCTCGACAAGTGCCGTATATTAGATTTAAATAAGGAAGGCATCCAACAAACCGAACTACATCGAGCAGAAGAAGAGTACGAGCAAATTGAGGATATGGAACCGCACGAGATATATAGATATCTCGGCATTCAGCACAATAGGTGCACAGAACATAAAAACATGAAAGAGGAGCTCAGAGAAAACTTCATATTGCATATTAAACAAATACTGAAGACAGGGCTGAACAGCAAAAACCTGGTTAAAGCGTTTAATACATATGCGGTGCCTGTACTGACGTACTCATTCGGAATAATAGGCTGGAGCGATACAGAGCTAGAAGACGTTGAAAGAAGAGTGAGGGTGTTAATGGCATGGAACAGAAAGCTACACCCACGGTCCGCAATAGAAAGAGTAACACTGCCTAGAAATAGGGGGGGGGGTCGTGGAGTCGCGAACCTAAAGTGGCTGCACAATAAACAAACTGATAACATCAGAAGATACTTTTAAAAAAAGAAGCTAACATCTGTGCTTCACAAAGCAGTGGTGACAGCAGATAGGAATTTAACAACGGTGCGATTACAGGAAGAGAACCCAAGAACAGCGGATCAGCAAAAGAAAGCATCATACAATGAGGAACTGTACGCCAGATGGAGGAGCAAGGTAATTCACGGAAGATACCCGGCAGAGCTCGAAAACGAGGATGTGGACAGACAGGCTTCACTCATGTGGCTGATGGACGGCCTTCTCTACTCCGAGACGGAGGGATTCTTCTTGGCAATACAGGATGGTGTAATCAAAACAAGAAATTACGGAAAATATGTAATAAAAGATGGAGCAATAACTGATGATAAATGCAGGCTGTGCGGTAAGGTTACCGAGACTATAGAGTATATCATCAGTGTGTACGAGAAGCTTGTAACCAAAGAATACAGAGAGCGGCATGATAGTGTTGCTAAAGTCATACATGGGGCACTGGTCAGAAAATGGGGTCTACAGAACGAAATAAAACCATACTGGGAATATGAACCTGCCAAAATGTGTGAGAATGAAGACATTGAAATACTCTGGAACCGAACAATATACACGTATAAGACTGTCACCCACAACCGGCCCGATATAGTGTTCAAAGACAAAAAGGAAAGTTGACCTATCTGATTGATATAGCAGTGCCAAACCAAAATAATATGAAGAAAACTGTGAGTCACAAGGTCAGTAAGTACAAAGAACTATCAATGGAACTAACGAAGCAATGGAAAACAGAGACGCAAACACTGCCAATAGTGATCACAGCAGTAGGAGTATTTCCAAAAACAACTGTACAGAATTTAAAGGAGTTGGGATGCTCAACAACAGAAATACAATCGATTCAGAAGGCCCTGATACTCCACACAACGCGTATAGTCAGGGAAGTCATCAACGAAGAGACTACACACTGTCTATAGACTTGATCAGAAGATCCTCTATAGATTAGTAGCACCGGGAACAGCCCGTGATAACAAATAATAATAATAATATATTTGCATAGAAATTACACAGAATATTACAACAAGCGGACCCCTCAATGGCCGAGCGAGGCCCGACTAGGGGTCAGTAGTTTTGACTACTACAGTAGGTATAGGTTTAAATCAATGAAAACAACGACGGTAACTGATCAAAATTTTTTTAACATTTAAGATGACGACGAATTGACCTGCATAGTGCTAGTTTTAAAATTAAAGAAAATCAAATGCGAATCAAAATTACTGAATATTAAGAATAACATGTGGTTTCTCTTTTGAACAACGCATTCCCATCACTAAGCATTTAAAATAAAGAAGGATGTGACTAGTGAATTTAGACTACAGCGATCACCACCAACGGAGACAAACAAACAAACAAAAAATTTAAGATTTAAAATGAACAAATAAGATAATAATTTAAATTTCCGAAAAATTAAAATAATCCCGATGAATTGAAATAATCACGATGAGAATAGACACTTATTGTAACGGAATCAAAAATGAAATATGATCGCGAAGGAAAAAGTACAAAACAAAAAGAGGCACGACGGTAATGGATGAAAAAGAATTTAAGATTTAAGATGAACGAATAAGATAATAATTTAAATTTGCAAGAAATTAATATAATCACGATAAGTTATGATAAGCACGATAAGGATATACACTTGGTAACGGGAACAAGAATGAATAATAACCGCGAAGGAAAACAGTAAGTACAAAACGAAAAGAGATACGACGGTAACTGATTAAAATCTTTAAAATCAGCAACACATAAATAACTAAGTGAGAAGTGTCCCCACTGCTACTTCCAGTCACCACCCTATCTCTATTGCCTTACTTCGTTCTTGAATTTCTTGAGCTTTTTTATCTTTTTCCTGGGGTCTAGATTCTGCAATTCCAATATGTGAGGTTTTGTATGGATAGGGGCAGAGCGTTAAATTGTTTGGGGAGTTCATAGTCGAATTATTTCCTACAGCTTTCCTTGATGTAGTTCGGCTGTGTCAGCAATACTTCTGATCCCGCCCTCGTCCTCCCTGAGCGTTTGTAGGAATCAAACTGTCCCGGATGGTTTGCAATGTATGTGCACCCAACCCATATGTATAGTTTGTCGATTGTGTATATGCCCAACACTTTAAATTTCTTATGTGTGCTTTTGACTTCATTTAACCCTTAAGGTCCGTAGATGTTCCTTACTGTTTTTCTTTGCAAAACTCTGATGGGTTCAAGATGTAGGCTGGCAACATTTCCCCAAAGTATAATTCCGTATCTTAATACTGACTCATATAGAGCCTTGTAAATTTTGACTAAATGTGGCCTTGCAAAGTAGTTTCCCAAATGATAAAGGAGGTAATTCAATTGCCTAAGTTTTTTCTGCGCTTTTGCCTGCTCCAAGGGCCTCACGTTCATTTTGAATCAAATATTATGCCCAGATATTTTGTCTCTGCAATTCTTTTAAGTGCTGTTCCATGACCATTATGGTCCAGAATTACTATTCTCTCATCAAATTCGTTATTAGGTATCTTTCTTGTGGCCATACACGATAAAGTTGGATTTTTCTTGGTTAAGCTGCATACCATTCTCTGAATACCACTTCGCTACTTTTTCCAGATCACAGTTAATTTGGCTGCACAGTTTCTGTCTCTCAGTTCCCCGATAAACTATGGCCGCATTGTCAGCAAAACAAATCAGTTTGCCATAAGGCCCATGTCACACAGTTCATTAACATAAATGGTAAAGAGTAATGGCCCCAGATAGCTTCCTTGTGGTACCCCCCCCCTTTCCACCTGCAGTGGATTGCTCAATTTCCCTGAAATTTCGACTACCGTTTCCCTTCCCTCCAAGTAGCTCTTGGACCAGGCTAAAACAAAATCGCGTATTCCCACTCTTTCCATATTTTCCAGAAACTTTTCGTGATCGATTGTGTCGAAGGCTTTCTTTATATCGATGTATATTCCCACAGTGTGTATGTTTCCGTTGATTCCTTGATTGATATACCTCAGGTAATTTGTCATGGCTTCCGCTGTCCCCCTTCCCTCAATAAATCCAAATTGATTGTTGGACAGAAGGTACTTCGATCTCAAGTATCGGATTAGCCGTTTTTATATTAGCTTTCCAAATAATTTCGATAGAGGTGAGAGTAACGCTATAGGTCTGTAGTTTGCCATGTTGTGCTTGTCGCTGGACTTGTGGACGGGTACTATTTTGGCAGTCTTGAATACTCTGGGAAAGATCCCCTCAGTGACCGAGATATTAAAGGACTGGGCTATGGCTGCAGCTAAGTGTTCGTTGCCCAGCTTAACTATCTTGCTAGATATCCCATCGACCCCTGCGCTCAGCTTACATGGCAGCTCTTTTATGATGGAGTGGACCTCGGCTGCTGATGCCGGATGGAATCAAAATTATGCTGACTCAGCAGTGCCCTCAACTCCAGAGACTTCAGAAAAATACTCATTGAAATGATTGGCTATTATCTTTTCATTACGAACTACCTTCAGAATATCAGCACCAACAGCAATACTCTTGATTGGGTCGAATTTCCGATTTGCTACATTGTTTATTACACTCCAGTATTTCTTGGGGTCTGAAGCATTGTCGTTTGGTAATTTCGGGTAGTACCTTCTTTTATCCGGCCTGCTGGTTTTGTTTACTACCTTTGCAATGTCCCTAAACTGCCTCCCAATCTCATTGCTGAGTGGATACCGCTTTCTAAGTTTGGCCAACTTCTCTTGCAGTAAAATACTGAATTAATCCAAGAATTTGTGAATCCCAGAGGTATACAGTACAGCTGACTGCTCTCGGAATGAGAAACGTTATTATACATCCCGGCTTATATCAGTTGGGTTGCGCTCGACTATCTGCGAGTATCACCGTGACACCAACACATACGATATTCGACAGGACGAATATCTTACACGTATATTAACATATATTATACAATATTTATGTATCATTATATATGGTCGATCTCGTTCCTCGATTGCCATCGAATACGTCGCTAATCAGTTTCAACAAATTTTTGTACATGCGTTTCGCTCTTGATTTTCGCACATTTCATTGATCATCGCCGCCCCTTCCCCGTGCGGCGGCGGCGTCGTCGTCGTCATCGAGCGCGATCCGTAGACTGCGAGCAGTTTTTAATGGGCATCTGTAGTAGGCTACTTACTTGAATTTTTCCTTCTTTCTCATTTTCCATCTTGTTATTACCATCATGTGATATGGAAATTTCCTTCTCCGTACTGAATGAAAACGGAAAAAAAAAAAAGAAAAAAAAACCGCGGCTTACGCCTGCCCTGTATGTATACTGTTGGCCAGTCGGCGAAACGTTTTACAGAGTGGTGGTCGTTAAAGCGGCATCTATTTTGATGGAAATTCAATAAGAATTTATCGTGTCTGTCTGCGTGTAACCTTTCAAGACATTCTTATTAACATCATCCATCCATCTACAGTACGCTCTTTAGCCACTCTCTTGGTTAGGTTGTTGTTTTCTTCTTATTTTGCTTCCGTTTCTCTCGTTCTATTCTTGATTTTGATTCTTTCGTTATCCGCCATGCCTATCTTTTTTCCGGTCATTTGAGTGTCGTTACTTTATGAATGTTCGTCCGGAATGGCGGCATAAATCGAGATACCTACTTTGAAGGACAAACCACCGAAAACCTGTGCAGGTTATTGTGTTCGGAGAAAATCTCATCTGTATCCACTTATTTGCCAGTTTGATCGAGAGTTTTTCAGTAGGTATAATAAGTGTATATCTAGTTAACAGTTTATTTCGTTTTTTATACAACCACTACTCACCTAGCCTGCTGGGATCAGCTGATCGTCATATGTCGGCTTGTATGTGCTATTGACGGGTTCAGCGAACTGTACCTTGATGCACGATGACGAAAAAGAGAAGAAGTACGTAGACCGCGTTCTGATGTTAGTACGTATTCTTGTAGGTATGTGTTATTCGACAAAGCAGATCAAAAGATCAGCACAAGCACAGTGTTTCTGAATAGTAAAAAATACAAATGGAGGCTGACGCAGAAGTGAGTTTTAGTGTTTCCGTTTTACCTCTTCCGAACCTGAATTAGCTCATTTTCATCGCACTCAGCTTTGAAAATTTCCAATTTAGCTATTAGCTAGCTCTTTTCTTCATTGTCAAGATTAGTAACTCTCATTATCACATTTTCAGTTTTTTCTTCACTTTTTCATTTTTTCTTTTCAAACTCCTCCAGATCTCCTCAGGCTCTTTCCTATCTGTGTTAGCTCTTTTAAGCTCCACGTTCAATTTATAAACACTTTTTCCAGTTTTTTCGATACATTTTCTTCAGTTATATATTTATAATATAGCTCCCAACACTTTCATACCTTCAATTTCAAGAACTGTTCAATCGATGCAATTCCCTTCATTCTAATTTTAATATTGTGGGATCTATTAATATTGATCATGTATCACACAGTATTACAAGTTTTCAGATCTCAGTTTCTGTGGATCATTATTAGTCACGGGTTTTTGAAGAAATAGCTTCAAACATGAATTCAGCGCGGCTATATAAAACACGAAAAAATCGTGTCTTACCCGTTTGAAAAAATTATTTCAGGGTAATTTTCAACGCTGAGTGCGATACTTCTATCCTTTTTTCTCGAACACTTATAGTTTCTGTGATCTCTGGAATGGTCTGGAACAAACGTATCTGTTTTTGAAAGAAAACGCTCGTAAAACTCGTATAGTAGTCGCATTCGTTGATCGGTTAAACTCGATTTTATTATATTATATTATACCTACTTAGTTTGATTCTGGCGGTACCTATCTGAATTGTTTGAATTTGAATTTCCAAGCATATTATGGCGCTGAATGGGCGTTCATATTGGAATCACAAAAACGGTGTTAGCGTGTTACCACCTGAACGAACGCAAACGGTGATCTTGAACCGAATTTTACCAGTTTTCAGATCTCAAAATTGCGAGATGATGGAGGAAAATGTACAAGAGTAATATCGGTGTATTCATTGTTGGAGAGTATGTGAAAATCACCTAGGTATTAGAATATACCTATGTACAATACAAAAAGTGTTATTGATATACTTGATGCGATGCTCTACATGCACTTTCCAAGTTTTTATGTTCCTGCCCCTTGCTGTGAATAATCACTACACAACAGTTGGAGATTTTTTGACAACAACGACGTGAGAATATAATGATTCTAAAAGTTTCAACGAGGAATTTAATGCCGTTGCTAATTTTTGGATTATATGTAGTTAATTTTTTTTTTCTATCTCTTATCGTAAATGCGAATTTTAGATGATCAAACAACTATGCGATTTTAGTATTATTATTATTATCAGTATCAGTGTAGCCGTATTCATGGACGACAAAAAGGAATAAAACGAGAAAATGTTGATAAAATTAATTTTAAATATGGAAAACGAGGAGTTCTCGAGAAAAATGGCTCAATATACATAATCTCATTCCATTGTTTTTTATGCTGTTGTGTAGTGTTATTGGCAAGGCTACAGTTGCAATGACCTAAAAAACAAATTCAGCGACTGCGAAATTCCCATTTCGAGATACTTGACAGTATTATGTGTAATTCTAAGGTAACATCCCCTCTGTGGAGCCTGTAGGGTGGATTCTAGGACCAAAATAAGTTCATGAACGGGGTTTAGTGCCTCTGAAAACCGAGTATAAGTTGTTTTCGCGATAAACTTTCTGTGGGCCTTAATAAATATGTAATTTGCAAAAACAAAAAGAAAGAATTAGTATTTAATGTGAATACAACAGAGGCCATTGATCTTAGAGATTAACTTTACACGTCAAGTTTTTTATGGGTACCCAATTTCATACGCTAATAAGAACAATTCTTTTTATGTCCGAGTCAGGATTATAGTTGAAATAAGGGTGTTGGCAGCCCTGCTTGCCCACGCTATTACTGTCTATCGATACGCTTGTCTATGACTCACTTCAGTCATTCGGTATGTTGTCGCTATATGATCGATGTACTGTTCATGCCACGCTTTAGATCGAATCGGTTGTGTCTTTACCTCGATACAGTCTTTCTTATTTCAGAGTATACATAACTTGTTATTTATTAATCATCGATGTTACGCGGACGTTTTTCTCTGCAGAAAGTCAACAGTTGTTATTAACAAAACTGGATTTTTAGACATTTTCAAAACGAAATCGCAGCTTTTCTAATCGGGAATCCTCTCTGTTAAACTTAATTTCTCCCCCCTCGGCGCCATCCTGAAAAATTTGGGACTTCGAAGGACTTGTTTTCTTAAAGGGAGAAAGGAATTCGGTTTTACCTGCTGAAAATCTAATTTTGCCAACTCACAAACAGTTTTGAACTCGAAAAGACGTTCCCTAGCCGAAGTCTATCTCCCTACATACCTACATGAGGCCGCCGGAGAAGACTAGCCACTTCATTCCACGTTCACTCACGAAGTGAAAACCATTGCTTATTCGATCTTCGTCTGTATCAGTTTTACATTCTATCATTATATCGCGGTTTATGGTTTATCAGATGAAGATTCCTATGGTCGAACTTCGTACAATTTCGTCAATTTGAGAAAAAACGATTAAATACAATGGTAATTCAATTACAGAAAACTCAATCCTCCCCCACGATCTCTCTCTCTCTCTCTCTCTCTCTCTCTAGCTACCTCTGATTGTCTCTGCCTTTGTCGTTTTCTCGGCTAAAAACAAATTTCGATAATTATTACATCCTTGTATATGCATGCTGTGTCGAGGTACTTTATTAACTATTTCCTTCGTTTAGCCTTTCTTCATCATCCATCTCTCGCCCTAGCCCTGTTGCTGCTGATTATCGATCTCGGAAGCTGATATAGTACCATTGCGTTGGATATATCATTCAAGTAATTTGTGATAAAGCCTAACTGGTTATTAAATAGGTACTTTAACGGGTGTTCTATTAATATAACCTGTTTTCTAATGATCTACGGCGCGTTTAAACGTTACGACGATTAAGGGCAGAGTGAGGGTCCGGTATGCGTGTCTCATTTTCATGATATTGTTTCGTTTTTTTTCCCTTTTGTGTCCAGCATCTTAACTTTTTGTACAGCCGGTTGTATATGTAATTAATATAATATCGTGTTAACGCGACAGTATCGATGATCTTAAAATGTAAGTGCCGTTCGAAGCTAAACTGTCAGTGAAAAGATATGGAAACGTGATTTTTGAATGTAAAAGCGTGTGAGTATCCGTCGAAAGGGTTGTAAGGTTGTCATCGTTGTCATGTAAACGTGATGACGTTATTCGTATTTTGTGTGTGTATCGGAGTTGTTGTACCTACCCATTATGTTACCCACGTAGTGATACATGGGAATATGGGCTGCTACCGGGTGCCGAGCGTGGAGTTGTAATTTGACAGCCGTTTTAAATTCAATTTTGGTGTCCCCGAATCAGTTTGACTGTATGTCGCCAATGAGGTTCAGGAAGAGTTCCAATGAAGCATAGTCAGCGGTAAAATGTACCAATTGCAAAAGTAGGTACGCGGCTATAGGGAGTGGGAAAAAGCTCAGGAAGATAGATGTTGAGGGTGAAAATGTCTTATATTGCATGTTCGGGTTCAATGGTCATTCGGTGATGATATCTGTATTTAGCGGAAAATCCAACAAATTCTGGAACTTGTGCAGCAAATATAGAAGAATTGCTTTTCGAGGCCAATAAATGACGAAGGACTTTTCGCACTTCGATGTTAGAAGTCTTCACTTCTTGCGAAAATGCCGTTGTTGGCAGAAATCAATTCTGAGCAACATTTTTCATAGTCCTACACGAGGCTAAAATATTCCAAAACTAGCGCAATACTGGAAACCTGGGATGGTAAACCGTTTTCCGACCAACAGCTGGCAACAATTTTCCTTTCGTTGACTTTTAGCTCAATAGTTAAATTTCTTGTGACTGACTGGCTAACAGTCAGCTGGATGGAAAAACACTGAATAGTTGCTCAGCTAACAGCTAACGGCTGGTTTACCATATATCTAGTTTAAAATACATGTATCGAACGTTTTACTTTTTTTTGTGTACTTTTTATTTTTTTCCGTGGTCATTCAGCATGTTGTTTTCATAGACTTTTGGCTAGCCGATTGCTTACATTTTTCTGACTGGCTGGCTAACAGCTGGTACATTGCTTGGCTAAGGACTAAAAATTATCTACTTAACGGTTAACTTTCTATACTTGCTGGATAAAATCACAGCGTGTGGAAGGTAACTATGTCTCATTATGTTTCACCACAAAGTCAGCAATTTTATTCGTTCAGTTAGAACAAAGCAATGTCTTATTTCTTGACAATATCGTTGATTGTAAGATTGATATTACGAAAAAAAAAACAGGTTTTCTTTCAGTCAAAATCTTCCTTCTCCCACGCACATACACAGAAGGACATATTCATTGCCAATTTTTGAATGTTGAATAAAAGGTATCCGGTAAACTATCTAAATGTGGATTCACTGGGTCACTGATTTCATTAACTTAATTAGTTTTTTATGTGCCCCCCCCCCCAATTTCTTAGTTTCCTAAAATCCGAATGTTATTCCTGAATAAATGGGGAACATTTGCTTTAAAGAAAGGATCGATAAACCAGTCGATATAAAGTATTTACTGGACTATTGATTGATCCGGCTCTGATTTGGGATCCAGAATTCGAATTTCAATTATATCAGACTTTCGTGTTCGATCCCCATTGTAACCTCACTGCTAAAAACAAAGGGTTATCAAATTTTGAATGTCCGTGACCTCAAAATTCAAACTTGAAATAATGAAGTATTTGCTTTAAAAGTTGATCGTGCGGTCGAGAAAATATTCCAGTTCCTTGTTTCGAAGTCTGGAAAAATATCAGACTGTTTCAGTTCTAAGTCCTCTCCCCGCCTGTTATAAATGCCCCAATTCTCAGAGTAAGTTCAAAATAGTATCGAAAACAAATTTGACAGCCTCGAAGATCTATGTAATGGACATTCATATTATTGTGTAAGGAATATTGGCCTTCGCTTTATCTTGACTCGCTTTTATGTACGTTCTAACGATTGCTACTACACTCTCTTCAACCCCGGACAAAACTAATGTAAACAACACTCCTAAAGTTGCTTTCAAACCCTCAGAATGGAATGTACGTACATTGTACTTCTCGACTTTTCTGCCTCTCAAAGCCTCATCCCTTCCCCTACCGTAAGGACTATAATTGTCAAATTATGGCCCGAACAGTATCAAAAAGAAATTCTTGCAACTACAAAATCGCGAGAAATAACATTCTTGCCATCCGTGTTGTAATTAATGACATTCTTTTATTGGGAACCCCATCCCAGGAAGTGCTTGAATTTTCAGGTTTAAGTCACTCGTTTCAAAAACCTAACAGTTCAGTGTCCCGTATCTCCGTAATAATAGCTCGAAAAGTTCAAATATTGAAGTCTTAACGAGATTCAATTAAATACAAACAGCGCGGTGATTCTGGAGGGTTGGGAAGGGAGAGGCGAAAAAGTCTCCCGCAGGTATGTGAAGGTATGAATTGAGGTGAGGGAACTCGTTTCGGAGGTATTTCTCTCCCACGAATTGATTTTGCGAAAGCATTCCATTGAATGAATGATGGAAGGGAGAGGGGTGGAGGAAGACATAAAACAGCTGTTTAGGTCTCATTCACATCTTGAAATGTATAGAGTTACAGCCACAAAATCAATTGGGATGGCAGATTTGTCATGGCTTGGATTCGCAGAATTCATTGAAAAAAGGAACAATTTTCAATATCACCTTTCTCCTTACAAAGCTCGTGTTCATGTAGAGCAGCCCTCTCCGTTTCACGGTTAAAATGAAAGAAGTAAACTCTAAACTTCGTGTTATTCCCTTTAGTCGTTGATCTCAATGCTTTTGGTAGTTGGCGAGGAACCAAGTAAGCGTGTATATTTGCTCCGCAAGCATATTTTCTAAACATTTGCTCGACAAATGATTGAAATTATAAAACGTTTTGGAATGGGCATTTTCTCGTTATCAAGTATCGGAGGGTAAATATAATTGGAACTCCCGCGTAAATTCATGTTGAAAACCGCTAAAAAGATCACGGTCGGATGGTCGGAACCATGGATTTCGACTCCGCGATATGCTGCACCATTGCTCCTTTAAACGAACGCTGGCTGCATGTACGGTTGTTCATAATAGACGGTCAAATTTCTTCTCTTTGTTTCATATTCCCTATATTTATGCGCAAAAATTCAACGCAGCTGGTTGCCTGCGATTTTTGAGACACACCAAGCCCGTACCCCCAAGATTGCGGGGGAAGGGAAGGTTTTTGTTTTCGAAAATTGTCGAAATTTTCTCGGCGAACGATTTAGAAATAACTGGTTGGTCGCAGCTCGCATTGTTAAACGAAGCGAGATGCATTCTCCATTAAATAACTTATATTTATTTTTTCATTCTCCACTTCGAGTTGGCCAAATTACCATTAAGTAGGACTGTACGACCAGTTATGTTGCGATAATTATACCGCTTGTTTCGGGCAGAGAATATCTGCTTAGTTACGTATTAGAAATTGTCCCCCCCTTTTTTTTTTCTTCTGCTTCCGAGCCTGAATGTGTGTACAAACAAAATGTAAATAGCTGTCATCTCGAAAACGGTAACAGTATTTTTATATTGTTACCTTTTTTCTCTTCGTATTAACATTTTCTTTTCAGGCCATTTTTCTTGACGCTGGTTAGAAGCAACAACGCACTACTAATTTGTATGTACGAAAATTTAAACGGTCTATTAGCATTCTCGACGTAACGAATGAAAATAAACGTTTCGCGAATAGTTTCGACTCCTGTTTCCGCGTTCTCCGTTAATGGTCGACTAACTCGCTCAAAAGCCAAGCAGTCTAGACAAGTATTGTACTTAAGAGGGCTGAGTGCAAGAAGTGGTTGAGTTCATTCTTTTGCAGTGGCAGACTGACAGCTAATATAACCGCGATCTGTATAGTTTGTCATTACAAGAAAATTGACTCGACTACTTCTTGCACTGAGCCTTCGGTTGAGTATACAGTTGTTTTTATCAATAGTTTTTCATAATAAAAGCAACCCGAACACCCTAGGACCTCTGGAATCAAGAACACGAACGTCTACTCAGCTGTCTGATTTTTATTCGAGGACTGGCAAGATAAAGGAAATTTAGCTCGGTTACGAAATTGTTCTGCAGCATTATAAAATCTCGGCCGTAGAGGCCTTTTTCGTCCCCTTGCCCTCATCCTCCCAGTACTAGCCGAATTTACCAGAGTGATGCGAAATGACCCAAAATCGCCGCAATTTCGTAGCCTCCGGCTGAGTGGCACCTCATAGACTGTCACTGGCCATTCCGCAACTAGTCTGGAAACTCTTCTGTAAATCACCACTGTTACCTTCAGTGTTATTGTATTTCGGTATTGGTGGAAATCTAAGTGTATATTTAGTGACAACCAGTTTTCTTAAATGGACCTTTCTGCGTTCAATTGTGGGTCACCGCAGTGAGGGTTCATTAGGTTACGTTTGAGAAGCTTCAAAATTGTGGCTGTTATTCGCAGAGCTGGCGCGAAAAACATTTTTTGGAGTAGGAAGGTTGTATAAACGAGAATCCTCGCTAAAATTTTAAAATTTTAGTTGTCAAGCCGAAAAAGCTCTTCATCTTCATTTTCCAAACTGAATTCAAGAATTCAACTACTTTTCCGACCTTTTAGTAAATAACGACTGAATATTACAAAATTTCCCGTAGCCATTAATGAAAAAACATCACCAACTGGTTAATTTTCTCGACTGAGTATCCGAATTTTCTGACTTTTGGGCGTAATTTCACGCATGGGTGAATTATCTTCATCTCCGGTCCATCGAGTACGTTTGTATTTCTGTGTTAATTTGGGTCTTGTGAGAACTTCAATGATGTAACTTTTCATAACTTTTCACACATTGATTAATCAGGAAAAGAAAATTGAGAAATACCGTGTTCGTTTTCCGAAAACGACGAATTTCGGTTCTAATATTAATCTTGAGAAATGCCTCCAATCAAAGCCGTTGCTTACGAGTTTTTTTGTTGTTTTTTGTGTGTGTGCGCGCACAAAAATATAACACATTTCCCTGGTAATATCTAAATAAAAAAATCCTTACAATTCCTATTTTGCTATTTGGCAATTACAATTTAACGAGTGCCGAATTTTTCATCATGATGGGTGAAGGAGAAGCTACATTCCCTTACGTACACTGATTTCCACGAACTTGCTTGCAGTGGGTGCTAAAATACCGCCTGTAATGTTAAAAATTTTAAAAGGTTGTAGTTTTAAATTTTGATGAACAGATTGTTTTTTTTTAAATTAAATTTGACACTAGAGGAGAGCACTTGATGCAGAAGTGGCAGTGAGAGTTGAACATAATATTATACGTCATGAACGATAGTAATATGGATATCATGTACCAAATGCATATACATTTTTTGACATCATTTTGATCCTAATTTGGAAACTGGAGCATCTAGTGTAGTGAGGGACTGAGAATTTGGAAATTCAAAAGATGAATGAACTGCGTCTTGTTTAGGTAACTGAAATCAATGGCGATTTATTTACTCTTTGCGAGCGTTTTCCTGAGGAATATTGTAAGGATGCTTGATGGAAATTAATGTGTTTTATCAGTTATCAGTAATGCAAGAAAGAACTCGTCACACATTCTAACACCGCATACAGAGTCACAACCACTTACAGCAGAGGCTTCCGAGAAGTGTGTAATCGGTCGCCAGTATCTGAAAGCTGTAAATGGGTAAGGCGCTTGCTACCTGCCGGTGCTCTTTGAACTCACCGTTATAAACCACGGGGCTAGTGATACGGGTATTTGACAGGAAGATAGCGCAGTCAACCTAGGCCGATTCCCGGCAAGAAGAGAAGAGGGCTAAGGCAGCCCTAAAAGGCTCCCCGATGTTCCTGAGGTAATGTTCGAAGAGGCGGTTCCAGGGCTCGGGTGAGAGCAATGAAAAGAGAACACATAGAATTTGATGCAGTAACTCTATCCTATGTGTCTGTCTTTCTGTCTCTTTTACAGAACTCAGGAAAATTGTGAATATCGAGCCTCATTTTGTTAGCCACAATACCTTCACCGAGAATGTGAGCATCCATCTCTCTATCTTCTCCATTTTACGCTATATTATACTCTCGTTAGGTATACACCAGAGCAGTGCACGATACCGATATCGGTACTCGGGTATCGTATCGTTGGAGAGCGAAGTCGGTTTCACCGATACGATACCGAGTAATACTCGGTCAGGAATCGTTTTATGATTAGCGCTGTATTTTAGGTGGTGCAGTAGTGATGCCTTACCAGTGATACTTATTATCGTCGATACCATATCACGAAAACGACTACCTGTCGCTACAATACCGAGTATATTCTGTATCGTTTTAAGCGATACGATACCGAATACCACATGAGTATATACTCGTATCGTGCACTGCTCTGGTATACACATGCAATCACAGTTGCTTTGGATGCAGTTTTTTTTTTTTTTTTTTTTTTTTTTTTATTACTTCATTTTTTATTTGGTCTATGTACAATAATTATTGGCATATGCCATTCGAGAATCTTGCTCAACAATGCAGTAGAAAAACTCGTTTATTCTTCAAAGAAATCGACAGACGTAATAATGTATGTCTTTTTATCTCTTTTTCTCATATTCGATAGTTAGTCGGGTTGTATTCGATAAACCGGCTAGTATAGGTCTATAAGTTACATGAAACAAAGGTGAATTAGAGTGTGACCGAAACGCACTTGGTAGTTCTGCGGCCAGCTTTGAGTATTATGGTCGATCGACTGACGAATTTTCTGCTGTTTATGTCCTTTTAACTGACAAAATGTTATCAAATTTTTCGACTTGTCCTTTTCCTCATGTGATTACGCGTGTTATCGTCTCATTATCTTATATTCTCTCCACATCCCTTGCGGTAATTCTTATTCGGTTTCCTTTTCAGTGTCTTGTTTGCACAATATATGCTTGGCTTTCCGCTCGTTAGTGATTAGGAGGGGAACCGTTCATTTCGGCGCTGACGATTCAGCGCCGCTGTTTGGGCGTGACTTATTTGGGCGCGATGTATATCTTTTGGCGCGAGAATCATTTTGGCGCTGAGTAAAAGCTATAATCCGTTAACCCTCAGATCTCACACGTGGTGAAATTCACCACCATTGCACAGTAACGCTACGCGCTGCGGTTGTTAGTGTGAACTCAGCCTAATGTCTGGTCCAGTTAGGAAACATAACTGGCTACCCGCAATAAACATCGATATATGGGTATTTCGAAGTTTGGGGGGGGGAAAGGACGAGTTCAAGAACACGTTATCAGCGCCGTGAAAAAATTATGTTTCTTAACTGGACCAGACTTTACATATGTACGCTTGGTGTTGGTGCGCCTGAGATAAAACTAAAATTTCCGCTACAGAGTTAGTTGCATACTTTATATTTTGTAGGGGCAATTCAATTTAATTACTTCTTTTAGAATGCTGATAATATTTCAAAGATTTTTAAATAAAAACATTCAAACATGGTATTCCATTGTTCATACTCATTGTCTATCTTCAATATTGAAGACGCAAAAAATTCACAAAACTATCATTTTTCAAATTAATATATGGCCCCTTCAATGTTGAGAATAGGCAATTCTTTCTGGGAAGTTTTGTATCTCTGTGAATGAAGTAACATACTCAGATGAGTTTCCCTCGTTTTGCATGTTTACACCGTACATTGCTTTATACTGGTGAATAATCGGTATCAGCAAACAAAGATGTTGACAGTATCAAATCTTTGAAGAGCGCATCTACAATATACTAGATTTCCAACAACCTCTTGAACAAGGCGGCTTCAGAAAAAATGTTTCCACATTCAATCACATTCAATCGCTGAACCAGATTATTGAAAAGGCAAAGGAATACAAAATAGAGACGTGGCTGATGCTCATAGCTCTCTATCATGATAAGCTATGGCAGTCCCTGGCAGAACAAGGAGTTCCTTACAAAATCATTGAAATTCTCAGCTACTCGTATGGTTGCTCCGAAGCCTATGTGAGGACGGACACGAAGGGTACAAAGTTTCCTGTCCAAAGGGGTGTAAAACAAAGGGATCCTTTGTCCCCGAACCTCTTCAACAGCGTACTGGAGCAAATTTTCAGAACTTTAGATTGGGAGGGGAAAGGGATTAAAGTTCAAGGTCGCTGGCTAAATCATCTAAGGTGTGCAGATGACGTTGTAATTATTGTTAAGGATTTTGAGGAAATGGAAAAAATGACGAAAGAACTAAAGGATGCAAGCCAAGAGTTCGGACTTTCTATGAATTTATCAAAAACAAAATTTATGTCAAACAAAACAGGGGAGATGAAACTATGGCTAGAAGGGGGGAAAATTAACAGAGTAGAGGAATACAAATACCTAGGACAAACCATTTCATTTAACAATAAAATGGGCCAAATCATTAGTGCAAGAATATCGAATGGCTAGAAATCCTTCTGGGCACAAAAATATATTTTAAAAAGTAAAATGAAAATTATGCTCAAAACAATAATCTTAGAAAGTTGTTTAGTCCCCACCCTGACATACGGATGTCATACATGGTCACTAACACAAAAAAAACAAAACTGAACGTCTGGAAAAAACATATAATTTAATGCTAAGGAGTATGCTGGGGATCAGGTTGGAGGATAGGGTGAAAATGAGTTCCATCAGGAAGCAAACGAGGTTAAGGAATATGGGGTACAAAATAAAACAATTGAAATACAGATATGCGGGGCACATGATTAGAGGAGAACCGACAAAATGGAACTCTGCTTGCACTCTGTGGATCCCCTTGGACAGAGAAAGGAATCCAGGACGACCAGCTACGGTGGGCAGATTAGACAGCGACTCAATTACTAAGAGACACAATCCCTAATCAAGGCTGTAAATAAATAAATAAAATAATTTTTTTAAATTTTTTTATGCTAGATCAAATACATGGTGTCCGAGAAAACAGAAATGTGAACGTATTTTTCGCAGGACGTGATGCCTGCTTTTTGTGGAAACAGGCGTAATCGCGAACCATTCCATACTAATCCTTTACAAAACCTTTTGTTGCATTTATCCCAAGTGTGATTCCTAATTTACTTAGGTTGTCATTGTTCTTGTCTAAATGTGAAATGAAGTCGATCAAGTCCCTGTCTTAGTTAGATGAATTGAATTCGTTTTACGCCTGTGTTTATCGAGCGAATCTAGAAAGGAATCTTGGGAGAGACACTTTTAATCCAACCTTCTCCTGCTTGAGTACTTGAACTATCTTTTTGGTTTCATGATGGGTGATCCTTTGAGTAGATATGAGAGAAATACTTGAGATTTTCAAATTATTTATATTGCACGAATTAATTCCTTATTGACGTTGAAACTGAAAATAGTTTCCGAAGGGTTTTGTCTAAATTTTATCAAATCCTTGAATTTTCGACTGGCTGACCATTTTAGACTTATTTAAAACTCTGCATGACTCTTTCAAAAAATACTCTTTATAGGACTCTCCCAGACTACACGAGGATTCTTTAATATGAGATCAAGAATTTTTAAGACCACTTACAACTCTTGAAAACTCAATACTCTGTAAAACTCTCTTTATTTTATTTATTTATTTATTTAGAAATAATGTTTGCATTACATTACGAGGCAGAACTCTCCTTTCCTTCACAGTTATCAGAAGAGGTCCACCTTGGAGTTTCACAGTAATTTAATTTGTATGATAGAAATACTACATCTTAGTACTAAAGTTGTCTACCAAAATTAACCCTAGTCGGGTAATTTATTTCTTCAACAATTACTTATATTGTAGGTGCTATCACATAATCAAGGGTGTTCAGTAACTGTCGTTTATTACCACTTTTCCATTATGATTAGCCTTACTAGCATTAATTTGGTGAAAGAAGTCTATTAGATTTTGAAATTCCTATTTAGATAGATCAGTTGAATTTAGATTGGGGTCTTCCTTGATTCCAAACTTTATTCTATGTCTTTTCCACTTTGGGCATTTCAGAATTACGTGCATTACTGTCTCGTTTTCCATTTTCCATTATTCACAGGCGGGGCTATCTATTCGTATTATTTTGAATTTCGATAGGCAGGCGTTAAAATTTCCGTACCCACTTAGGAACTGGGTAGTCACATAATTTGTGTAAAAATGTTTCATGTTAAGCTGATTTTCAATATTAGGGAGGAACTTTTTGGTGATTTCTCCTCTCTCAGATTTAAGGTATCGCTCTCGCCACTTTATTAGGATGTCTATTTTAGCTTCTTTAATACCGTTTTTCACTACAAAAGAACAATCTCTCTAGAATGGTTTAAAACTCTCAACATTTCTTCAAAACTCGTTTACAACTTTCAAAACTAGTTTATGCTAGTTTAGGATGCGTGGCTTGTTTCAGACTGGGAAAGATGTTGCCCTTTTGGTAACACTTTTAACTTTAGTTCTTCTCTCTGGGAGGTGCAAGCCCCCTCCCCCACCTCATCCGTGTATCTATTGTCTGCCCGTATTCTCAAACTTTCTTAATTCTAGAAAGGAAGTCTATTATCGATTCTCAAATTAACCAGGTTAACATTTTGCTTTCAGGAAACCATTGGACACCGAAGTGGGGCATTCGACATCGGTGAATGCTCGGTAAGTCCGTTTCCGCTTATTTATTAATTTTTAATTTTTTGTTCCTGTTGTTTCAAAATTGCAATGCTCATTTTTTGTAAACCCGGACCGTAGACGTTAAAAGAAGTTAGGCTAGTGCATCGATTATGGCGAAATGCTCAGCAGGTGACCGTACATGTATATTGTGGTGCGAGGAGGGGGCGGGAGCGTCAGGTGGTTAAACCTCGATCCCATTTTTCAAGCACGCTCGAGGTTGATGATCAAATTTCCGTAAAAGCAGTTAGGCATCTGTGTGCTCGAACTTACTACTCGTCGATAATAATCCAAAAAGTTCTGCCATGTAAGCCCTTTTCGAATTCTCTTTTCTTCAGTCTGGTGACGTATATGTACGTATTTATTGCGCAGCAGCTATCATCCGCCAATGTACATACAGGTAGATGGATAGATAGGTAGGCAGGTAGGTAGGTAGGTAGGTACTCGGTCGATCGTTTCGTTATAATTACATTCACTCGGGATTTTTCGCATCTCTGTAAGTTCTCGTTTAAAGACATGACCAGATTTTTTTGTTCCATTCTGGTTCTCGATGGCCTTCTGTCTTTCTATTCGGTCCGAAAAAGAAATATACGTACGTAAGTGTACGTCGCCGCAATGTCATATATGTATATGTAATTCTAATTAGTGCGCTGCGGGCGTGTCTGCGATCTGGTCGAGTACATCTCTCTCTCTCTCTCTCCCTCTCTCCTTCTTTGATGCAGTTTGCGACAGGGTTGCAGGGTTCTTTTGCTCTGTGTCGTCTTGGCCACTCGCGAGTGCCTGAGCTGCGTGACGTGGAAATTTTAGGCTCCATCGCCTATAGTGAGGTCGACGTATTGATCTACCATCACTCGATCGACAGCTGGAATAGAACAGTGTCCCGAGAAGTGACCCAAAATCAGTCTACTTATAGGTCCCTTTTCTAACGTGTGTCTGTTACGATATTCGGCTTGGAAGATGTACTGCAGTTATAGGTTGTTCTCAAGTGAAATGTGAAGAGCAGTTTTCATTTCGTGTTTGGATGAAATGATATGGTTACAAAATTGTCCCGGGGCGGAGGATTGAGGTGCTTTCAAAACCAAGCCCTTTCAAACGTACACGAATTTTTAAATCTCTGTTGGCGAAGATAACGATGTTCGAGCGCATTTGGTATTTAACTCGAATTAAGCTGCTAACAAGGAAGACGTTGATTAGGCTAATGTAACAATTCGCGAAGCAACAGGCACAATTGACTGTTTCCAGTTGAACTCGCAAGCGTTTGTGTGTATTATGTGTATGCACACATATAACGTTAGCATCACATATTTTCATTTTACTTGAAGAAAGAAGAAAGAAGAAGAGAAAAAGAATGAGATGAGGGAACGCGAGGGAGGCGAGAATAAAATAAAAATTGAACAGATAATCCGGAAATGGTTGTACAATGTAGGACGATGGCTATTTTAACGGCTTTTGAAAATGTTTTTATTTTTTTCTTCTTTCTGTAATTTCTTTAAATAATAACGAGGTAATAATGAAACGATTTTTCGCTTTACGCGCACGCTTCTATCCTTTGGAATGTACACAGCAGATAAATCTTTGTAATGAGATTTTTTTCTGCATCTCTAGGATTCAAATCAAACGTGCGGCCAGGGTCGTTAGGTGTGTAATTTATTTTACTATATATGTATGTATACATATACATTATACACGTATGTACTTTTTCGCGTTTGCTGCGCCTGCATTTAACGAATGAGTCGAAGAAGCGATTTATAGTACACGTATAATTTAACCGCGCTCGCGCGCGCGTATCTGGTTGCGGCCCGCCGAAATGATCACTCGTGACGAACTGGTTGTGTGACATGTCAGTATTCGGAAACCAATTGGAAAGACGAGCTCCTGGTGAGATCAGTTGATAATCGTCAGCGTGGTCGAAGGGAGCTGCGCTTCGTGCCTTCTGGATTGTACCTATACGGTGTTTTCTATGCCAGTGCGGCCTTGCTTATCGAGCCGACTTCGGTCGTATATTTATTTTTGAGACCCCTCGGGCAAACGTTGAAGTAGGTCGCCCAAGGGTCTCTGCGATCGGCCACTGTGGTACCCGGGAGCCCGTTACTCAGTGGGCCTAATCAAACATTCTGAACGTGTACGACGTACAAGTTTACGGGGTGCTATTTCCTCGAAATGGCTGGTCTTCAAAATGGTGTATCAAATGCGTCTCGCATAACGACGTGTACTCGTAACGACATCTTTTTCTTATTCAAACTATTGCTAAGATTAACATCCATTCTTCTAGAGAACAGTTATACCCTAAGACATCTTTTCGAACTCTGAATTCGAAACAGTGCGTGTGTTGCATCTTCAAGTTGGACGCATGATAGATAATGCGTTATCATACATAATGATACCAGTGTTGATAAGAAGTTCCTACAGTCTTGAGATGTCTCCTGCTATTCTCTCGTGGCCAAGGGGATAACGAGGTTTTCAGCAAGAAGTCGACTAGGGACTAGGAGCATTGTTCTCTAATGTTACAGAGTCTTCAAAGAAAAGCTTACGCGAAAATTATAATGTATTTTGACTTGCTGAAAAAAGAGGCCATACGCCGAGCACCTTCAAAAAAATTAAGCGATAACATTTCGTCGAATGTTGAAATGAAAATACTTTTAAAAATCTTTTCCGCAGTGACTTCTGGTAGAACTTGTAGAAATTCTTTTTAAAATGAAGGATTCAGATGTGATTCGGTGTAGGTCGACAATCTTTTGTAATTTGAATGTTAACAGAATGTTTACCAGTTTACCAAATGCCCCAAAAGTTCTCCATTTTGATGAAAAGCCTCCCCCTCCCCTCTAAAAGTCCTCCAAAAATCAGAAACTGAATATTTTTCCAAAGTAAAAATAATGAAGTTCCATTTGAAAATTCTAAAAATTAACCGTGTAAAACTGATATGCATAAATTTCTCAACGTCAGAAAATGAATCGCTTCCTCTCTAGTCCCCCAATGTGAATGAAAGCTATTTGTGCCCACTCTCCTCCTTACCACGATGCAGCGCGTGTAAAGTTATGTTTTCTGTTTTATTCCTTTTTTGTTAGAATTGCGGGAAATTAAAGAACATACAAACTTACTCGCAGAGTTTTAAGGATCACTGAATCCATTTTCGTTATCGAGTTGACTCGAAGTTCAAAATTATGGTACTGAAGGGCAGTAACTTCGTTTCTTCAAGAATCTGATTTAGAAATCCGTATAAGTGTTAAATTTTCTAATTCGGCGATACATCAGATGTTTCAGTGACGCGCCAAAGTTCAGATTTATACTTGTTTAAACTAATTTCTACGGTATGATGATGTTCACTCTTTTCGTATTTGAATCGAATTCGAATCCTATTTCTTTGATAACCCGAACCCCAGATATTCAGGTTTAAAGTAGAGTAATTGCGAATTACGCCACTGCGGCCAACAGAAATTTTTTCTAGATTATGGGTCAACGAAATCTTGTTCGAACAATGGCGATTGCTGTTTTAATGCGGGAAAGAGATGGGTCAATATTTTTTCTTCCAAATATCCGAACAAATTTTTTGGGGGGGAATTTAGATTTTTGGGTTGAAAACACTTCATTTTTCGTTTAAAATACGCTAAAAATGTCCGTAGCTGCTAAATTGAGGGGGAGAGACGAAGTAATGTCTCTTCCACAATGTTTGGTTCAGTGCCGTGGCAAATCCGTCTCAAACGTTCTAGGATCGTCACTATTATCTAGTTCCATAATAGATGCTCTCAGCACTTTAAAAAAAGTTCAAAGTAAAACGAGGAATGCGAAGTCTGAAAAATGATTTTTTATTGTATTTTCCGTATAGAATAACTATTGCGAGAAACCTTTTTCATAAAAAAGTCAATAAGCTGTAATCTGTAACTTAAACATTTTTCAGTTTACGGCATATGTGTATTAGAGCACTTATAGGCTGAATTCTGATTTATGCTCCCCGTTTTTCCCAAAATGTGGACCCGAGAGGGGACTTGGGCCGGACACCAGTTTTCAAATTGATCATTATGCCCTTCCGAACTCACATTCCAAGTGTGTAGCTTTGATGATAGAATATGCGACTCAGCTCCAAGTCGCTGTGTATTACCGCAGCCATGACTCTCAGAGCTGAACTCCTAATCACCTGGAAATAGCGGTCATACTTGGCAAAATCAACGTGGCGGAATCCTCACCGAAGTCAGTGTCCGAAAATTTAAGATCAGGCAAGAAAGTGTTCCAATTCCAACTGGCCCACCGGAACTGATAGAAAGGTGCGCATCGATTCACCGCACATGCATGCAAAGTTTAGCCGCCAACCATAAATTCGCGAAACAATACCCCCATCTGAAAAAAAAAAAAAAAAGAAGGTTCGCACGTTAACCGTGACCGTGAGGGTTGCAATGACGTCATATCCATTTAAGTCACGTAGTTTTCCGCCACTGTGGGCTGTGGAGACCGCCGAGAAAGAGCACGTCGGTCGAATGAGAAAACGTGCCGTCGGCAAGGCAGTCTGGCACGGCATGGCAGGGGCAGGCACCGAAAGGTGGTACACACTACACAGTGGTGTACGAATACTCTCTCCTCCTGTGCTTCATCCGGCTCGACAGGCGAACCTCTGCCTCTGTACCGAAACGATGAAGATGCATTTTCGGCTGACCTGCTCGTAAGCGCGTACACGCCGGGTTCGGCTGCCGGACTACTCAAGAGTCGAGAACAAACTATCTCGGCTGTATCGCAAATTCAGAGCACGTGTAGCCGAGGATTCGTGATGAGCAGCAGCTTTTGCGGTGCTGGTTTTATACATTTGCAAATCGTGAACGCGCGTCCTTTTGCGTATCCGTGCATCGCGAGACGCGGCGGAGACGACGGTCGTCCTCGACGTCGTGTCCCAAGACGATGCAGGGAGAGCGAGCGGCGAAGTAGAACAGCCGTGTCGACCGCCGAGATTCCGAGAGTCGGCCGGTTGGCCAGCCGACTAATTACCGACAACTGCGGAACCTGTGGACGAGGGAGTGCGCCGCCGCGCCGCGTGCGAGAAGGTACGTCGTCGTGAACAACTTGACCCGCGCGACATCCGAAGCTCATTGATGAATGGGCATTCATTCCGTCTCTGTGTGCCTCTCTCGCTCTGCCTAATGCCTAATGCTGCTGATTCTCTGGCTCTTTCGAGTTTCTCACCGCCGTATCTGTCCGACTCGATAAACATTCGTAACATGTTCGGACTGTGCGTGCATGAAATGGTGGGCCGACCGACGGAGGACGCAAGTTGACAAAATTTTCACATTCGGCCCCGGAAGTACTGTACAGAGGGTGTTTGGTAGAACGGTTACCTAACACCGGTTCGCGAATGATGAACCCAAATTTGGGATCGTTTTGTTGGTTGTACGTTTCCCGTACCTTCGACGGAGCACGAGAAATCGGAATTAAAAAAACATTGTGGAAAATATAATCGCACGCTATAAGGAAATGCGTTTTGCAGTTACAATAAATACAAATACTATGTAGACTTGCACGCTAAATTTTGAACAGCTGATTAATAGGGCAGAATGTCAATTATGATAGAAATCCACGCTAACTCGCGAACGTCAATACATTGTGTATTATAGCTATATGAAAAAAATATCAAACTTATGTTTATCTGTATTTCTTCAGTCACAACATGCATCAAGTCGGTGATTCACATTATTTTTAGAATTGACCACGTGAGAGTTTCATCAAAGGAAATTCTGATTCCACCAAAGAAGGTTTCAGTCAAATAATGGCATTGTGTTCGGATTATATTCAATTCGTAGGTTTTAGAGGTCACTTAATTCAACTTTGAAAGTAATCTGTGAATGGCCCCGCGTTTGGATGCCACCGAATGGAGTTCTAATCTCACCAAAGGGGAGGGGGTACAATTGACTTCCGGAGATGAATTATAAAGAAAATACAGTCCTAAAAAATAATGATCAGGAATCCTCTTTTTTAGGGTACCGTCTGCTGCTCCAAAAATTTATTTCAAAATTAAATTCGGTGATTTGGAAAACCTATTATTTGTATGTAATAGCTCGATGAAGTTACGATTATTTAGACGGAATCATCTTGGATGAGAAATTTTTTCAATATGTGATATAGTGGGTATTTCTTTAGTAGAACATGATAATATTTTTAATATCGAGCTATTCGCTCAGTTTAGCGTGATTCTGATATTTTAACGTTAATATTTTCATTAAATGGGCAGAATATCACTTTATCGTGATTGTTTTCCTATTTCTTGTAGCGTGCGATTAATTCCATTCCAAAAACATTTGTGTACTCATTTTTGGCGTTTATGCGATTCGATATTATTTCTTCGGAGAGATAAAAGAAGAATAACTCGAAATTGGATCTACAGTTTTCGAGAAAATTCCGAAAAATAAGGGGAAACTTCTACCTATGATGAAATATTGTTTTCGCAACTTCATTCGAATCTCGCAAGGAAAAGCATTGACACTAATGCGGCGGCCACACCAAGAGCTACGCTACGGACGCTACGTCCATATCGGATGTAGCAATCGCTACGTCCATCCGTTTAGGTGGCCACATATAAACGTCCATGCTACGTTTTTCTCTGACCATCTTTTATTTCTTATGGAAAAATCTACCAATCAGAATACAGGGATGCCAGCTACGCGTCGGAAAATCAAACACGTCGCGATCGCTAGCTACGCGTCCAAACGTAGCTTCGTTCAGATGGACGCATCCATGCTGCAGTGTGGCCATTCTCATTACCTTAACATTACTTTGATCAACAAGGACGTCCAACGTGGACGTAGCGTCCATAGCGTAGCTCTTGGTGTGGCCGCCGCATAAGGTAGGGTATTTTATTCTTATTATTTACTATTGTTCGGAGGCACGCGAATGCTCGTTATGACGGATTAAACAGAACTGCTCTATCTTTTTTTATTGCGGTCGAAGTTGCTAGTTTATTTTTATTAGAGCAAATGCGAAGTAGATATCGCCTTATTCCGATCACTTTTTATGTTTTGAAGCCTGCATTTGAACATTGGGTACTTCGGGTGTGATTAGCATATGGGCCTTAATTTTAAATTGTTGCGCATACACGTGAAGCGTTCATCTGTTAATCAATTTGTGTTTTTGTTGTTGTTTTTTTTTTTTCAATAATTTGTCTAATAGCAGTAGAAAAAGTGGAGACCTGGTGCTGAAATTCCAATGTTGTTCATGATATGTATATATTATAAATTCAAATTGAAGGACTTTCTGGTTTGTCGCTGTTTTAAGTGAAAGGAAATCCTGCAACAAACCATCCTGATCGAAAGTCAGGCGTGTAGATACGTCAGATTCTTTTAGGGAATGGGGAAAGAGGAACTTATTATCATCATTATTGACTACTAACAACATATTCGTGTATCGATGTTTAATATTAATGTATGTTATAACATTTTGAAGCTCCTTTTCCCCGGACAGAGCTCTCATTAAAGGTCTACAATATGGCGTATCGTATCAGTCGTATCACCCTTCGCGGTTGTCCAGTAGATGTATGGCAGGTTGAAGTTGTAAATAGGTTTCACGTTCTGTATTTCGCTGTACACATTTTCATGTTTCTAACAGAAGCATAGCTGTTGTAGGATATAAACTATAATTGGAAGCTTAAAAACGATTCCGGTTGGTTCACAAACCCCACCCCGGACCTTCCATGCACCACGATAAGCTACCCTCTCCCACTCCCGAAGTGTAGTGTAGGTATACTTTAAATGGGGTTTGTGGGTGGGCTGAGAGGCCGGGGATGGGATTTGTGAACCAACCTGAGCTGTTTTTAAGCGTTGTATTCTACTTTTTTAGCGTTGGGCAAAATTAGGTTCTCCCGTTTCTTCCGAGAAAATCGCTTCGATACGTTCTCGAATAAGTTATTTAGAGTCAGAATACGAGTCTTAGGAGGCTGTAAGCGTTCTAAGCAGTTTTGATCATGTTTTGAAGAATCATAAATAGGCCTGGAAGGAGCGTAGAGAGGCACAAACGTATTTAGAACAGTTCAGAGAGTCTGAACTAAGTTGAAAACATTTTGAAATAGTTTACAAATTCTAAAAGATTCTTGCATGAGCGTTGAAGATCGACCAATCTTAGCTAGTCTCGAGAATTTCCCCCTAGAAATTGGATGGTATCGCGTTGAATTCGGAAAATTTTATAAAAATAGTCGTCCAATCGAGAAATCAGTAAAGTTGGGAGAGTAGGCACCTGAATACCTGAAGCTGGAGCTCAAAAAAATTGTTTGCTGGAGCCGGAACCGGAGCCTGGAAAAAGCAATTTGCCGGAGCTAATAAAAGTTTGTAATTTCACTGGGGCAGAGCCGATTTCTGGCTCTCATAGCGGCTCCGACTTTGGGTCTAGCTCGTGAACCTCCCTTTCTTCCCCTTGACCTCCACCGCATCCTTCTTCTCCTTCTTCCCTAAAAATAGTCGGAGTCGGAGCCAAAATCACAATTTTGGCTGAGCTGAAACTAATTTAAAATCACGCCCTGGAATGTAATTTCAGTTTCAGCGTCAGACAGAAAAACAGGAGTACAAACCATTCAAAAGTTCTCTAGTACTTCTCTCTGCTATTCATTCAATTACCGTTGTGTGGACGAGAAAAATGTTCCAATAACTGCGAAAGAAGAGGTTGATAAATTTATAGCTGCCCTTACATATTTTGAGTTGCCTCTCGTAGAATGGCTCCCTGGGTTTTCCGGTGGAACATAAGAGGGATTTGTAAAACTTGAGCGCGCGAGACATCGGGGAAGGCATGGAAAGAAAGCTACCGCAGACGAGATGAGTGAAATTACCGAGTACAAAACCCGGAAGAAAATCGCATTTATACCACCGACAGGGGGGGGGGGAAGTCACGTTAAAGCTCTGAAGTATATAAATACATATTACAGTTACATCTTCCGGCCGGGCAAAGTTGTCTACGCGATTCCAACGAAGAAACGAATAAGAAGCATTAGAATTATAAATATTGCCGTACCGTACCAAACAAAGCACCCCCAGCAACTCGTTTCATTTATTTTTAATTTTTATATCGTATCGTGTACGCCATGCCCGCCCTCCTCGGCCGTTGTCTGTAGGTTTCCCAGTTTCGGCTCATTTGCCGCGGATGTCGATTACGAGTAAATGTCTATCCGCGGAGCACGCGTCTTCAGTGGTGCCTCTAAGCCTCCAGTATACTTATACTCAGTTCGGTCAAACCGATTTTAATTATTCGTATTATTGTCCGAATATTGCGTACACGCATACCCATTCATACCTACGAGTATAATTGTGTGATGTAGGCTATATACCTATATGTATTATCTATGTATACGAATACACGGTAGTATAGCCGGCCGGCTATATAAAGAATTTATCCGAAAGCACCCGGTGGTCGTTTTCCCGCTGCGGAAAACGGTTTTTCTCTGCTGTCTGGTGCGCGCGGATTACATTTCCATTATTTCAGCGTATCACGCCACTAATAACGAAGATTTAAAGGAGTATTAACTGGCCGTGGAGGTGGTGGTGGTGGTGTCGTCGTCGTCGGTGCGGTAGTCGTCGAGCCGGCCGGCCGGCGGGTGCAGACGACGCAGTAGCGTGGTCGAGAGCGACAAAAGGGACGCCCGGCGAAGCGAAGGGTTTACTCGATCCGGCCGGACGAACTGGCAGCACCCGTCCACAGGAAACTTGGCGCGTTTTAAATAGAATTTTGATCTGGGACTTAGCGAGCAAAATAGGTCCGGGCTTCCGCACTCTCGTCAATCGGATTCGGCCGTGGACGTTTAATTAAACGGTAATGCCCGGAGACTACGTAGGTCCCGCAACTGGTCAGTTTTGGAACCGTGTGTGTTCGTTTCGTTTCCTTGTCTGTTGGTCTATGCTGTCCATTTGATTTGTTTATACGCTCGAGCTTGCTTCGGGGCGACGTCGTAAAATGCGCGGGCGCTAAAAGCGAACATTTTGCCGCAATGTATTGAAAACAAGAAAGTCGACAGACTGCGATGAGATATGTTACAAAAAACGTCGTATAATTAAAAAGGTTAAAACGCAAATATACGCACGAGTACTTATTAGGTATGTAGTACATACTATGTACAGTATGTCAAAACCGGATTCGGGTTCGAACGCCGAATGTGTCGATCGAGGTAAACACGACATAGATTTTTCGTATATAATCCCCCACCCCAATAAAAAAAAATGTGCATCACAGTCGCAAACAGGTAATCCTCGCAATCGTAACATTATACGTCGAATTCGTTTAAGCTTTACTCGAAAATCCGTTAGGATAGCTCGGATTGATCTTATCTTTAAAGCTTCGATACGGTGATAACGACATCGTTACAACGTGGCAATATCTTTTTACGGGTAAAATGGATTTGGAAGGGAAACTGCGCGCGTTTTGTGTGTGTGTGTGAGAGAGAGAGAGAGAGAGAGAGAGAGAGAGAGAGAAAGAAAGAGAGAGAGAGAAATTCGTATAACAAAAATGGACAGAAACTGATAACTCTTTAATATACAAAATCACTGCAGCTATATTGGCATTAAGAAAAAAAAAAACAACGAAGAAGCTAATAAAATGAGCGGTACTGCAAAAACACCGTTGTTATTATAAATAAACGAGCGGAAGGCGTATAGACTCGAGACATAGTACATAGTATTAAAAGAGAGTGTTGGTTCGAAAGTTCAAGAAATCCGCGCGAGTCCAGAGTTGCAAACTGTAGGTATAATATTATGTACAGTATACGTACAAAATGCCTAAAAGATTTTGCGTTTAGACGACGAAATATGGTCGTGGTTGAAAATTTTACCGCCTCGTTATATAGACGGAAAATAATAAACGAAGAGCCTTAACAATATCCGCGAAATTTACAACCACGCACCGGCTCTGGTGCAATAACGATCAAGAAGAAACGTGCTTTAAAAAGGTTGTCTTAATTATTGCGATGTACGATAGTATTTGTCGACAGCGAAACATGGTAAATTACTTCTATTACCTCTGTCTCTTCTCTTTTTGTAAACCTGCCCTTTCGCTCTATTTTCATGTATACCTCTCTTTTCTAATTTTTACTCTCAACCCGAGCCCTGGAATCCGCCCTTTCGAGCACTACCTACCTCAGAGACGTCGGGTAGGCTGTTAGGGCTGTCTCAGCCCTCTTCTCTTCTTGCCGAAAAAATGGCCTGGGTTGAAATGTAGCGAGTTGCTACGTGGGCTCGAATCCGGAACCTCCGGATTCCGAGATCAGTGCGCTATCCACTGGGTCCCCTTGAACACTGAACTGGAAATGAGAAGAGCGAATTATTAATTAATTTTTCTACGGATTTTTTTTTTTTTTTTCTTGTCCAGAGTCAAGACGCGTGCTTTTTTGCCGACCCTCCTCGAGTAACCAGGTTACTTGTTTTTTCTTCTCTTCTCATTTCCAGTTCAGTTCACATAGTTGGGTGCGTATTGGATGAAGCCAATCCGTATGATTTAGCTCTTCATGGTCACAGTTCAGATCGACCTGATCCTAGTCAGCAACCCTAATAAATAAATAAAATTTCCATGGAAATGTGGACCACTGAACTGAACTGTGAATTGAACTGGCATTGAGAAGAGAAGAGAAAACGAGTAACCTCGTTTCTCGAGGGGGAAAAGCATGCATCTTGACTCTCGACAAGAAATAATGAAATTGTTGTTTCGCTACCGCAGTCTGCAGTCATGTTGTTAATAGCAATTTCCACGGAAATACAAAGGCTGTTCACGTTTCTGAGCCCATATCTTGGGAACAACTCGAGTTATGAAAATGAAACAAAGCTCATTTGAAAGAAGATTGTATAACGTTTCTAAAACACTATTTATATTTGAACATAGTCGTCATCAAATTCGATACATCGCTGCCAATGCTTAATCAGTTTTCACATTCCGTTCTCGTAAAGTTCACCCGACTATTCTCGGAAAAATCTAGGTATTCGGACTTGAATTCGTCATCCGATGCAAAACGATACCCTTGTAGATATTTTTTGTGATACCCGAATAGATAAAAATGGCTAGGAGCGAGGTTGAGTCTTTAAGGAGGGTGCGGAACAATTTCGTAATGCCACTCCTGTAACCTGGCTTGAGTACGCGCTGCGGTGTGAGGGCTCACGTGTCATGTTTGAGTATGAGCAGACACTGCTGGCAGATTGAACGCGGTTTAAACGATATCTGAAAGCTGTTAAGGTCTTACAGCACTTCTCAGCATTGATTGTGGTACCTTTTTTTCAAAATGAATCAAGTTTGACAACAATTTCATTCCTTTTCGGGAATTTTGGATGCCCTGACTGAGGTTCATTCAGTAATTCGAACGCACCGGCCTTTGTTTCTCTTGCCCATATCTTTACCATACTGATATAAAAACACTCATCCCCAAAACGCGCCTTCAATCGTCGAAAAATTTCAACCGGCGTAGCACGTTCAGGCATCAAGAATGTTTGCATTTACCGAGCGGCAGTAGGTAGTTTTCGTTTTGGACACATGTTTCGCGAAGAAAAGCAGGTATGGAGCCGATCTACCTCCCATTTTGAAGCTAACGAGTTTATCTTTCCAAAGAGCACGCGCGCACTCTTCCAGGTCCAGTGGTTCCCAAGATATGGGCTTGGAGGCATTACTTATTGAACAGCCTGTGTATCTACCACTGAACTGAATTGTACGTCATCATGAGGGCTAAATCATACAGACAGGCTTCGTGTTGGAAGGGGGGATGTAACGGTTTTCGCTCAAGTATACCCACGGCCGGAAGAAAAAAATATACGGACTGGTTTCGTGTCGGAGGGGATGGCTGGAAGAAATACAAATTTCCTCTGAAATTTGAACAACTGAACTGAATTGTGATCATGAAGAGCTAAATCATACGGATAGAAGTAACCGAAGTAACGCTCAAACAGTCTGTAGCCGCGTTGTTAATATAAATTTCCTTTGGGATGTGGTACGGAATGTAGGAGCGCTAATGTGCACTTCCTAATGAAAGGTTGAGTGATCACAGACGGATATAACATTGCCGTACATGGGAAATACGAATTTTTCAAAAAATCGTTATAAAATTAAGAAATGACGGACGTGCTTCAAATTTGACCTGCAGAGAGCTACATATTCGAACTTGCGATTCAAAATTTAATATGGTAGGTAGCAAAATTAGTAGAAGTGCTGTGAAGTAAAAATTGAAAGGTGCGTTATCAGTTGCCGGCCCAACCCGCGCGACCTACATTACTTTTTCTCCATTGATCACTCATTGAGGGTTCACAAAACATGTCAGCCACTCTAATTCCGAGTCCCGAGGGAAATTTTCTTTATTAGTGTATGATCAGGAGAAGTAACGCTCAGAACGTAACACTTTTTTCATTTATGTGCCATAGCTCTCAATCAGTTCTTTTTTTTTTTTCGTGAGGCTCTAAAGTAACACGTATTTTAAAGTAACGCTGTAAAGTAACGTTTTTTGAAATTTTTTCGTTTATGTGCCAAAGCAAAGATGCGCTTCGAAAGTGACTCGAGCCTGCTCGAGTTTTAAACAGTTTTAAGGAATCCTACGCAAATATGAAAGAGTCTTAACGTTGCAAGTCGTAAGCAAGCGTTGAAAAGTCTGCGACGTGTTATGAACAAGTCTAGATCTTCTAGAAGCGGTTTGCTGAGTCTTCAACAAACCACGAAACGAGTTGTGATCAAGTCTTGGAAAGTCCTCTAAAATGCCCTTAGCATATCTGGAAGTCATTCAGAGCCTCGAACGAGTCTTAAATAATCTTGGCAAGTATTTAAAAAGCTTGGAAGAGCCTTGACGCGAGTCTTCTTGTTTTCAGTAAATATAAAGGAAATATTCGTAAAGTCTTGAAGAACTCTAATCAAGTCTGGAAGAGTCGTAAAAAGTCTTGAACAGTCGGCGAATCTCAAACCAGATGAGCCATAAGTAGACAGTTATATATAAGTTTGGGAAAGTCTTAAATGTGCTGTAAAAAGTTGTAAGTTCAGTTTTAAAAATGTTATAATCTCGTACGAATCTTAAATGTTTGAAGAGTTTTGAAACGTCTGAATCGTATCTTGTGAAGCCTTAGTCAAGCTTAAAAGTCACGAACCAGCCAATTAGCCATTTGGTTAGTTAGTTGGTCTACCAGTCAGCCATCCATACAAGAGACGTAAAGATGGAGTCCTATGTACGAGTGCAACGTCGAGCTTGCATTGGGGTCCTTTCTCTTTCCGTGGGGTTGCCTTCGTGTGAATTTCGAAAAATAGCGGAGGCAGTTTTGTTGTGCCATGATCTACCTGGAGAGACGGATCGAAAAACAACCAGTTAGCTGGCAGACTGTTATGCTGTGAAACAGGAGAGGGACAGATCGCTAAGCATGAATATTATAGTTTCGATGGTTTCTTAACATAATACATATATGCATGCTTTATAGTGGTCAAGGGGAGGAGTAGAAGAGGGCCGCAAAGTGGCTGCAGACGAAGCCTCCTAGTCTATACTAAAAGTCGGCTATATCCCGTCAGAGAAAATGCTGAGATTTGAGACAGAATGATTAACAATCTACCGAACAGACAGACTGACAGACTGACTGACTGACTGACGACTGACTGACTGACTGACAAACATAAAATGAGATGCTCAGTATTAAAGGGTGTTGTGTTGGGAAGAGGATTGGGCTGCGGTCCTGCGGAGTATTGAGATGGCCGCATCTCTTCGTGTCATATGTCATTAGTGATATCACGTACAGCAGCAGCACCACCACCATGTTGTTAATTTCGTGGTTAGGACGAAAAAGTCAACTTCGGAGTACAGCCACAAAACTACGTCGAAAAAAGCGTTCGTACGTGTACCTACGTAGTAGTACTGCTGCGTGTTAGCCGAATTGGTACACCGTATAAATTATGCAATTTTATGGCACAAACTCATCCTTTTTATGGACTATTCGTCTCCATTTATTTAGCGGGCGCACGCGTCCTCGTATATCTTGCAATGAGCAACCGCGTTCCCACGAGTCGTATTACTCATTTTCCGAAAAGCCGAAGCATAAATTATTTCTTTTTATTTTGCATTTCTTTACTTAACTCTATTATGTATGTAATTTAACGACTCGCGACTTAGGCCACCCGGTAGTTTACTTATACCGGCCCCGAAACCGTAAATGTATAGCTACGATTCTGCCACCGTACCTATCGGTTTTGAAAATCGTGCCAGAATAAACAAGAGGTGTAGGTGTATTGCAGAAGTGAAAAAGATTTATCGCGCATTTTTTGAGTTTGTTTCGTATTTTTAAGTAGGGTGCATAAGATCGAATAAACGAGGAAAAAACGCAATCGTGTAATTCTAGTCGTTCGGTCTGGTGGCGAGAAAGGGCGTAGGGGCAAATACGGCAAGTATAAGTACCCGAGAATCTCAAACGATATAACTTTCGGAAAACGTATTATTACACCTGATAATGATTGTTACGAAAAGGATGTACATTATGTATTAAATAAAAGAGAAAACGGATTGGATGTTTGATCGAACCAACCAGACGATGGTCGAAATTTTACATACTCTAAATTTATAATTTATAGTCGCGTTGCGTCGTCCATCTGACTGGGCGGCCTCTGTGGAGAGTAAAGCAGAAGCAACAAATTCGACAATGGGAAAATAGTTACGATTATATTCGTACGAGGATTTATAATACACCTTTATACCTAAACGCGAGTTCGGCGTCGATTGTAATTTAAAAAAGAAAGAGAAAAAAGAAAGAGAGCGAGAGAGAGAGAGAGAGAGAGAGAAAGTGAACCATTAAAAGGATGTGATTTTAATTTATGTTAATGTGCGGCCGCAGCTACTCCATCGTTTGAAAAATAAAGTATAATAGAAAAAAGACGATGCCAGACTGGGACGATGTTACATACTCGTACAGATCCGTACGTATCGGTTTGGCGGAAAAATCGCCAAATCGGGATAGATACTAAGTATTTATGATGTGTCCATAGGGTGAACCGGGGCAGTTGTATACATGTAGTATGCGAACATTTTGTGCAAAAATTCTATTGATTTTACTTGAACTACAGCAGAGCGTTTTCGACTATGAAGAATTTGTTCACGAGGTGCCAGCTAACGTTGAACTCAGGATGAGACGTCTCCTTAACCGTTACGTCTTTTCGGTTTTCGATCATGTTTTATGGCTGCAAGAGTTGGTCATTAGATGCTGTCATGGAAAAACGCGCGCAGACCTTTCACGAGTAATTACGTAACATAATACACGTTCCGTCGCATCCTACGTATCTCGTGGGAAGTGAGAATCACACGGAGATGCGAAAGTTTTAGATAGATTTGGAAAAACGACCCATACTGCTAAACTCCTATCAAAGAATGAAAACTACTGTACTGGAGCCGCGTAACGCGTAATGAGAGGCCCCAAAAACGAGATTCTCTGAGCGATTTTGGAAAGAAACATTGCCGAGAAAATATCCGCCGTCGGTCGTCGGCAAAATTCGTGGCTAAAGGAGCTTAGATCTGGCTACGCAGCTCGTCTGTACATCTGTTCTGGTCGGTTACATTTATAGAAGTCATTGGTAGTGAGGATTGTCATTGTCAACCTTCGAGATGGAGACGGTGGATAAAGAAAAAGTATTCCAGATCAGTGTCGGGCCTGATACCAAAACTGCCTACCCGGGTCTCTCAACGAATAAGCTCATTTCCCAGTGGAGTAATTGGCCTTGTGCTCTTTTCATCCGCGTTCCTTGGGGCAAGTGGCATCTTAGATGGGTGGGGGAAATGGATGACTACCTAGAGAAGTCAGATTTGTAGATTTAGTACCAATTTAGCTTTTCAGCCCTTGTCAGGTTTGATGACACTGCGATTTAGCTTCACGCAAGATCCAGCTGCCTATTTTAACTTTGGTTCACCTCACTCCATTGCTCTCAACAAAGTTTCGATATCTAAGGCTGAAGCTGTCAGTACTATTTGCATGAGCCTGAACCTCTGAACCTAGGCTCAGGGCACTCTAATGAAGTTTCAACCAATCTTATCAGATGATTGAGGTTAAGTTAACAAATAAATCTTGACATAGTTTACAAGATACCAAACATCTCCATTTCCTGGTGTTGTTCGAAAAGTCAGTATAGTAACGAGACGGCAAAATTGGATGTAAGTAAGGATTCTTTTTTCCCCCTCAATTTCTAGCAGTCATGTTTTACACTTTATCTGGCATTTTTGTGGTCTACACCCTCAAGAAGAATAAAATGAAAAATTGTATGCTGCGGGCTCGCACTAGTCTTGACAGGTCATCGTTACCAAATTTTAAGGAGTGGCTGATAGTCTTGACGGGTTTTTGACCACTAGTTCGTGATAATTCTTGAGCAAGTCTTACATAGTCTTAAGTTCGAATGAGTCATAACCACTCTCTCCTTCAACATCTTTAGATAGTCTTAATGAGTTTTTACTGTCTCTTCAGTTCTACAAAAATACTAAAAGAAGTACCTGGTCACATCTCAGAATAATTGGTTAGGTGAAAAGGTGTTTATGAAAAGTTGAAATTTTCAGTCGAACTTTGAAACCAGTTTTACTCCGGCCGCGACATTGATATATGTATATTTCTGAACATGTTAAGGCCCGTAAATGAGTCAGAAAATACTAGCCGAGGCCCGGGGTGTTCTCTTGTCTCGTGATTGCCCCGATTCACCCTATATGAGAGGCTGCGAATCGACGATTGCATCTCCACCATCGCCGTGCCAATCTACTTACACGGAGAGAAGCATTAATAGATGTCGTAAAATTACAACGTTTCATTTTAAGATTGCATTACCGGGCAATAAATTTAATATCTTCGGTGGAAGATTGTAAAAAGTGTTTTAGCCAGCGTAATCCAAAAGATGTTCCCGCATTCAGCGGATAATTGGTGGTTAGTTACTCTATGGCGTGGCGTGGCGTGGCGTGGCGCGGCGTGGCGCGGTGTGGTATACAAGGAAAGAGCAGAGCACCCAGCGGATGCTCGGATCGGGATCGGGATCGGGCGGGAGACGGCGAGAGAAGGTGAAATAGCTCGGGATACTTACTTCTTGTTTCCTATATGAGAAGCTGGCCGATGTATCAACCGGCGAGATAATTAAAAATAAATTTCAATTTCGATTAGATTATAAAAGAGGACTACAAGGAAAACTAATTTGAGGTTGTTCGGAATATCGGTAAAGGTAATTATGGACTACGGAATATATATGTATATACATATGGTGTGCGAGATAGTGTGCAGCGCAGTATACACAGATCCCGTAACGCGTCTACCCGAAGTATTATTGGCAACCGGTTAATTAAGGCGAACAGAATTTACTTCTAACGCATTATATTGTACACTTTTGTTCGATCATACCAACTTAATAACTGAGAGGTCCTGCTGAAGCGGTGGCCGAGTAGCTAGCCGATGATGGTTACAACTTACAAGTGTACCATAGTCGCCGATATCGTCGAGTTACGTTTTGCACTTAAGATAAGTACGAGTTGGCAAAGGATCTGGCTAGTGTTATTTTGTTTAACTTGCTACAAACCTCCCGATGACCGACAAGTTACAAGAAATCGAAGCATATGTCGAAGATTTATAGTTACCTACAAAAATCGAAAGTAGAATTTCGCGTCCAGTACAGTCTTAAAAGAGGTTGGCGTGGAGGCCAAGTTCTCGGTAATTATTAAAATGCAGAAAAAGAATGAGTTCACAGAGCACAGAAGGAGAGAAATGATACAGATATCTGCCCGAGATAGCTTGTAATTCTGTCTCATGGCTCGACCAGGTCCGGCCATGGCCAGCGGTTTTGAGAAATGAACCAACTCGAGCCAAAAATTGCACGAGGATTGATTCTAAAATTCTTAATTTTATACAACTTCCATATTCGTAGACTTGAACCAGTTGAGCCAAGTTGTTCTGGGATTGATTAATTTTTAATTGCATACAACTTCCGCATTCGTAGATCTGAATCCATGGTCAAATCAACAATTCGGATTTATATATTTGACGTACAATATATAAATTAACTTCCCTATTGACAAATTCGGACTCTTCAGGGCGGTGGCGCGCTAGTGTCGCTAGTTTGTTATCAGTAACTTTTTGTTATCAGATAAGAGAAATGTTCAATGAAATAGGTAGTTCGTAATCATCACGTTATTTAATGTCGCCTACTTTTCGACTGGGGCAAGTGATCGGTCATGTAGGAATCGGCGAGAATCTTGAAGATCACAGTAAAGTCGAAAAAGAACAATAAAATGTACCGATATCAACCAGCAGTTCAACTTACGCGAATTATACATTTGCCAACTCAATAAAAATCATAATTATTGAGCGCTGCGTCAATGTAGTGAACGTGTACACAGAACAACGTCATTATAATGATGAGAAATCATGAAAATGATCCGAGCGTCATTAAAAATTTAAAAGATTTGAATTTTTAATGTAATGCAACGTTCCTCTCAGCAGCTTATCCTAACTCTGATAACATCAACGTATGTGTGTGCGCCTGTAGTGGTGTGTTAACGGATTCCACAGTTTAATCTTGAAGAGTCCGAATAATGGAGAACTGTGCATTGATAAGAAGACATTTGAAAGGCTTATCATGGACCAATCCCGGCGGATTTATGTGGTCATAATGTATTCGGTTTGTACCTATATCGATCAGTGATCATGTGTTTAATATACTAGGCATACCTACTTACAGCTGAAAATCTAGCGAATTCTATTGATTCAAATTCAGAGATTAGACTAATATTGAGTCCTCTGAAGACTAATTAGTGATATTGTCGCTATGCAGCCGGATCTTTCCATCTTTCAGAAGTCGTGCCCGTATTTTCTCATCAAAAATTGTGAATGGCTAAAAGATGGTCTTATCTAGAACGGGCTGGTACTGGGGAAAATTGTCAATAGGTAAACTTAGTAGGCCTGACTATAGTACTGAAAAAGACCTGGTTTTTGACTGTACATGTAGGCTTTATGGACGTACCAAAGACAGAGAGAAGACGAATCTTTTTTTATAGACTCAGAACCTATGTACAATAGAAAGTTATAAAAAACCAAATATACGGCTCAAATGCTTCGGTGTACATTTCACTACTTGCATACGAAGTCTGTAAATGTGCCTATAATGCAAAATATAACGTGCACTGAGATTAATTAGTCCAGTAGATTTCTGTGTCATCTTAACGTATTTTGTTAAGCGTGGCAGCGGAAACGCATTTTCGATGCATTTGTAGAACAAAATATCTTCCAAGGCAAGGTGTGAATGAGGTTTATCACGACTCGTTCAATCTGCTCAACATATTGAACTTGTCGTGAGAAACCTCATTTTCGCTCCTTGACTTGAAATATACTATTCCCTGCCTTTTCGTCCTTCTCTGTACAGTATGAATTTACTGTCTGGGCCCACACTCGGGCAATTTAAAAGGAAAGTGGAAAGACGAATAAAAAAAAAAAAAGAAGAAGAAAAAAGGACATAAAACTACCGAAAAGAATTTTTCAATATTAAAATTCTTTTCGAGTAAAAAAAAACGACCTCGGTCGAAATTAATAACCCGTATTAAGTTAAAAAGTCGTTAACAGTTAAATACTAAAACAAATACGTTTACAAGATAGGTGGTAAGTTAACCCTCGTGCGAAAGCTGAAACTTCGAGGCGAGAACAAGGGTAAATAAATTAATACACTTTTAGTACCTACTTCGTTGAAGAGAGAGTGAGAGAGAAAAGAAATTTAAAGAAAGAAAGAAACGGGAAAAAGAAAACGAAAAGAACTGCGAACGAAAAAACGAATAAAAAAATACGAAAGAGTGCATATTTTCCCCTCATTCTTGGGTACGTATAACAAATGGGTGAAAAGTCTCGCTAGTCAGGGGTCATTAAAAGGGTGGATTTTCTTATTAAATTTTCGTTTGAAAAAATATGTTCCGGTAATTTTACGCTAACGAGAGGAAACTCATTTTAAGAAAGCAATATACAGATTGGTGTTGTGCTTTTTAAAGAGAAAAGAAACAAAACAAAAAAAAAAAAAAAAAAAGAAAGGAAAGAAAAGAAAGAAGAGGGAGGTGGGCTGGTATAGTTACACACGACATACAGCTCGGAAGAATTATGAATGAAACGGGAAGCTAATTATTCGATAGCTGTTTCTGTCTGCTTAATTGCTGCTGGAATTAGTGAATCTAGGGATCGAGGAGTACTAATTTAAATCTGGTTGTATGATTCTTTCGCTGGTCTCGGTTGCGTTTTTACATACATATAATATTAGGGATTAAGTTGATTCGGTGAGGTTACGAATTAAATAGTTGATGGGTTACCAACGAAAATGTTTCACCTGTAATGTTAGCAGCGTAATCTTGTTATCTGTTCGTTGATATAAGTTTGCCGAGGCAAATGAGCTTAGCAGCAGGCGCACTCAGAAATTTTTTGAAAGGGGTTAAGAAGTAGAGAAACAAAAAGTAATGCTTGCGGAGCGAGCCAAAAAGTTGCGTGTAGTATTTAAAACAGTGTGAATTAGAAAGAAATGAGAAAAAACTTCTTTCTGGAGCTCCCCCGTAGGTGCGCCTCTATTTAGCATCCGTAGTTCAATTCCAGCTGAATAGTGGCCTCTTGTGGCTTCGAAACTCTGATTTTCGATATTAATTTGAAAGAAAATTTCTAGGTCCGATATCTCTCTCCCCTATCCAAGGAAGTCTTCGGCGCGCGTAGGACGAAAATAAGTTCAGTATATAATTTCGTGTAACTGAAAACCGAGTACTCTAATTTGTCATATTTATAACGTCTCGCTGTGGGCTTTGATGTATGAAATTCACTTTCTGCTAGTAACGCGGTGCGATAACCTTCAAAAAATATTTTCAGTAAAGAGTATGTACGTAAGTACTAAGTAGTACTTCATATGTTCTTATCAGAACAAAATTTTTTGGCTGAACTCTATTTTTAGAATTTTGTTGAGTTAGGACTTTGTTGAGCAGAATCATAGAATTCCCAAGAAAATCCAGGGTCCTAGGTAGCAAATTTTTTGGGAGTGTAGGCAGAAAAAATTCTGGCTAAAATATACTTGGCCAATTTACAGCGAGGTAAAACTTTGAAAAAAGGAGCTCTCATTTTCGTAATTTTATCGACTGTCTGCTACAATTTGCCGAATGTTTACTTTTCAAACAGCATGAAGAAACATCTGCCTCCCCCCTCCCTCCGCAACTCCACCCTTTAAATAATCAGTTTTTATGTAATAGACATTCCGATTGCGTGCTGTTACCCGAAAAGGAATAAACTCGGCTTGTAGGAGTGAAACATTTCAAAAAGTGTCACACCAAGTTCCCTAGGTCAGATGAAGCTTCCCAAAATTCTAAAGGCGAGGATTTCTCCGAAATGAAAGCGATGGTGATGAATTTTGTAATGAAAGTTGGTAAAAATCAGTCGTACGAAACTGAAAAAAAAATACTCTTCAGAATCAGAAAATGGATCTCTCCGGGTCGAGCCTCATTTGTCGACTTCGGTAGACACCGTGATTCTGTGCCAGAACTATAGTCTAATTACTGTAGACCTCCGAGGCAATGGTCTGCTTGGATTTGTGGAAATTTCCAGCGTATTAATAAGGTACTCGCTGGATTATCAGTCTATAGCATCGGATAAATTTCAGTTTTTAAATAATAGTTACCGTTTCCTAATTTGACCGGATGCGTACGTAATTTAATATTTATTTAAGCGACATTCCAGCATTCGTGAAAGTTGAGCCAAACAATAACGTGTATGTACTCGAGCAATTTCCTTCGAGGGAAAGGGGACAATGCAAATTTTACTGACAGATATTTTCAGAATGGTCGAATGTTACATATTTTATACTTTGCTAAACTGAGGATCCAGTCCCTGGCCAAATGCGAGAGCATTTTGTTAAAGTCTTCGTTTGATATAAATGTAAATGTTTAAGGCTCCTTCCCTCGCCCCATCCCTGTCCTTTCCCTTGGGCAATACTCTGCAGTCACTCTCAATCTGAGCGATTGGCCTCGTGTACCAATATTCCTTCTACAGCCGGCATATCTGTCGGACACGATCGTGCTTCGATATCCACTTGTTCCACTATGGTCATAACGTATAACATGCCGACCAGTTACCAGCTGGTGGCAAAAACGAGGCGAATACGCGGCCGGTGTTGGGAAAAAGAGGCGAGAGTTAAACTAATTTCCGCGACGCAGCTTTCGAGGCAATAAATTTTCTTTTTCACCGACACGAATACCCGCCCGCCCGGTCGCAATCTCTGGCTGGCGGAGCGAAAAGTAGAAGCAAAATATAAGAACCTAAAATTAATATATAAAAGCAAAACCAGTGTACGAATTTTCCTCGGTTTTCCCGCGTGTTCCCAAATGGTACGTATCGCGTTGACAGAAGAAGGTGAGGCAGGGCACGGGTGAGTACGGGCACCGGGACGGAAACGGTATGGTATCAACATTATGAGATATATCTCTCCGAAATGATATATAGGTTACAATTGTTGCGAAAAGTAACAGCGTTGAAGGAGTTGATTAAGGAGGCCGTGCGAGTCGTGTTCTACAAATGGCAACTTATTAACGCAGTTGCTCCCCCGAGTCTTCGACTTCGTGGGGTTGCCGACAAAAGCAATTCTTCATTTTAATCAAGAAACAGAAGAGTCGAGACGTTTGCCACCTTCTCGGGCGGCGATGTGATTCGCGCCGCACAGCCTATTATAATTTTCCTTTCCTCGAATCGCGACCCGATTCTTGCGGCGCGATTCTCGAGCGAAGGATAGACATAGACATAGACATAGACATAGGATAGACAGACTCGAGAACTCGAGGTCGGGGAGATGCCTGCGACCCTGCGAAACAAGTTCGGGCTCGGACCGTTGCGATCCTCCAGAGCCAGAGAAATAACTGACGGGGAAAAGGGGAGAAAATCGACAATCGAGTTTTCACACTCACTTCAAATTTATTATGCCAAGTGAAGGAACGGTACTCACCTCGTTCATTATTACGACGATTATTATTATTTTTATTTATTCGTTTCTTTACGAGCCGCTAGGTGCACCAAGGGCTATACGGCTCGGCTGGTGAGGATGGTTAAATTAATGGAAAGAGGTCTGTGCCGTGGAGGCAGGAGATAAGTTGATTTATTGTCATTGGGGGTTGTTTTGGAAGCTTGCTTTTCGTTGTTGGTGATAGTTGATCTTTTTGGTGATGAGAGTTAAGTGAAAGGCAGTGAAGTATATGTTCGACAGTGAGTTCATTTGAAGAGCATTTAGGGCATTGCGGGGGGGGGGGGTATGGATTGAGGAGATGCAGGTGAGTGAGGCGAGTATGTCCAATTCTAATTCGTGCTATGACTATTTCTTCGCGTCGTGATTTCCGGTTGGAGGTGATCCAGGGTATCGGTTTCTCTTTTATTGCACGGAGTTTGTTGTTGGATTCTTTATGCCAAGTTTGGTACCGGTGATTGCGAGGTCTTCGGATGATTTAATTGTTGGTTTTTCTACTTTAGGGCGGGATGTTGCTGTTCGAGCGGTTTCTCGACTAAGTCAGCTTGTGCAGCAATACCGATTTGACCTGGGATCCAGATGAATACTATCTGTTTTCCTAATGTGTTAAGTACGTGGATTATGAGTTGTATGCGTTGTACTAATGGATGTGTAAAGAACATTATGCTGATTGATAGGAGGGCCGATAGTGAGTTGGTGGCAATAATTGATCAACTGGTTATATTAGGTAAATTTTGAATGCAGTTGAAAATTGCAGCGAGTTCGGCGGTATGAATAGATGCTGAATTGGGTAGTTAGTGAGCTTGGATTTTTGACCCGAGGGAATGAACAACTTGCGCGATTGTTGTTGTTGTTCTTTTTTTTTTTTAACCGTCTGTGTAGTATAATAGGTACTCGGGGTAGTGTTCGAGGAGTTTGCCAAAGAGGAATTTGAAAGTGTGGGGGATGTTGATCTTTTGGGATGTAAAGATAGTTCCAGAGGGAAAGTTGCTGGCATGAGTTTTCACGGTGGTGGGTCTGTAGTAGTAGGAGTGCGAGAGATAAGCGAGTGTTTATGGTTTGTTCTATGACTGATGGAATGTTGGGGAGTTTGATTGAGGTGGATCAGTAACCACGTCTTTGGAAAGTGGTGAGTTGGGATTTTGGGATATTCTGAGCAAGTATTTGGAGCAGGGGATCATTCTGCGGTAGAATAGGGGAGGTTCGGTCATTGTTATTATTATTATTATTATTATTATTATTATTATTATTATTATTATTATTATTATCATCGTCATCAGCATCATCATCATCATCATCATCGTGGTTGTTCACAATCATCCCGTGACGATGTGACGGGAGTACAGGAGTATATAGTATCATTTATTTGTACCCCATTAAAAAAATGGATTAAAAATTATTCAGCAAGTTGATGTAACGACGACTAGGGAGATTTCAGAAACGAGATTCTCGGGAGTTTTCAAGATTTTTCGCTTGGTACCTTTCCTTTGAAGAAACAAAATATTTTTTCCCCTTGTCGACTTGAATTTTCAATTTTTAAGTTTTCAGTTTTTGTACTTTCCTAAGGACACATCTTCCGATGCCACTGCAATAATATTTTTTGGGGGAGGGGAGAGGGGGAGGGAAGCAATAGAAAGATCAATTTTGAGAGAGAGAGAAATATATTTATTTAAGCGTATATTACATCAGCTTATTTATTCGAAATAATAACTTTCAAACTTGTGAACTGAATTTGGAAAGGCGTATGAATTATGTACACGATGACCGATCACGAATTTTGAAATATAACATATTCGTGTCTGAAATTTTGAATATAGGTATAATAATACGGTACAGATAATGTAAATCACAGTTTAAAAAAAAATTCCGACCTCCGTTGACCTTCAAATGCAAAATGTGAATCATTATTGCCGATGAAGGATATCTTATTATACTTCTGGCAATTTACAAACTTTTATAATGTGAAGATTTATGTCGGAAATTCGGTTGTAGCTTTTTCCATTCGATTTCGCCAATATACTCGTACCGCAGACTCCAATTCAGAAGTCGATTTACGGCAACCGTTGACCCCTTGATCAAATGTGAGCCCGGTGCAGTATCCTGAGAATTTTCAAACTCGAGATGTTGAATCTATTACGGGAAATTTGGTTGCAGCTAAATCATTTCCAGTTTCTGCGTGTTTGTATTAGATTCCACTTCCAAGAAAGTCGAATTTCTGACAGTAATGTTAGCATCAACGAGGTTTGTGAAATGTCTAGAAATAGTGAGATATCCCTTTTGTTGAGAAAATTGTTCACATTCTTATTGCAATGGTTATCCCTTGTCGGAAATGTGATTCCTTGGCGACCGCAGTATCTAGAAAAACAGTCAGTGCGCTTCGCACTGTTTCTTCGGAGGCAGTAGGCGTGTTAGCGTGTATACCGCCGATCGAAATCGAGGTCGGCGAAATAGCGAAGACACACAGCGTGAAGAAGAGAGCGAACACGAAACGAGAAGAACTTGGGGTCAAGCAGGATATCCAAGCAATCAACACTTCGTAAGTGGAAGGACGCGTTCGCCCAGTCGACCAAGGACGAGTGGATCCGAGAGCTGATACGCAACCTCCATGTTGTATGGGCAGCCAGGTCTCGTGGAGAGCTGAATTTCCACCTGACCCAAAGTCCTGAGCGGCCACGGGTGCTTCGGCACGTACTTACATCGGATGGCGATAGCACCGAGCCCCGTGTGCACGCATTGTGATCTAAGTGCGGAGGACATAACCCGTGGCACACTCTATTCGAGTGGGAGGCTTGGGAGCAGTGATCGATCCCGGCGGCGGGAACACGAGCGACAACGACGGCGTAATGAACCGTCTCGCGCCGGACACCTGGGTTCCGGAAATGTTGAAGAGCGGAAGCGGATGGAACCGGGTGTCAGCCTTCGTCTCGGCTATCATGAAGAAGAAGATGCAGACAGAGTGGTCGAAGCAGAGGACCGACGGACCAAGCTCGGCCCACACCATCGAACAGAACAACTCTGTACCATTCTAGAAGAGCTGCTGCTGCTGCAGCTGCTGCGGGTCCCCCGCCCCGGCAGGGTTCGCCTGCCGTCACCACCTTCCTGCGTCGCCCTACGTACCAAGATGAGGAGGTGAGAGGTCAGGTGTGAGTGAAGAGGAAGCGCGTCCGGCCGTGGTACACCCGAATTCCAGGTTAGTACTGGGTGAGCGTGAACATCGGTCAGTAGGGGGCCTCGTGGTGGCCTTGGCAGGACAGCGCACACTGGCAGTGGAACGATGAAATGGGGGCTTGGGCCGGCCTCAAAGCGTTCCTCTGGTCACTGATGCGATACTCGAAAGGGTAGTTTCCGGGGCCGGGGATGCGGTGTCTGGGGAGCCACTTTGACGTGCGTACATCGCCGTACGCTCCACCAAACCATCTGGGAAAGCAGATTTTATGACACTGGAAACTTAAGATTAATTTCTGGCAAAAAGTTGGAAACTTAAAACATTATTCGAGTAGAAATATGTAAAGTACGATTCCTTTTATATTTGGCAGTGATTCTCTTTTTGCATTTTCGGTTTAATTTTGCGGGGAAAACTTTCCTAGTTAAGAAAAACCGAATTCCTGGTCAAGTTTTTTGAATTTTGAAATTTTTTGGCATAATTCTTAAGTTTATTTATCCAAAGTGACTACAATTTTCCACGAGCTTAATCATTTTTCTAGAATGATTATAATTTTCCGTGAATTTCGTCGACTTCTCGTGTGTCAGTTGATTGGAAACTTATGGTATTAAATTGAATTCAACTTTCAATTTTCTTGATATTTTCTTTAAAATGTTTGTCCTGCTCGTATTTTATGTAACGTCAATTTTCCACGAATATTGCTGAACACTTGTGTACGAGACGATACAAATTTAGAGCAAAATATAATTTTAAAGTAAAAATCTTGGATCATAAAAGATATCTTAATCTTGTAACCATTTTGATCTTTGGATCACGATTTCGCCAAAATCTTGCAAGTTTTTGATCTCGGATTATAATTTTTGATAATATTCGAAATCAGAAAACGATTCATTATCATTTAGATCACGAATTTCATGAACTATTAATGATCTTAGATCATGATCGTCTTCTTGATCTTTTCGATCTAAAAATTGTATCTGCGATCTTGCCCATCCCTGTTTGAAATCACGAATAAAATAATTTTTTGTTTTTTCTCAGATTATGCTCAGCGAACACGTGACATAAAGATATTGGTGAAATTAAGAATCAAATACATTGTTTAAAATTATGCAAAAATACGCTAAAATCAAAATCATGAAATAAATTACTTAAAGAAAAAAGTACTTTTACTCATACCGTCTGTATCGTGGTTTTAAATCACAAAAATCACACACCAAAAAATGGCCGTTACAAAAATTAAAAAGCTTAAAGTGACAAAATCAAATTATTAGTACGTAAAATGACTCGAAGTCGAATGATTTCACGAATTGTTCAATTGTTTGTGTAGCCTGTCTGTCACGCTTCATACTGACTGAAGAAGCCACACCTGGTAATCCACTCTCATTTTCTGAAAAACTAATTTATTTTCGTGATTTGCGAATTGTTTTTTATGTGTTTCATGCTTCTTCCGTGAACTCTGGTTTTTTGGAGGTTACAAAGGTGTAGCTTCTTCGCAGTCTACACTGGATATAAACAATGAAAGTAATCGGAAGTATTGTAGATGTTGACATCTGAAAAGTGTTATCATTGCTTCTGTCAAAATTCTGAAAATGTTCGGCACATTTTTCGTACGAATGTTCTCGAAACTGTTCGTGCGTTTTGAGAATATTCTTTCTGGCTACGCTAGTGGGAAACATAACCGCATAAACACAAAGTCTACGTCTTCCCTTTCTTTTTTCATTTTTATTTGTATTTTAATATTTTCTTTTCCGGATGTTAATTCTCGGTAATTTTCAACACATCCTTTTGGTACTAGCAGCACTTGAAAGGATGCGGTGATTCGTCAGCTCCTGCCTATGATATAAATGCTCTTCCAAATTTAATTTAAAAATATTATTTCGAAGAAATGAACTGGATGGCGAGAAAAAGAACATCGAGTCCAACTACAGATAAGGGGAGGGGGTCGATTTTTGATTCGCCATTTCCACATTGCCTCTACATGATGTACAATAAGCGTTCGGATCGTCACTTTCTCGCGTTGGTCATCTCTCTCGAGTGTTTGGAGCCGGAGCACTATTGGCAAGCTGGCTAGTGATCTGGGCTAACAACAGTAAACAACAAGAGTGCTGCTACGGAAATCAGGATTGCAAAATGGAACACAATATAACTTGTTGAGAGGGAGAGAAAGGATATACTGTATTATTTATATAGCCTTCCTACATCTCATTTACATCATTACGATAACATCACTCAATATCCTTTCTGAATAAACAGCTTGTACCTCTCAGTTCCACCCAGCCCCTTCGCATACAACGCCGCAATCCGCTTGTGTGCAGTAAGTATAAATTATATTTCCAGAACGGTAATTGATAGCTATTTAAAGTCGACGAAGAAAACACGACCTTAATTTTCGTTTCTTACAACTCGTAAAAACTGAGAGCACCGCGGCGAGTAGAAGAGGCCCACGTCGCGCCATAATCTATGCAAATTAAACGCGAGAGTTAATAACGGGGTGAGTTTTAATCCGAAACACACGGGCGAATGAGAGAAAAAGTTTTCGACTTTGGCCACCGCCGCCGTTGCGCTGCAAACATGCAATCCGAAACTGGTAATAAAAAACTTTTTCCACTGTCAACCGTAATAAATTTGAAATTGACTTGGGAAAAAACACATCATTCGTTGAAATATAATTTATTCGTGTTTAAGCAGTACAATGGGATTTCTTACGCCCCATCTTAATAAACGAAATTTTCTCCTTTTTACGAATTACCATAAAAAAAGTAAATCGTATTTTATTTTTCCTTTTTTCATTCTTTCATTCGTTCTTTCTTTCTCTCTTTCTTTCTCTCTTTCTCCCTGATTTCGAACGCCCAGACGAAAAAAAAAGAGTGAGAAAAGGAAATTACCTTTGGGGGTTCATTTACGAAGAATTTTTAATACCAGTGTAATCCGCTCCCTTGTCGAGTGTTAAAAGTTCACTCGATTTTCCGAAAACGTATATAACGCAATAAAATGTGCATTCTCACTCCCTCGACGGACTGCGCTACACTGACATACTGTGTTCGATTAAGGGTTCGTAAAATCCATTCAGTATTCGCACTCGTACGAAGGATCAAATTCATTCATTTTAAAATTGAGCGTATCGACTACCAACTCGCGTATCGAAAAATGTTTCTTTCTGTTGCTGATTTGAAATATTTCGTCCGACTTTTGAACCGGTCTTAGTAAAAATTTAAACACGAGTAGATTATTTTTGAATCCATCTGAATCCATTTTTGCCTCCTCCCGCCCCCTCCCTCCGTCCCGGGAAAACTCCAGCTGATAACACGTAAGAGTCTGTATGTCTCACCGGTAAGACATAATGACGTAGATGCCTGTATATATGTTATTTTACTACATCTTCATTATGTCTTATGTCGGTATTAGGTTTTATTAAAGAGATGATTCGACAAGAAAGACGTAAGTTCTTATCTCTGTCTGTTAAAAACCCTACGATCTCCTCCTCCTCCTCCCCTTCCCCCTTCCTCATTCAGAAGAAACTCCAGCTAATAAGGTATGAACACAAAAGATACAATGGATGTAAGACATCCATACACGAGTCTTTATTAGATTACTAAACGAGGCTTTCCTACCTTCTGAAAAAAATTTTTAAGTGATTAGACACGATTACATAATCAGCTATTTTGTTAAAATAGATTTAGAAAGCTGCGTCGTGAAAAATTTCAAAAAAACATTTACCACGAAGAGTAAATAAGAACCACTCTAGAGAGGGCACTATGGATATAATTTCTTCAATTAAAAAATATCAGAACTAGTTTCTTTACATTATGTACTTCGAAAATTGTGGCATCTTATTTGGGAAGGGTTTTTATACCTTCCTTCAAAATCAGCAACTCATTTTTCGGAAAACGATTAACGAAATATTGAAAACGATTCGGTATTTCAAGTATTTTATGAAATTATTGTCCTGTTTCTTCCAGTATAGGCTCCCATTTCCTAACTTCAGAGTTCAATAACGCCGAAAAGAACTAAACTATCTTCTAAAATCCCAATTTTTGAAATTCATTTTGTATTTCATAAAAAGTTTGTCCCTCACTCTTCCCAGCAGTGTCACAGTTTTAAACCTGACGTCAAATTAACACCAAGTATGAATCCATCAGTCATCCCCCCCTCCCCTCTGAAATAGGTCTGTTGATTTCATGATTTGTTCGAGAAGTACCACATTTAGAGTGCTTTTCGAGCCAAATAAAACACAAATTTACGAGAGTGGTACTTATTTGAAACTTTTGAGTGGGGAAGGAAGGTGAGAAATTCCAAATCATGATACGTTCAGCCGTAGGAGAACAAACTTGTGGAGTAGGCAGCGTGTTGAACAGTGTAGGGTTAGTCTGACACCCCCTCTCGTTTAATACGATTGTGCGTTGTTACAAAAAATTTGTAAGAAACCTGCTGTCTTTTAGGAAATTTGACGACCTTCATTCGGTCCGAAAAATTTGCATTTTACGTCGCCCTGTGAACATTAAACTCAAATTTAACAAAGGTAATCCAATTTTGCTATACGTTGAACACAGGTGGTTGAAATTCCAATGTGTTTGTATACGCACATTCATTTTTAAATAAGTAATTCAAGCTCTTGCAAAGAAAGTGTTAAGTTAAAAACACAAGCTACAAAAGTATAATTAATTTTTCCTCTTAGATTATACGTTGAAATGAAAAAAACAAATGAGCGGGGAACTTTTTACTTATTCTCTATCACGATATGCAAATGTAAATATGGAATGCAAGTAGGAGACGACAAAAAAAAATGGTACGATTTCAGGAAGAGAGCAAAGGAGAAAAAAAGAGGAAAGGTTTTAATTACTTCAAGGGTTAAATTAAAATTATTCTAATTTAAGGGAAAGATCGTAAATTTTTTAAATTAAAATATTAACGTATCTTCAACGAAATAGTATTTTATTTTACGATTTTTTTTTCCTCCTCTACTTCGGTTCAAACTGCGATAGGGTGGAAAAGTGAGTGCCGAGGGTGCGTTTCGGACAACACTACGATGGTTATTGAAATTAGCGAACTTTGATCGTTGTACAGTGATATAAAGTTAAGGCCACGATCTGAAACTACTTCGCTATAGATAAGTGAACGTAAGGTGCCACTTCGCACGTTCTCAGTTATGGCCCGAAGAAACATTCAAGAAATGTTGTCGAGAGAGCTCGTTGAGCTGCGTAATGCGAACGTATGTGGCCCCTCAGTTTTTCGGCTGTAATTCCGTATTCATTAATTTTACCGAAAAAGTGTTTCTAAAAAAAATCTAGGCCATATATTTTATATAAAAATATGTTATCGATAAGTTGTTCGATAAATTTCCATTTAAAATTCCAAAATTGGGATACTCTCTGGTTAGGCGGTATGGCGATGTACTCGTGCAAATTGATCCTTGCGACACCGCTCCTCAGGTCCTGGAATTCACCCTTCAGAGGGTTTCGCGTCAGAGATCTGAGAACACGCTTTGGGGCAGCGTCCTTCTGCAGTTCGTGTGTGCTCATGTACAGGGAGGAAGGATAGAATATCCCACCGGAAGAAAGACTGGACCTTGCTACATGAAGATCCTCGTTTGTCCCGTACCCACCTGACTTCGCAGTAAAAACAAATGGAGGACATTTCACAACTTTCCTTTTGTGGCTTGAAAGGATTGAAGGATAAAGAAATTCTCAAGGACCTTGACTTTCTTTTTGTTCCTCAGTCATGGGCCTTGAACGGTTACACAGGGTGACAACGATCTGAAATTTGATTTTAGTGCTCTTCAGAAGTCGCATACCAAATTTCACGTTTTATGATGGCGTGTTAATGCTGGTTTACCGGTAGACCGAAGTATGATTTCGAGGCTTCAGAGTGCTGTCGCTACTATCGGATTCCGCCATCTCGGATCGCATAGCAACTTGCAAGTACAAAGCGTAAAACAAATGAAATAACAAAGCTCAGTACCGCCATGGTGCTTCTCCAATCGACCAGAAAACGAAGGGAAAAAAAACAGTATTGCGAAAAAGTCGGAGCGTAATTCAGTTTCAGGAATGCGACGTAAATTATTTAATTCGTTGATACGTAAAAGAATTATGTAAACTCTTCGTTGTTAATTCAAATGGTTTTTATTTTCGCCGAGAATCTACACTACGTTCTTCTTTTAATTCCGCGTAGAATTTTCTCTCACTTCATCTTTCTTTCTTTGTTTCTTTTTTCTTTTTCATTTCTACCTTTTTTGTTCATTTCTCCTCTTTCTTTTCCCTTCATTTTATTTATTTTCTTTTTATTTAATCGTTTAACCCTCGTCGTGTGCTCTTTCGCCTGCTCTCTTTTCATTCTCGAGAACCTAATTTCCTCGAGTCTTTTATTACTGGTAATTTTTTCTGCACTTTTCGAAACTAAGCTATAATCAATTCGTTTGTCGTTCGTTTTTCGTAATCTTAAATTTGGTACTTCTGCCGCGTTATTTCTCCTTCCCCTTCTCCTTGCCTTTCTATGATCCTTCTGCGTAATTTCACCAAAACTCGAAAAACGCGTTCGCTTTTAATTTTTGTTAATTTTTAGAGTAGACTACTCCCTGTCCCGTTGGCTGTATGGTCGATCGACCCGTCTTGGAAAACGATTCCGAAAGTCCGATCAAGATAAGTCTCGGCGCACACCCACGCACACACAACCCCTAATATGGATTTACCGAAGGTGGTCGGCTTGTTCTTTTTTTCGGTCGTCTTATTACAATTCAGCGATAAGACTTAGCAGAAAGTATTTTCGAATCATTGCGGGATGCTGGGAACTGTATTGAAATGGGGAAGAAGGGGGAGACCGAGAGAGGAAAAGAGAAAATGTTGATACGAACGTGCGTAGGGAGAGACGTTAGGTGTCGTAAGTTATTGTACATAGTATTGTTTTTATTAGGGCATAAAATTCGACTGAAATTGCTTTAACCCGAGCGTCGGTTGCCGCTTTTATTCGAAATAGAAGCGGCTATTTGACCAACGGGTGCTCTTAAACGGTTGTCATTATGTAAATGCAGGTCACAGAGAAACTGACCGCAGTATTATCCCGGTCCTTTTTTTTTTTTACCCCGCGTTAGGGGTTACTAAACGAAGCAATAGAGTCGAACGTGCGATGAGGGAGCCTGGACGGACTTAACAAATGATACTATACGTATGAGATAGCGAGATGGCACATCGAATGAAATGCCCAGACGACCTTAACTGATGTATGGGAGCTGAGATCGTGACTCCGGGTCGAGTGTAGAATGCTCGAGGTCACTGTGAGATTAGGTGAAGAGAAAGCATTCGGCAAAGTCTGCTCAGTCAACGGTAGAAGAATAACCAGTTACTAAATGTCTCTATCTGTGTTGGATTATAAAAGTCCGGTTTCCCTGAAATGTAAGAATTTTTCCAGAAGTAAGACATGGAAAAAACCCGAAAAATATGAAGATTCCTTCTGTGAAATCCCATCCGAAAATGGCGTCTAGCTCCCTAGCTCCGGCGGCTTATTTAGTCATAATATGCAAGCTCTGTTTTTTTTTATTTTTTATTTTTATTTTCTTTCGCATCGGACTGTCGTTGCTTGATTTTTATTGGTCTTAATATAGTAGGAGTCTTGATTGAAGGGTATTTTGGTATTGTTTTTCAGTCTTATTTGGTCCTCTTTCGTTTCGATCAGGGTCGTAAGTAGGATTTTGCTTCATGGAATATTTGTACTTACAGTAAAAACTGTCTATAGCAGAAACTCAACGGACCACTTCAAAAATTTCCATACTGACTAGGTTTTTCACATTACACAAATGAACGAACAAAATAAATGTCTATACAAGTATTGTATTCGTGATGTACGTACAGAAGAGAACACCCAACACCTGAACACTACTGGCGAGAATGATACAGTTACGCTTAGTCATATAAGCAATGAATTTTGTGCAATACATTACAGCAGATAACGAAACAAAATTATTCTACCTTAAAAAAGCCTGCGCAAACCTGGAAAAATCCATAGGAAGCACGTGTCGATTTTCATTTTACCTAGTTTTTTGTACAATTTTAGTTGCCACTTCCACGTCAGACAGGTTTTCCAGGTTATATGTACATTGAAATATATACAAATTTTCTCAACGGACCACGTGTTTGTACAGAAGAGTTCGTGGAAGATTGTTTTAACGCAAAAAAGACCCCCCCCCCCCGTATATACATATATATACACTCCTGTTTTCGACTTGGTCTGTCCTATTTAGCTTTTAGTGGTTGTCAGGTTGATTTTTTTCTTGTTGTAGTAGTTGTGATTCTCTATTTACTGATCATCATTTCGTTGAATCAGTTTCTTCGTAAGGCCAACATGAGGAGGCCGGGGGGGGGGGATTGACGCCGCTACCTTTCCATTCGTGTGAAATTATACTCAAAAGTCGGAATCTGTTACAACGTTCCGTCGGGAAAGTTGAGTAATTTTTTTTTGGCGTATCATAGGAAATTTTGTAATACAGCCGATTATCCGGAACGCCAACTATCCGGAACGCCGAAAAAAAAAGATAATCAGGGCCCGGATTTTTAGGCAAAACCTCTATTTTTCTCTTTCTTTCTAGTCTAGCTCAGTCTATTAAGGTTTTCTGGACAAATAAGAAAATTCTAAAACTAACGAGCTAATTTCTTGGACTATTTTCCTTCAGAATGTGTTTTCCTCTATAAAATAAGCACATGTTTCGGTTATCCGGAAAAACCCGTTATCCGGAAAGTCTCTGGTCCCAATTACTCCGGATAATCGACGTGCTACTGTATTTCAGTTGTGTACTAAAATGTCGGGAAAGTCAGGAAATTCTGGAATCAAGTCGGAAAAATGATGGAAAATTTTATGGGGTTATCAACTAAAATAAAAATTGCATTAGTCGCAATTTTTTGTTTCTACCTCCGGGCACGTCTTTATTTGCGCTAGTTCCGAGTTGTGATGATCGTTTTTGTGGGTCTTGATTTGGAGGTTTGTGGTGTTCTTTAGCATTCATCTGGATTTAACCTACTCTTCTTGAACTTGAATACTTACATTCCCTTCCTCCGGTCTGGTTTTATCGTGCTTTTACCTTGATTTGTGATTTTGTTATGTATTTGTCTAATTTGGTCTTGTCGTCGTCTTTTTTAGTTTTATTTGCGAGGTTTTTGGAATTTTTTTGTTTTGTTTCTATCTGTTCTATTCTTGATTTGGTAAGAATACGCCAATGTTTCCATTAGTTTTGTCGTCTGAATTCTTTTTTGTTTTTGTTTTCGGTGCCTCATAGCTTTAGTTGATCTAGTTACGGTCATTTTTAGTCATCGTTTTTTAATTTTAGTGTGTTTTGTCTTTTTTTTTTGTTGTGTGTGCGCGTTTTTTCTAATCTTCATACGGTAACGTGCAAGGACGGATTAACCCTTTCTGGCGTAGGAACCAAAATCAAAATTGGCGCCCTCAGCGAGCTCTATTGGCGGGCTTCACACTTTGTGCCTCATAAAGGAAATTTCTTTGGGATGGGGACTTGAAGAAAAATGTGAACGCCGATAATGCGAGGCACTATACCGTCCTGTGTTTGTGTTGAAAATTTATGTTTTCACTCCTTGATGGCGCTCTTCTCTCTCCGCGCTCTCTAAGCAAATGCTTCCCATTCTTACGTGTTAATCCGCTTTTGCGGTAATGTGTCGTGATTCTTATGGTTTTGTTCCGTTTGTATGTCCTAATTCGGTCATTTTGGTCTTATTTTGATCGTTTCTGGCCTGTATTGTGTAGATTGTTAATAGGTTTCCTCTGATTCCGTTTAGATTTGTTTTCTTTTCGGTTTCGGTGCGGTGCCTACGGTAGTTATTGGTCTTCTTTGATCTTGTTGCAGTCTTTTTTGATTTTAGTCTGGAGTTTTCTGGTGTTTTTTTACCGCGTATTTATTGATGTTCATAAGTTTTTCCGATCTTTCTTTCTTTGTTGGTTGTTGGCCGTGTTAGGGTTTCGTTTAATCCTGATATACTTGAATTTAGTGATTTTTAGGTCCGTAGCTAGAGAGTGTTTTCCTTTTTGTGGGAGGAGGGGGGGGGGAGAAATACCAGCTGAATGAAAAGATTTCTGCGAGAGTATAAGAAAAGAAATCCTGATTTTCAATTTGGCCGAGTGTCCATTTTTCAAACTATACATAGCGAGGATTGCTAGTTTCTAGTCATGTTTTGTCTTGTTCCTGTCTTTTTTGGTCATACCTAATTTGTAAATTTTTTTTTGTTTCGGTTTGATAGTGCTTGGCCATATCTGGTCTTATTTGGCCTTTCTTAGACTTGATTTAGTGTTTTCTGAAGTGGTTTTTAGTCTTCTCCGTAGTAGCGTAGTAGCTCAGCTATAGGAGGCATTTTGAAGACCAATTCGTTTTCCCAAAATGATCAGATTCATCCGGAATAAGTTATGCGGCGTAATATATTTTCGCCCCTGTTTTTTGAACCTCCTTAGAAATTGACTCGTAGCTATGTTACTGACCGTACCTAAGTCGCGGAGAAGAAGAAGTATAACTAAACTAATTCAATTTGTAAGAACTTCACTCTTTTGAGCCAAAGTAAAATTTAAACTTCTCTTCCTCCTCGGCGTGGCTGTGATAGTATCGACAACGCTGCCTCGAAGAAAAGCATATTTTTTCACTCGAATTTACTCTTCAAGGGTGGGCTTCTGACTTCAACGCCGAGGTAACCTACTTCTTGTCTGATAGGCTTATGGGTTGCTGACTCGAGCGTATTTCACACATTGTAAGACCTTTCTTTCGATCTGACCACCACTACTTGGAAGCCTGCTACAAATACACTGACCTGATGAACATGACATAGTACCTTAATGTGTTTGGTCCATTACTCTCGCCAAACAACGATGATATAATAATGTCATCCGGTTTTGTTGGTGTATATATATATACACGATTCTGCGTTGCTATTTTTCGTGTACGATACTGAGCTCGCGATTTGGGAACCCCGCGAATAATATTTTATACATGTAGGTGTACAGTTGTAACGCTACATTCGAGAGTATTTACTCTCGTACTCGTACTCGTACTCGTATAAAACCGCGTGGCTCTCTTACGTCGTCGTCTTTAACTGACCTTTTCCGTTTTGGATTCGTTGAAAAACACTCCACTTATATAAGCTCTTCACCATTTTCCGATATATTACTCTTAGCATATTTAACTTGTTCTTTTACGTTTATTGTGCGCCCTCTTCTCGCTCTCCCCGTGACGATGTGATGTGTCCCTTCGCGTAGTGCACTCGTAAACCGCCGCCGCCGCCGAATAAGGCGATGGTGCAGTGGACATCGACCATCAAATCCACCGAGGGTCTTGGATTTATTGCTTATTCATGAACTTTTCGTGTTCGTTTACATGGTTTGTCCGCGCCGATATTTTATACGAAATTTGATTAGACGGAGGTTCGTTCATTCGTTTTCGGTTTATGAGACCGATTTAGAAATGATACGCGTTCCAGGATGCGTATTAGTGCTGCAGCGAGTATGGAACAATTAGCTTTATTGATTCCTTAGGCGATATGTCTTTTCAGGGTCGTTCCATGGTTTTGCGTGGCGCGAAGCAAAAAATATTTGCCGACACCTTTCATACGTAGCCTACTGTTTGTTGTTCGTTATTAACGATAGCCAAAGGCCGCTTTTTTTTAGGGAGGGGATCGTCAATGTTTGAGACTTTTTTCTCGATAGTGATGATTAAAATTTCCAATACTTCGGAATTTGCTATGAAGCGCGAAGCCGAAAGGGCTGCTTCACCTGTTGTATCCCAAAGGCCGTCACCAGTTCTGGATTCCTAGGATTTTAAATTCCGAATCGGGCTCAGCGGCTAGCGACCTAATACGAGTAATGTGACTGAAAGGTCTAATATACAACTGGTTGACTGATTTGAGGATCTAATTGACTAAGTGACATAACTGATGTGACTTTCCTTACAAGATGGTAACAATTAGATTAACATATGATTACTGTATTGACTAACGATGATCATTGACAAGATTGACGTAGACGTGATTGGCTGACTTCGAAACTCCAGTCTCGAACTATTTTATGTAGTTTCACTTGGTACATACGCGAATATTTAGACGTATTACTGAAATGTAAAAAGAATCACAGCCGACGCGAACAAAAATCTGCGAGGGCGGGTTGTAAAAGGCAAAAATGTAACTGTCCAGCAAAAAAATAGAAAAAATCCTGTTCGCCCCTATTTTGTTAGCTGACCACAGGGTGTTGCCGAAGTTACCAAAAATGCCGACTGGAACCACGAGTGCATCGATGTCATACCTGTTTCCCACACCCCCTGCGATACATTTCTGAAAATTATAGGAATCCAATCTGATTTTTTCAGCGTTATGAAAGTGGTGGATGGTACGAGGTACAAATCTCCCTAATCTTGCCACCTCTGTTTCACCATTGCCACTGACTACATTATCGAGTCGCCTTCTCAATACATCATCCTTACGCCAGCTTAGGCGACTCGAAAATTTTCATCGTAGCCGTAGAACATCTCGCACGCCTCCCTCGAATGTAATCGCTATTTAGTTTGACGTTTCGCGACACAAATGACGCTCGCGAGAATGCCATTAATTTTCATTTTCCGCGTACATCCAGCGGCCGTTCCGATATTAGGGCGACGCGACGGGTCGAATGCCGAACGTCGATTCTTCTTCTTCTCCTTCTTTAAATGCTGCTAACTTCTTATTCTTTCCATCCTACGGCGAAGCGAAAACGGCCGAACGTGACGCAACTGATAACAAACTATAACGCTGCCCTGCCTTGTGCCTATCTACTACCTTGTACCTAGTACCTAGTACCTAGTACCTATACACCAGGTCCGGGTGTATACTCAACCGTACCTTGGAAATCGAGTTGACTGCTCGGCATTTTATTTTGACGTTTGTTGCCTCAAAATATACGCAATTGTTGTAACTACACGCGAAATATCTGCTTCGAGCGCATCGCTTCGCAACCTACAGTATGTAAGAAGTGACTAATAAGTTAGTCCACCTCTTAAGCTTTTGTTTTCCATAAAACGAGCTTCACGGCGATACTGCGCAACGTTTCAAATATTTCCGCACCTATCCGTATATCCGTATTATATAATTAACGTACCTACCGAGGTTAAGTTCAAAATTAGAAAAAAAAGAAAAAAAAGACGAAGTATAGTCCTGCCACTTTAGAATCGAGTTAATCTCAGCGAGCAGTGCCGTAGTGTAAAGGCCAACTGGCCGACACCTATTTGCACCCCGTCGAGCCAATTTCACGAATCCGCGCGCCGACTTATCAACCTTTTTTACATAAATATGTACAAAGTAGTCTCATGTGCCCGTGCCATGTGTTCAACACGAACTGGCCATGCCATATGGTACCTTAAACGCCGTCCAGCATCCATACCGCCTCTTCTCCTGATGGCTGACACGTTTGACCCCGAATACTCGTACGTGTACGGCGCGGCACGGTTTAGGAAAACGGTGAATAGCGCGAATTAATAATCGCGGGAGGTGGAATCGAAATTCGTAAAAACAGAGTCACATTTTTGTTCTTTGGTATCCTGTGTACGGAGCTGTGACCGTATGCTCGTAACTCATATTACTCCGAACACACTCACCGGATGAGATGATGATGATGATGATGATGATGTAAGGTACCTTACGTGTACAGTTTTGTTGTTGGGTGGATCCGAATGGTTTGGTTTGGCGTGGCGTACCAGCCCGGCGCGATCGCGAAGACCTGCCCCGGGTCAAGTTATTCGACCCCGGGGCTGTGCCCGTGCGCGATGACCACATAGGTCTCGTGGGAATTTCATGTATAGATAGTAATTTTGTGTCTATCAGTCCTACACAGCGAGCCTAGTTGCACATGCTGCTCGTATCTAGGCTTCAGAGGCTAGCCTGGCTTCATAGCTACATTCATGACGGTACGTAGGTACTTCCCTGTAAACGCGTGTATTACGCGTGCAATAAACCTTTACCATCTGCATTATAGAATATGTAGGTACGTCTTTCATTTTAATTTAAAACTCGTCTATTGAAGGGGAAAAAAAAAAGAAGAGGTCGGATACGCCGGACTCTGTCCGAGGTTAGGATGGTTTCAATCAGTTATTATAGGCGCAGTGGATCGACTTCGTTAGTTATTTGGTTCTGCGTTTCATGAAACTGGAAAAAGGAATCGCGAACGTTACGGGCGCTGATATGTGTAATCTTATTAAGACCCTCTCAAAACTCATAAAAACTCATTAAGGCACTATTAAGACTTACTGAAAATTTGATTCGACTCATGGAGAAGTCTGTAGGAATATTGCTGCTTGAGACACTCTCTCTCTCTCTCTCTTTCTCTATTTCTCTTTCTCTTTCTATTTTTTATTTATTTATTTATTACATAACAGCTAGTCTGTGTGCGTTGTCGCCGCCATCGACTGCCGTCGTTGTGTCTCCGTATCACCTTTCGGTATTCTTCTCGGTCACGGCAACGCATTTTAGCGACAGAGTCGACCGTCGTGTTGGGGAGTCTTCCCTACTTACGGGGAGCGGAGTCATCGTTCATGACTTGCTGCGTTGACTGCGAGTGCATCAAAAAATAGTGTGCTGCGCGTCATCAACCGCCGCTGGACATTGCGAGCACTGGCTGGGTAACTTGTTCCAACTGTTGAGATAACCGCTGAAGCACTCGTGTCCAGTGAGTATTTGTGTAAGATGGTACGTCAGCTTACCATGCTGCCGCGAAAACCATGCATCGAAGCTGCTTCAGACTCTGCATGGGCTATTCGATATCCAGTAAAGATCGTAGGAGACTTATTAACTATAACCGACTTGTTGAGAGTCATTGTGGTTCGTAGAAATTCGCTAGAACATGTGAAGGTAAGAATGACTCATCAAGGTTTTACTAAGAATAATTATGACTCATCTGAGACCCGATTGAGACTCATTAGGGCGTATTAAGCTGCTCTGTCCATTCGCTATGACTCCAGTGTTTCTGATCGAGACTCGTCTATATACTTCCCTGCAGTGACGCCAAACCCCGCGAATCCCCTATGGCAGTAGTATCATTTTTTCCTACCCCCCCCCCCTACTAGTTTCAGCAAAGGAAAATGTACGAAGGAGAGTTCGCTTACATGAAATGGTATACGACTGAGCAAATACGCTGAACGCTGGTTTTCCTTCAAGTCAAAGAAAGAAATGGCATATTTTCTTCTGAAAAAACATCAGTTACCGTCACAATGGAGGCGAATGGCAGGAGAAAAAGGTTACTAGTAACCGGACTGCAATATTGAGTAAAGTGAGCTTTAAATATCACCGTACCGTATGTTGTCTTTGTGCGAATTTCACATATTTACAGGTTACATGCAAATTAGGCATAATATAGTTGGTTGTAATCTCGACTATCTTGACATTGAACGGCGGTTCATTACTCCTTCTGCCTCTGGCATTACTAACAATATCTATAAGTATCGAAGTGGCACAGACACTTCCTAGTTTCTCAGAATTTCTTCCAATTCCATCATTCCATTGTACGCGTACTTGTAACACCAAAGATTGGTATTCGATGTATATGTTTTCACTCGACACGAAGGTTCGACGTTTTGATTAAATGAAAGTAGAAAAATTAGATAGAACCAACTCTACGCTCTTTTACGCGTAATCCATAACATCACGCATGTCACGTAGATATATTTATAATATAGTCAGATCCCCGAACGCTTTCTGAAATGTAAATAAGTTGATGATACCTGATGAGGGTCAAAACAAAGATGGTCCAGAATTCGAATATAAACTCTGGTTCATGGGCTAGTAGGGCAGATTCGAGAAAGATTCAAAGCAGATTGAAGCAGATAGAGGCTCACGGAAGCTCGCCCCAAGATCAGCTTACGCTCTCGTTAAGACCGCTAGTGGTCCTGTGCCGTACCCCTCGCTCGAGGGATCCGCGTTGCTAAAGTCAATGTGTGTTTGTCTGTCGTAATGCCGGACGTCGTGGTCCTGTAAGTCGTGGTACCGTTTTAATGTTGAATCATCATTGCTGTGTACTCGAATTGTAACGGAGGCTGGAAGCACTCGATCGGCACCAGCCCAAAAACCCGCGTTACAGTGTAGCATCAACGTGGAGTTTTTTAAGGGGTCAAACAATTCTTCCCTTCGCGAACAGAGAGCCAGGAGGAGGTCTATCAACGTACAAACATTGATTAAGTATATGCGAACATATTAGACAAATTATCGAAGTGTAGTGGTTTTCCGAGCGCAGGTCAGATTTTCGATGTCTTCATCGGATTTTTGAATTGCTCCCTCCACACACACACACACACACACGCGCGCGCGCGCGCGCGGTGTCTTGAGTTCTTGGCGTGAAATTCGAATTGGTCTTTTGCCTCGGCCCGGTATTCTGTGATAGGTTTTGCGTGTTGGAAGAAACTTAAGACTGGGCATTCTCATCGACAACAACGTAAAAACTTGTACGTCGACAATTGTAAATGAGTAATTCACGTGGAGTCGGCACTCAGTAGTGGCTGCGAAAGAGGGAGATCCTCGTAGATGCATGTACATAGTACATACACATATGCGTATGTATACTTGTACTCGTGTATTCATTCGATGAGGATCAGTATAATATTATAGAGGTTTTTCGTTCGCGTATGTAGGTACCTAATTTGTATTTGGCTGGAGGGTAGTTTTACATTCCCTCGCGCCACGGTGGTGGCGGTGATAAAACCGAGTGAAATTTGGTAGAACGGCTTATCGATTAATTTCCGAAAGATAAACAGCCTTCGAGTGTATTTCGAAGCGGGCGTGCAAAATATAACCAGTCATTCTGCAGTGCATCTTTTTCAATGTGGTATACGTTCGTGCACATACTCGTGTGCTACAATATATATGTATACGGTACCTACGTCTTGAAAATGCGGTGTATAATTTCTTACCTTAGAAGGTATCTGTATAAAACTGAAATTACTCGTTCGAGTTGACATACAAAACTGAGATGAATTTATGAAACCAGAGTTCATCGTTGATCGTTATATTGTGTGTCGATCGAGTTGAAAAAAAAACCAATCGACACATCTGTAATACGCTGTCAGTGTTGGCTCAAGTACTGAACCCATCCTACCAGTGCGCTGGTCACAGCGCGAGAATAAACTTTGCAATGTACATTATGGTAATCCCTTTTCGAAGCGTATCCATTGTTGGAAGAAAGGTGGAGCGCGGGTCTAGGGACACTACAGTGCGTATCTCAGTCCCAGCTGAGATCTTGGTGCGTCATGCGAAAATATGTATCTGTGGCTCGGAGGTGATTGAAGAAACTGGCAGAACATGCGTCACCACCTTGATTCCAGTGTCGGCCTTTGTTTCGACCATCACGAAGAAGAAGATGCAGGCAGAGTGGTCGAGGCGGAGGGCCGACGGACAAAGCTTGGCCCATACCACCGAACACAAAAACTCTGTTACCTCACCCCACTGTCACCACCTTCCTGCGTCGCCACACGCATCATGACGAGGAGGTGAGTAGTGAAGACCCGAATTCCAGGTTAATGCTAGGTGAGCGTTGCCTCGGTCAGTAGGATGTTCCGTAGTGGCACTGACAGGACAGAGCGAATCCGAAGTGAAGAGGCGAAATGAGGGCTCGGGTCAGCCTCAATGCGTAATCACTGATGCGATACTTGAAAGGGTAGGTTCCGCGGCCAGGGGTGCGACATGTGGGGAGCCACTATGGTATGCGTGCATCGCCATACGCTCCACCAATGGAATCAAAAACGATCACCACGTACTATAATCAACCAAACACTGCTAAATTTGACCAAAAACGGACAAATCTGCCCGAATGCGTCCAGAAAAGAGCCGCGAGATCTAAAAACCCTCGACCAAATATGACTAAAATTGATCGAAATGAACCAAAACGTCTCCAATCAAACCCGAAATGCCTATCAAATGTTAACAAAATCACCCTAAAATGTTGAAATTCGACCAATCAAAATGGGTCGAAAACAACGTAAAACAAATACATTATTGCGACTTCACAAAGTGGACAATACAGACAAAATCTGAACAACCATTCTGAACCGAGTACGACCAATAAACCAAAAATGAGGAAAAATAAACGAAACCAATTAAATCCTACCAAGTCCGTCCGAATATGATCAAATACGTCCAAAAACTACCGAACCTGATTAAAAACTACTCGAGATTATCAAATTTTTTTGCCATTATAAGGATATGAAATCGCAAAACTTTATAACGTGTTACATATTTTGCCGAGGTAGTTTGTGAACATTCCCGTGGAGATATGGACAGATTTTGAAATATTTAGCGTTCAATTTTTTTCATAAATAAGAAAACGCCTTCACCAAATTTTGATGGGAAGTGAAAAAAGCCTTCGATTTTAAATTGTGGAAAATTTAACCAAATTCACAAGTCGTAAGTTTTTCAAAAATTATTGCCTAATTTCTTATATTTGAAATGTGTTTTTTTTTCCAATGTTCAGTTTTAAGAAATATGATAAAACTTTTCACTTTGAAGCATTCAAAGCAGCAATCCTGTTCCCTCATTCTAGGGTATTCCTTATCTTAAAAACCTTCGAATTTTGGACGGAACATATCCTCTCAAGTTTTTCTTTATCGTGTATTTTCGATTTTTCTTTTTGTGCCCGTAAGACCTTTTGGGGTTTAACATGTAATCTGAAAGAAAGAGTCTTTACGAAAGAAAATAAGACGATTGCAGTAGACGAAATTGCGGACATTTTCAAGAGATAAAGTCGTTTCTTAGTTCACGATTAAATTTTTTGTGATCTTTTCACATTTTGAGGTATCAAAAAAACTGAATTTGGAACAAGGGTGCCGTGAGGTCGCTGGAGCCTCTCGGACTTCTGTAGATCATCGTAGCGGATCGATGTGGATCAGGAGGGTCCACAGCGTGGGCCCAGGGGGCTAATGGTTGGCAAGCCCCAAATAAACGATTCTCGGCTCGATAAATGAGATGACCGAGTTGAGTTTATATGTACAAGTTTTATTTAGCAAATGATTCAGTTACAGGACTTTACTTTTTACGTTAAGTTACTGGTATTACAAATAGCAAAAGGCTTTCAAGAGCGTACGACACGACAATTCAGTGAGTTACGTTATTGTTTCAAGTCCCAGATCTGGACGTGTGAAGATGTGGATAGAGCTTCCACCTAACTTTTGATGAGAGCAAGACCGACGATTCGGCCCTTGTATTGAGTTTATAAAGCCGAAGCTCTGCTTCAGGTTCGGTCCATCGATGGAATGGGGATTCTCCCAACTGAGGTGATTTTGAGACGTCAGAGCCGCGTGCGGCCGTTTGGAAATTCAGACTGTGGATGATTACGGGTGATCAGAGTGAGAGTGAGGCTATACCGCACGGACTCGATGACGTACTTGAGGGCTTGCCGGTTGGTCGTCGAAAGTTTTTCGATCTAAATTACGCTACGACCGATGACAGGAGGTGCAATCGGTGTGTATGCTTTGTTTTACGCTTGATGTAGCTCGTACGGTGACGGGATTCTAGGAATTTTGAAGTCATAGCTGAGGAATAAGGCGCGTGTGTATGATTCATCGGGTCGAGGAATGAGGTCGATTGGTATTTGGTACGTCTGGTACTTCTCAGGATCTGAACTACCAACGGTGTTTCTGTACGATTGCGACATTGTCTGATTTCGAGTAATTCTTTTGATGGATCGAGAATACGAAAATAGGCTGATAGACGGCTAGATGACATCGATCGAAATGGCGTGATGAGGAGAAGCTTTCGAAATTGCAGAAGGTGAATTTCGCATCACGACAAAGGGGAAAAAATTTTACCTTGAAATACAGGCAAATCAAATTTTTCCTGGGCCTGCACTAATTTTCTACGCTGATTCCGCATCTGATCTTAAAATTTCGGTAGGTATCAGTATTTTTTTCCTTCTTTTTTTTTTCTTCTTCTTCTTCTTAAGTCTGTTGAAAGGCCCAAGTGCCTGTACCATAGGACTACTCAAAAACCAAACGTATGTATATAAGTCGAAATCAAACTTACAAAAGCACGACGCAAGAAATGCAGTGTTAAAACTGTAATTTATTAAATAACGTGGCATAAGGCACATGTAAAAGAGTACGCGTAATTAAACGTCAACTAATAGATGACCTACCTGAATAGCAGCGAAGTTACCTCACCGTTAACCAGCACGTTTTTATATTATAAAGATTGTAAATATTAATTATTATAACGGTTATAGTACTTAAGTGTATCGTACAAGCATCGTATGTGTACTGCCGAATATCAGAGCGTGTCCATACAGGAATCGTCTTATCTTGCCAGATCATGCCTGACCGGTCGACTTTGGCTAGCGATAGATAAGGCAAGCCCGAGGTATCGCGTGTTCGTCTTATACATATGTATAATAACTATTTGTAAATCAGTTCGTAAAGTCTTGATTCTGGCTTTAATATTGGATTTAATATGAAAAATGTTTTTAATAAATTTATTAATTTTGATTATTATTTATTATTTGATTTTATTAATTTAAAAAATTTTATAAAAAAATAAAATTATTAATGATTTTGGTAAAAAATTAATTTTATTAAAAATAATTTTTTTTTTGGACTTACAAACAAGCCTGTTAGAGCCTACAAATGCAAAATTCAGACTTTCAACTTCTAAGCTCGGATTCGGAATTGGTACAAGAATTTGTGCAAAAACAGATACTTATCTTATTTTCGGTTCTATAAAATTTAAATTGTGGTATTTTAATGGTGTTTTCAATAGCAAAAAGGCTGATATCGAAAATTTAAGATCAGATTCAGAATTCGTAACCAGCACAAAATATTTCCTTTTAGTCGTGTTGAAGTGTAAAGTAGGGCTTCTATCATTAGAAATGCCGGGTACAGTGCCGGCAACTTCCCATAATCCAATGTGTAGCAAAAAAAGAAAAAAAACACCAATTTTACACAATAACGTGTTCTTATCGTACCGTTACTCTTTTCTAAAATTTTACTCTCAACCCGAGCCCTGGAATCCGCCCTTTCGAGCATTACCTCAGAGGCATCGGGGAGGCTATTAGGGCTGTCTTAGTTCTCTTCTCATCTTGCCAAAGAACCGGCCTAGGTCGAAATGTAGCGAGTTGCTACGTAGGCTCGAACCCGGAACCGACCACCGGATTCCGAGACCAGCGCGCTATCCACTCGGCCAACCAGACCCGGGGTGTATGGCAGTGTGAAAAGGGGTAAAATCTTAAACCACAAAAATTGAGATTTGAAATCATTAAGAAGTACTTGGAGGATTCATTTAAAAAACAACCAGAGCCAGTTCTGAAATTTCGACGTTGCCGACAGATAGCGCTATAAGTTCTCTTAAGCTAGGTCAGGGTGTCTGCAGAAATTGAAAAATAAAAATGAAGTATGCAGGACTGTAGCCGACATCTTTTTCATCTTTTCCCCGTGTGTGTGAATCTTCTTTTTTTCCCCCTATTGTTGATCCCCTTCTTATTCACTGCGTTGGATAATTACTATATCAGTATTTAAAATTCTAATATTTTACAACGAACGTTGATTTTTGAGCGGTTTAGTTCTAAAAATTTGTATTAACAAAAATGAAGGACTTTTCAGTCTTTTTTTTTTTTTAAATTTCAGCACTTTTCGAGACTTTTAGGACTTATTTTCGAAATTTAGTACTTGAAGGACTTTTCAGCGCCTGTAGACACCCTGTAGGGCAACTGTGAGGGTGAGTTTGTTATCTTGTTTAAATAATGCGCTGCTATGTTGGAGCTTGGAGCGTAATGGCTGTGGATACAGCGCTATCTGTCTACAAAGTCAGAATTTCTGAATTATGGTGGTTTTTTATATTTGCTACACAAAAAATTTCCCATGTGTATAGCATTTGCTACCCATGCTATATAGAAATTTGCCGGCCATGTGCCGGGAAAAAGACCAAATTCAAAATTTGAGATTTCATTTTATTTTCTAATAAATTCCTCACTAAAAACGTGATTTTGAAATTGAAGGTGTAAAATGAAGTCTAATCCCAGATTCGGAATCAGCGAGGAAAGTAGATCCCGAAAAGTTGGTTCTAGTTCACCCGCAATAAATAGGTAGCTTATTTATGATTCTTAATTTTACAAATTTACAGTGCCCGGGCCAAATTCAGATTTAAAAAGTAAGAAGGGGCGTATATTAAAGGACCGCAAATGAAGGTATCACTCGAGTGGGTGACTGTACTTTTTTGTGTGATAAGAAGAAATCTGAGGTGGCATCCCGTACGAAATTCGAAAATTTACAAATATGAAGCAATCTTTTTCTCACTCGGATTATTGATGCACGGAAGGACATGGGATATTTTACACGGATATGTCGTTCGGGTGGAAACGCTGAAGCGACTATTCGCGTATAAAATTGAAGGGTGCGCTCTCTACAGGCAAAATGAAATGCGGCTTGCTGATTGGTGGATTTAGTTGAAAATGTGATTATGTGCGAAAAGTGACAAAAAATGTTCTCCAAGAGTTTCAAAATAGGCCTCTACAGAAAGAAAATAACAGAATGAAAAGTTTTTGTTCTTTCCAGTTTTTCATAAAAAGGGATATTTCGGATGATATTTCTCTTCAACATGTGCACTAGCGCTGCTGCTGTGAACTTTATATGCGAATCCATTCTAACAATTGGGACTGGGCGAACGTCTGGCGCGCTAGTATCGCTCTACGTGATAAGAATTTGAAAGAATGATCATGGCCCCGTGATTAACATAGGTTCATATGGAGAACACCGTAATTCGCAGCATTTTCTGGGAATTACCTGTTAAATATGCATTTTAAATAAAAATACTTCAGAGTAGCATTTAAAGTATACATGTTTTTCTCCTTCGAATAGAAGTAAAATAGTCACGGTATGTAGTACAGAAAAATTGTACCATTCAAAAGAAAATACGTTTTCGTTATCAGTCATAGTATTTTGGACAATACAACCAAATCGATACGGCAAGAGTTCGCTCGTGAATTACTGGTAATGCTGGGACTGAGAAAACTCACGAATATTTGTTTGTCCGTCTTCAAATCAGTGGTTTAAAAAAAAATTGCGAATATTATGTAATCAACCTCAATTGTCAACATTCGGTTATATTTATAGTGATAACTTGTGTTGGTTTCATCCTATTTTCTTCACTCATTAGAACGAAAATTTTATGATCTTCAATTTTAATTCTTACTTCTTTTTCTTAAAAGTACGTGATTCTCGAGTAACTGATAGAAAAACGTGAAAGTCTCATAAGATCCGATTGTATTTAGAGTGATAACTTTTGTGTTCCTTCTATTCCATTTCCTTGAACGTATACTCATTACGACGAGAATTGTATGATCTTCAATTTTAGTTTTTATGTTTTTCCTAAAACTGCGTATTTCTGGAGTATTTGATAGAAAAACGTGAAAGTTCCATAAGACAATGTGTTGAAGTCGGCCTTTCCACGCAACGTTGCCGAGTTGTGGATTCCCGGCCTGTTGGTTGTAGACGACCGTGTCACGGCAATCAAAATGATTTGTAAATAGAGCAATTTTCATGATTTCTCGCATTTAAATAGTATTTAACGTAACGTTGGTGGAGGTTTCAAAACTTTTTGGTACGGCTCGTAAAATTATACTTTTTCTCCGACCAGCAGAGGTAAAGTAATCGTGATGATTAATATCTTTTTATGACAAATAACAAAGAGAAAAATTTGTATCACGTTAAATACACATTACTACACTTCCGAATACGTTCATATTGTTAATTATTTTAGAAAAATCGAAAAAATGTAGCAAAAAAATAGTTTTGGTCTTCCGTTTACCATTATTATCTCTATTGAATAGTGCTACATGATCATTCTTTCACAGCTTCTATTTTTGACCGCCAGGTGACGGACGACTCTTTCGATGCACGGCCCCGTATACCGGTGACCGGTGGTTGTACGAATGACCGTGTAAACTGTAAAGAGGGATACGGTAATGCGGCTTGGACGCTAAAGACCTAGATGTCGGGCGTCGCGTCGTTAAATAACAAATAAATGATATGATCTTTTTGATTTCGGCCGAGAGAGCAGCTGTACTCCTAAGCTAATTTCGTTCATAATTTATTTTTAAGAAGGATAACGATACGTGGTTGCATTATTTTAGTCACAAAAAATATTCACATTTGAACAGTTCCACAGTCGCGATCGCCGTGTTAAAAGCGAATTTCCGAACGGGTTTTCGCCATTATCGAAAGAATTTCGAACGTATATCGCCGCAATGCATCGTACGGAGGGACTCAATGTACATATTATAGCTATGTACGTAATACGTACTCGTATGTACCCTTCTGTATCTTGAAAATTTTCCTGCGATCCTTCATTATACTGTATTATTTATACGTGTACTCGTACCGTCGTACCCTGATAATCCGTTGACTGAGTTAATGTCCACTTCTCTTCCTCCCCCTCCTGCGGCTGGTATTGGGCGCGAAAAACTACGCGTACGCCAGCGATCACGAAATAATGGAATGGTTATAATTATGTGCGTGCGTGCGTGCGTGCGTTCGTGCGTGTGGTCCATGAACATGCAACACCTTCTCTCGTCGGTCGTCGGTTGATACCGTTGGTATACGACGACATACCTTTACCTATGCTCGCACGTAAATAATATTATGTACGAGTATCTGTTGTGTTAAATGATAACCAGTTAATAAAGTACCTACTGATAACAGTAGCCTATGTACCACTTAGGAAGTTTAAATAGCGTTAAAAGTATCGGTAAATCTTTCTTTTTTTTTCCCGCCTTGTTTTCTATTTTAATTCTTTCATTTTCATTGCTCTGCATCCGTGTACCTTGTATCCATGCAAAAATGCGATTTTTTTGTCCTTCTTCGTCGAATCGATGATTGCCTGTTTATAATCGATGAAGTGGGTGTTCGAGAAGATAATTATAATTGGCCGAAGGCGAGAAAGCTTTTTTTTTCTGGTTTGGTTTTCGTTCTTCGTGTCAGCAGGTACATCATTTCACTTAGCGAAACCATAAAGCTGCGTCTACACGTGAATTGAGCATTTCCCCACGAACATCTTCGCCGAACATCTTCGAAAACACTATTTCCGTTTCCGTATTAATAAGTAATAACTGTGGGCTTATGGCGCGATGTTCAGTTGGCGAACCGTGCGGAATCGTATAGCGGTCGAAAAGGAAGTAACCCGGAGAATCGAGAATACTTCGTAGAACGGTTTTATTTTCGCGTTTTTCTAACGAACAGTTTTGACTTCTTTTTTTTTTTTGTGCTTTATTAGGGTGCCCCTTATTTGAAAAATTTTCTAATTTTCTGTAAAGAACTTCCTCCGAATACGTTTTTATATTTATTATGTAAAAGTAACGTCATTCAATTTTCAGTTACCAGCAAATTTTGAACTCCAACTTTGGCTGATTTCAAATTCAAGTTTGAATTTTGTTTGTTCTACGCCCTCAATTTTGTCGCGAATAATATTTGTTTTTATAAACGCCTCAAACGTCATATTTGGGGGTTTTCAGGCATATTTTTGAACCGTACAGGAATTTATTAGGGGGGGGGGGAGGGAATGGAATCTGACTATACTAGATCAATTTTTGGGGAGAATTTTTGGGTTGGCCTTCTGCTGGTATAATGGTCGGTTTATGCTGCGAGAAGCTCTATTTACTAAACTTTTCACGCTACTGAAGAACAATGTCTCGCGTTGATTCTGAATTCTGAATGTGATCTTACGTTCGCGATATCAACCTCTTCCCAGTTTTAAAAAGAGCGTTACAAGGTAAAAAAAATTCCTAAATTAGATTTCATAAAACCAAATATGGAATGAATACCTTCTTGTAGTCTAGTTTTTTGTGCTGATAATGACGAATCCCAAATCAAATTTTGAATGCGAGAGTCTTTTGAAATGTGAATTTGGCAAATTTGGCTTCGAGAGGCCTGTTTGTAAGTCCAAAAGGGCTCGCATCAAAATTTTATGAACTGATTTGGCGTCGGCATACAAAATTGATCTACAAAAAAGTACTGTACATTTGGTTTTGTAAAGCCATAGAGTATCCGCGCTTGGATCTTTCAGCATGTTTTCTTCTTCAGTAACGAAAGAAAGTCGATATTGGAGTCTTAAGATCAAATTTAGGATCAGCATGAAAAACAGAAATACAAATCGTTCAAGTATTTGATAATTCAACGTGAAAACTTTTTTTTTCGCAATTGAATTTTTTGATACCCCACATTGGATAATTCACCGAAAATTCAAATATTTCAAAATAGAAACGACTTCATTTTTTGAAAGGTTTCACAATTTTATCTACTTTCGGGACATTTTCTTCTGTAAAGTCGTTTCTAGTTCAAGTGCTTCCTGAAAAATACTTGTGTAAAAATTGAAGGGGCTTCCGATTTCAAATTAAAAAATTACTATTTAAGTGACACCTTATTGTACATAATAAAAATACCGATTGAACAGCTTTATCATATTTGACATCCCCTTTCGCTGTCCCAAAAAATAAGTCTTGTCTCAGGCGCTCTGCGTTTTCCTTGGCCGTCATCACTGTGCTATCGATTCAATCATCGCTGACCAGCATCACTTCAGCCATCGTTTCGGGAGTGATGGGACTGCCTGCCGGCATCTCCAGAACTACACGTGCGCCGTTCTCCGCAGTGCAGTAAAAGATGGTATGCTGCGCGTCATCGACCTCTGCTGAACAATGCGAGCATTGGTTGAGTACCTTATTCCAGCGGTTAAGATAACCGTTGAAGCACCCATGCTCGGTGAACATTTGCATACGATGGTACATCAGCTCACCATGCCGCCACGAAAGTCATGCACCGAGATCGTGTACTAGCCTCAATGTCCAGCGGACATGGGCGGGCTCTTGGAAACGAACCACCCATTCTTGAACTATTTGTCGCCGGACTTCTCTCTTAATCTTCTCCGTTGCTCCTTTCCTTTTTCTGTCAGTTGGAGGGGGCTTCTGGAAGCGTTGATGAAGTGTAACACTCTCATTAGCCAGCAGTACAAGAGCCTTCTTATATGAGACGGTCTATACCCGCAGATTATGCGTAACGCTGTAGTCTGTTAGACCCTTCCCATATCTTCTCTGTTCTCGCGGAGTGCCGCGACTGGCGCCCAATGGGGGGGGGGAGGGGGAGGGTGTAGATAAAAATCGAATGGATTGCTGTCGAATGCAGCTTTCTTCGGCTCTCACTCGTCTCCCGGAGGTTTGGCGGAAGCTGACGCAACGCCTTCAGCGTCCGCTCTGCTTTCTCTGCCGTTGTACGGAGATATGTTTTCCACACAGCTCGTTGTCCACCATCAGCCTCGGGTACATCATCCAAGGCTGCAGGGGCTCGGGTTCCGGTTTACCCAGTACCGCTAGATCAAATGACTGTGACCTGCCCACTTTCCGCTTATGGAGAAGGACAGCTTCTATCTTCTAGGCAGCCACTTCTAATCCATTAGCCTGCATTCAGCGAGACACCATCTCGATGCTGAGTATAAACCTGCTGCGAACTTTCTGCGCCAACCTCCGCTCTACAAGGAAGAGAATGTTGTCGGCAAAGCAGATGGCCTGGACTCCTCTCGAAAGTCTGAGCCGGAGGACTACAGCAGGTGTCCTAAAACCGATTTCTGGGGTACACACACCGAGATGATCTTCTGAACCTGGCCGCCTTCCACATCTATGTACGCTATCTTTCTATCCGCCGGTTAGCTCCTGATCATCGTTCGTACTCGTAAGTACCCCGGAAGATCCCACTCAGCCATCTAAAAACGTTCCTCACATCGTGATCAGCAGAGCTGCGCATAAATCACCTTTGCTGCGTACGGTGTTGATGATCTTTTGCACATACATCACTGCGTCATTGGTTGATCTACTGGCTCGAAAGCCGTACTGGTATTTCGACAGCCCCTTTAGAAGCGACATGCGTTTCTATCGGCAAAGCAATAACCCGCTCCAGTAACTTGCGTACGTCATCTGGTAGACATATAGGGGGCGGTACGAGGAGGACAAACTCTCTTGTTTGTTATTGCCTTTGCGGAGCAGAATCAGCCTCGCTGTCTTTCATATTGCCGAGAAATAGCTCTTTCTAGACACCTGGTGAAGCAGGCGCGTAGCCACTCCGGCCTCAGCGAGTGGATCAGTTCCCAGGCCAGGCTAGGTATGCCATCCGGCCCGGGACTTTCTTCTTTCCTCTGATTCGATCCTCGGCTACTCTCTGCTCCTAAGCTGTGACTTCCAGCCACGGATCCCAGTCCTGCCTGGTGAGCTTCCGCTTTGGTGGTAGCGGTGTGTGTGTGTGTGTGTCTTTCTTTCTTTCTCGCGCTCGCTCGCTCACGCCGCGCTTGCTCTGGCGTTCCTCTTCATTAGATTGCCTTTGGCTTGTTCTCGGCGCTTCGCTCGCACTTATCAAGATGAAAACGGTTACCGGTTCATTCTCTCGCAAAACGTGATTGAATTATTATAGAGTACAAGTAGTGGAAAATTAACGTGGCTAGGCTTTTCTAGATATACATATGTATGTTCGCTTTTTGGTGTTGAAGATCGACGGCGGCATGGCCTAGCGACTACGGCGACGGAAACGACCTTTGGAACTTACAATTAATTCCCCCCCCCCAAAAAAAAAAAAAAAAATTTACTGCGTTCGCGTTTCCCACGACGTCGTTGTGAAGTGTTACTCGTACTTCGTGAACGTATCAATTCGACGACCGTTAGGTGTATATACGTGTAAAATGGGAATGATCATTGCCTATGTTGTCGCTGGCCGCACGACAGACGAAACGTTAGCAATGAAAATAAATCAAAATTGGCCGCCTGTTCGCCAGTCACTTTTTCATTAAGTTGTGATGATACGAGAAACCGGTTCTGCCGATACGAGTACTGGATTTGGAAAATGGTTACTGGTTACTGCTGGTTAAGATCATTCTTTTCTTTTTTCCTTGGCTTAATATTCGGCGACTGAGACAGGAGAAGGAAGATTCAAATAGTCCACAGAAGTGGATGTTAGGGCGGTCCAAAATTTGGCTATTGTTGAAGTACTGTACTCCCAGTTGTTCACTTGCTCCTTTTAATTTAAATGTCTCCGGCCAATTTTTTCTAAAAACTGAAATTTTAAAATAATCGCCGAGCGTTTGAACACAAAAAAAAAAGAAAAAACAATGTTTGAAGACATTTTTAATTTCGCTAGCCGCATATCTACTATATTTAACAACTTTCGAAAATTTTCTTATTTTATCAGGAAAAATTTTTGTAGCTGAAAACTAACATTTGAAAATTTTCAAGCAAAAAAAAGGCTTATTATAATATTTTTCATTTTGTTAGCTGGAACTCCCGAATATACCACTCTAAAATGTCTAACTGAAAATTGAAATTTCAAAATAATCGTCGAGCTTCAAACATAGCAACATTTTCAATTTTGACAACAGCTGCTAAACATACCAACCCTTCAACTTTATTGAAGTGATGATGATCTTTTCATCTGAAAACTGAAATTTCAAGAGCGTTGAGCACAACCAAGTTGAACTTGATATGAGAGAAACAGCATATCTAACAGAAACTAAAATTTGAAAATCGTCGAGCCAAAGTTGAAGGAAAAAAAAGGATTCAGTATTTAACAACTGTCAAAAGAGTAAAAAGTGGAAATTATGGAAGAGTGGTTTTTTCGGTTAAAAATTGAAATTTCGAAATTGTCGAGCAAAAGAAAACGAAATATGAAGAAGCCTTGAGAAAGTCTTTTAATTATAGTGTAGTTTTCCCGGCTAAAAAATAAAACTTTATAGCCGGCAAGCTTAAAAAAAAAATATTTTTTTGTGTTTTCCAACATTTTAAGTTTTACCAACTTTTGAAAAAAATATTCAAATTATGGTGAAGAGTTTTTCTGATGGAAAACTGAAATTTTAAAATGATCTTGCAACATTTTCAACTTTTACCAGCTCCTCTTCTACAATTTGAAATTATTTCATTATTTGAGGTGTGGGGGATTGTTTTCCAACTGAAAACTAAAATTTAACATCAATTTTAGTCAGATTTGGTAATTTTTGAACAAATATGATCTTAAAGATTTAATGTAGTTGGTCAATTTTCGCCTCATTTGGTCTTCCAATCAAATTTGGTCATGTTGAATGAATTTTGATCACATTTTGTTTGATTTAATAAATTTTGGTGTATGTGACCTCGTTTTGTATTGTTGGTCTTTGGTCAGATTCATTCCTAGGTTGTTATGATCCTTTTCGGTTGCTTTGCTTGGACTGAGTCGTCGTAGTCAGTCTTAATCACAGTTGCTCGCATTTTGTTGACTTTGATTTGTAATAATAATAATGATAATAATGTGTATATTTTACTCCCTTGTCCAACAGCCAGGTGGCCAGTTACAGGGAAGGATTGCATCACTTCTGGCCGTGTTTTGTTCAACTTGATTCTGTTCTTTTCGGATAAATTTGATCGCATTTTAGCTTTTTTATTCATTTTATTTATTTATTTATTTTTTTTTTTTTAAATATCAACGAGACATTTAATGCCTAACGGCTATGGTCTCGGAATGGAATTACATGGAATTACAATAGTTACAGGGTTTGGGTTTTATGGTTGTAGGTAAGCGGTGTACATCTTGAGATTTAAATTAGGTGTAGTATACAGTTCTGAATTAGGAAATCGATTAGTAGTGATAAATTCTTTAGCTGAAGTAGGTTGTCCGGGTTGGTGTTTCGGTGGTATTTGGTGCAGCAGCTATTGATGATGTGTTGGATGGTGAGTTGGGAGTGGCAGGTATCGCAATTGGGTGGAGGTTGACGTAGGTATATTTTTATTTTTTATTATCTTTACGTCAAAATAGGTTTGTTTTGTGGTCACTTTCGGTTACTCTTCATTATGTTTGCTTCAGAATTTTTTGCTGTAGCAGTGTTGTGAAACTTTACAAAGAACCAACTTTATAAATGAATCCACAAGGGTTCTTTAGTTGTCGTTTGGTTCGGATACTTTTGTCTCGTGTGTATTTTGAATGTGGCAAGAATATTCAACTTGATCCTCCTACTATTTTACGTCTGCTCAGCCGGACTTACCAGGTGGCACTTGACAGTACGGCGGCACCTCTGTACATTCGAATTGAATAAGTGAGAGAATAATTTCGTGTCTTCCGACTGCGGACAAGGTCTGGAGAGTACACCGCAAACTGCATTATCATACAGTACAACAAACATGCATCATAGTTTTCCTAACTATACGCTGCAGATAGAAATCTGTCGGCTCTTTTGATGACATCATGTACTGGCCGTGAGAAACTGTGCCTAACCGAAAGTTATCACTAAACAATTAACCTCGAAATTAAATTTTAATTTTACTCGTTCGCGATTATTTCGATAAACGCGCTTTTTTTACAATTAATTTAAAATGTTCGCTAGGTTGATGGTCGATTAATTTGTTTAGTAAGGATATTATTGTCGGTAGGTACTATGTACGTGTACCATTGGCAGATGAATTATATTACATGTAGTATGTAACACATATATGTGCATACGTACTCATTGTTGAAAAGTGCTGCGTGTGCATGTATACAGTGTGGAATAGATCATCGCGAAACATAGGAAACTCCTATACATATATAGCGCACGTTGATGTGTACCACTGTGGAAAACGTCGTACTGGTGCAAATCAACACGCAACATTACGCTGGTTTGGAATAATTTCATCGAAAATGTTTGAAAAAAAAAATGCCGATAATTTCCGAAGAATCTCAACGGAAATCTTTAGAAAACATTTTCAATGTTTCTCAAAGAATTTCATGAAAATTTTTCGAGAAAATCTTTCGCTAATTTTTGAAGAATAATAGGAATTGGGAAAAACGACGACGGTTTTTAAAGGATTTTACCAAAAAATTTCAGGTAAAATATTCTTCGAAGAATTTAATCGAAAATCGAGAAAAATCTTCGGAAAAATTCTTTGATGGCCAGGAATTTCATCTAAAACTTTTGGAGAAAAAAATTCCGATACTTTCCAATGAATCTCTTCGAACATCTTATGGAAAATTGTCCAATGTTTTCCGAAGAATTTAAAAAAAAATCTTCGGGTATCTTCAGGAAAATTTCTAACAATTTTTAAGGAATTTCACAGGAAATGTTTAGGAAAAATTTCCGATAATTTCCGAAGAATCTCATAGGAAATCTTTGGAAAAACTTCCAATGTTTTCCAAAAAAATTTCATCAAAATCCTTCGAGAAAATTTTCCGATGATTTTTGAAGAATTTCGTGGAAATATTTGGGGAAAAACTCCGATGGTTTCTGCAGAATTATTATTAAACAATCTTTAGGAAAAATATTCGATGATCTCCGAAGAATTTCATTGAAAATTTTCGGGAAATTTCAGTTACTTTAAGATTTCCAATAAAAATCTTTGGAAATTAACGGAATTTTTTTCCAAAATTTTCCGATGAAATTTCTTAAAATCATCGGATATTGTTCCCGAAGATTCTCGATGAGATTCTTCGGAGATTATCGAACATTTTTCCTGAATATTGTCTAATGAAAATTCTTCAAAAACCATCGGAGTTTTCTTCCAAATATTTCCATGAAATTCTTCAAAAACAATCGGAAAATTTTCTCGAAGGTTTTTGATGAAATTTTTTGGAAAACATTGCAAATTTTCCCAAAGATTTCCCATGAGATTCTTCGGAAATTATCGGAAATTTTTTCTAAAAGTTTCCCCCGAAATTCCTTAAAAATTGTTAGAAATTTTCCCGAAGATATAATTTGATTAAATTCTTCGGAGGTCATCCGAACAGTTTTTCTGGTGATTTTTCATAAAATTCTTCAAGCCATCAGAGTTTCCCCGAATATTTCGTACGAAATTCTTCTAAAATTATGGAAAATTCTCCCAAAGATTTTTAAAGAAATTCTTTGGAAAACATTGGACATTTTTCCAAAAGATGTTCGAAGAGATTCTTTGGGAAGTATCGGAATTTTTTTCTCCAAAAATTTTAGATGAAATTCCTGTCCATCAAAGAATTTTTCCGAAGATTTTTCTCGATTTTCGATTAAATTCTTCGAAGAATATTTTACCTGAAATTTTTTGATAAAATCCTTTAGAAACCGTCGTCGTTTTTCCCAATTCCTATTATTCTTCAAAAATTAGCAAATGATTTTCTCGAAAAATTTTCATGAAGTTCTTTGGGAAACATTAGAAATTATTTTTTCTAAAGATTTCCGTTGAGATTCTTCGGAAATTATCGGCATTTTTTTTTCAAACATTTTCGATGAAATTATTCCAAACTAGCGTAATGTTGCGTGTTGATTTGCACCAGTACGACGTTTTCCATAGTGGTACACAATACACATCAACGTGCGCTTTATGGGACTTTCCTATGTTGCGTGATGATCTGTTCCACACTGTAGACTGTATATGTAACTCGTCGACACGACGCTGTTACCGAATTTATCGCAGCCGCAGCCGCCGCCATAGACTGCGGATCATAATTCTGCAGCAGCAGCAGGAAGTGCAGCAACGCTTTCAGCGTCACACAACAAAGAAAGTTAACGAGAGTGTGAAATATACGCGCGCCTTTCGAGAAGCTTTTTGCTGTCGACAACAGCGACCTTCAGTCAAACTCGTCAAGTTTTACCGTCATGCTCACGAATTGAAGAAAATCTTCATTTTTATTCGTTCGTGCTTAAAAATTCGGATGCTAAAATATTAAATGTACACCGTTGATAAGCATTGACTTCTCACTGGGGTACACCGGCACCCACGCGCAAAAAAATCGAAAACTAGAATAGGTTTAAAGACGTGTCAAGGGAGGAGAGGCTTGAACTGAGCCGTTGCCTCCTTATTTTTTTTACATTTGAAAAAGGTCAGAACTCGACACTTATTGTTAAACACTTGGACACCAGTCGATGTTTGAAAATAATACCGGCCTTTTGTTTGCTATTATTAATGTTGAAGTATGCGCTCTCAAGTACGTCTCGAAACCTTTATGATTATGGAGGGGGAGTGGTGAACACCCCAAATTATTTGCCCTGCAAAACTGACCAATAATTTCAAATTGAAAGAGACCGCTCTCTCGCTGTACTGGCCTCTGGGTGCTCTCCTGACCACAACATTTTTTCGAATTCCAATAATTTTCGATATCTCAACTGAATTTAATCTGGAACAAGTAAGTGTGGTGTTCTCGTCTTAAAGTAGCCTGATACTGTCGGGTAAGAAGGTGAACTGATCGTAGAAAAATTTGTTGATTTGCCTAATATAGTACATTAGCGACATGTATGATGATGATGATGATGATGCTGGTGGTGGTGGTGGTGGTGGTGGTGGTGTTGTTGAAGATTTCGTTCGTGGATCATTGTATATGTTATCCTCGTCTAACCAACCTTCGAAACAAAAATAGAAAACGTGGCTATTCAATTTCAGTATCACTCGGAAGTACATTCATAAGTATTCATATAAAAAGCACATATGTATATAAAATTTCGTTCTGTGATAATCATACCTGTATGGTTGCGTCACATTTCTTATAGTGACACCGTTTATCAAGAATGAAGGCCTATTGATCCGTGTACTTGAAACTGTACCAAGTTGAAAAGAAAAAGTAAAACATGTGATTAAAGTTTTTTTCCTTTATTTATTTATTTATTTGTTTTTTAAGGCAAGTTAAGTTCAAAACTTAACCTTTTTGTGCCAGTATGTACCCGAACGGGCAGTACCGCCCATATTGAGCACTACCAAAAACTTGTTGGGCACCTTCAAGAAATTTGGCAGCTCTAAAAAAGAAAGGAAGAACATGCTTTTAAAAATTTTATTTATTCAAAAAAAATGAAAACTAATGTAAAAAAATCATAATTTTGAAAACTGTATTAAATGATTCAAGAATAAAAGTAATGCACGCAATGAAAACGTTTTTGTTTTTTTTTTCAAATTTCTTATCCTCATCATATTTAAGGATTTTAAAGGATTTTCGCATCAAGAATTCTACGAAATGTGGCAGTGTAGGTACATAGATAGTACATACATTCTTGAATCTTGAAATGAAATTGAATTGTACAGTTTTGTTTCAGGAGGGGGATGAGGCACTGAGGTAGGAGAAAACTGTAAAACTATCAATATCCCCCAATTTGGGCAGCTGCAATAAGGAGCTAAGGTACACACTGTTTTGTGCTGTTGATTGATTTTTTTTTCTTATGGTATAATTTTCGTCGAAGAATTTATAACAGGGACCTGTGACTGGTCCCGAAGCCAACTATTTTCCAGGAATGCCGGAGCCCGGAAAAATTATTTGTTGGTGCCGGAGCCAATTTCAGAATTCTATTGGAGTCAGAGCGGTAGTTGATTTCGACTCCGGTTCCGAATTTGATTTCAGCCGTTCAATCTCTACGTTCCCCTTTCTTCTTTTTTCTCTACGTTCCCCCATACCGTTTCCTCTTCCTAAAATAACCGGAGCCTGAGCGAAAACCCACGTTTCTATTATATCTACATTAAAAAGATGTCATTTTGCGCGAATTTTATGTGCAAAAAGTGTAATAGATTTGCAATTGGCACAGTAGTGAGTCAAAAAAAAAAAAAAAAAAAAAGGCTTTCAGCGGGCAAAAAAAAAGAAATTAATTTCAATTTTCTTCTATTTAGATTCTCAAATTATTTCTATAGAGTGCATCCCGGATTCTAGTTTTATGCTGTGAGCTGCCCTCTTTCTCACTAATCGTGTTTTGTGTCGCGTGGAGTAATTACTGCGTACCGTCTGTTAATCCCGAATTATTCGTATTTTCCGTCGTTGTTCTCATTTTTATCTTCAACAGTTCTGACACTTTTTAAGCACTGATAATAGAAAACAGATTTTTCACCTACTACATGAAATACGCGGTTATTGCCTCGTACGTTTGCTTCAGTCGCTATCGCTCGTTTCGCAAACTTTCGCACTCGTTATAAATCACGCACTTCTTGCACTAGGTGTAAGATCTATACTATTTTGGTCGAGCCACAGCCGGAGATGCCTAGGTTTTTTTTTTTATTCCTCTCGTTTTTGGTCCCGGAATTATAGAATATTCAACGTGTGATCTGGGTAACCGCCTTCCAAGCCCCTGGCACCTCCCTCTTCCTGAGGAGTCGCGTTGAGCTTAGCGTGGCTTTTCCCAAACCCTCCATTCGGATGCCTGCATTTTTACCGTTTACGCCAATGTTTCGATTTAAGCTCGTACTCGCTGGTAAATGGAAGGTACCAGCGGGACAAATGTGCGCATTTTTATGTACGATCATCCACGTTTCGTTTTTCCTGTTTTTTCGTTTCGCGTTTTTTGGTTGGTCGTTCATAAAAATGCCATAAACTAGAGTCAGTTTCAAATCCGGTCCTTTCTTAACTTGATCTTTTTCCATACATCTTCCTCTCTACGAAAACCGAAGCCGGTGCAAAAACTACAATTTTGGTCGAGCCGAACTGGAGCTGGAACCGTCGGAAATTTTTTGTCGGAACTAAAGCTGAAGCCTAATGAAAATTATTTGTCGAGGACAAAGCCAGCCAGAGCTGGAACGTTGGAGCGTGAAAAAAATAATTTATCTAAGCCAGAGCGTGAAAAATAGTATATTGCACACCAAGGCTCGAAAGTGAGTGTTTGCAGGTCGAGCGCGTGAGTTTAAGGAGCGAGTCCTGCACACTCACTTTGAGCCTTGCTGTGCAAGATATTTTTTAATACAGATGTACGGAAAAAAAAAATTTTATTAGTTTTTGGAAAATGGAATAGATAATAGCGAATGAAATGAGTAGCGCATTAGCGCACGTAGCGGTGATATGCGTAAGTTGTATTGTATTTTGTAAAGTAAACAGTCCTGAGATTGTAATTTACTTTGCAGAACAGTATTCTACGCAAGCGCACATAGCAGTGATATGCGTAAGTTGTATTTTGCAGAATAATTGTTCTACAATAGTATATTTCAAGTCAAGGAGCGAAACCTCATTCGCTCCTTGCCTTGGAAGATATTTTGTTCTACAAATGCATCGAAATTCGAAAATACTGTTACGCGAAAACGCGTTTTTCGCGTAACAGTTTTCCGTAGCGAATGAGACATTTATCGTTATTGTAGCGATCAGCTCTGATGACGCCTTTTTATCTGTACTAGGAGTAGAAAGAAAACTTTTTGTATTACACATGCATCAAAACAACGGTTTAACAGTCTCATTTTGCAGATTGAAAGTTCACGTTATCACGATAGATCGCAGCTGCGTTTGTAAATGCTACGGCACATGCGCAGAAGACTTTTTTCAGTCCTAAAACTTGTAAAAGGACTGAAAAAGATGACGTCACGTATTTTTCTTTCACAGATGTGTACAATCAGCTGTTCGATGCATTTGTAATACAATAGTATATTGCACGCCAATGCTCGAAAGTGAGTGTTTGCAGGTCGAGCGAGTCCTGCACACTCTCTTCGAGCCTGGCTGTGCAAGATATTTTTTAATCCAGATGTACGGAAAAAAGAAAATTTTATTTGTTTTTGGAGAATGGATCCGGTAATAGCGAATTAGAGATGTAAACTATCGGACATTTTCGTTTTCGATAACTATCGATAATTTCGTGGAAAATATCGATAGTGCCCGTAAAACAAAAGTCGAAACTCGAAACTGTGTACATCACGGTCTGAACTCCGAAGTCAAATGAAGTGCTGCGTAGAAAAAGGACTTTCGACTGATAAGAAAAAAGAAATTCGTTGATCGAAAATCCTTCTTCCACGCAGCGCTTCATAATGAAATGAGTAGCACATTAGCGCTCGCGGCGGTGGTATGCGTAAGTTGATAAAGGAACGGACTGTAATTTTTACTTTACAGAACAGTGTTCTGTAAAGTAAATTACAGTCCTGTATCAAACTTGGAGCTACAAAGTAAGACTTTCGGAACGGTAAATAGACCCACAAAGAAGCGTTTTCCGTGCATCTGGATTGAAAAATATCTTACAATGTAAAGATTGAAGCGAGTTATCACGCCTCCGCACGACTAGCTTCACTCGCCTTCGGCTCGTCTCGCAACATATTGAACTTCTCGTGATAAACCCCATTTTCGCTCCTTGACTTGAAATATACTATTACCGGAGCAAGAGCCTATTTTACGAATTCTAGTCGGAGCCGGAGCCAAATTTAAACCTCCTCTGGAGAGCCGGCAGCAGGCCGAGTTCCGGTTTTAAAACCAGTTCCGGGTCCCTAATTTAAACTCATTTTAACAAATAAATTTCTTTTTAGATTTTAATAATTCTTAAAAAAAATAAAAATCTTGCACTAATTATACAGAAAGAATGAACTGAACAAAACAGGCTAAGCTCAATCAAATCGAAATAGGTATATTGATAGACTTAGTGTCCATTTTGGAGTGTGAGTGAACTTGGTAATATTCCTTTTGTAGGGTGTGCCAATTCACTTTTCCTTCTTCTGTATTCCAGAGCGCTTTCGGCTGTTGTGCCATCATCAGTGGAGTCTCCACTGATGATGGCATAACAGCCGAAAGCGCTCTGGAATACAGAAGAAGGAAAAGTGAATTGGCACACCCTACAAAAGGAATATTGATAGACGTTATGATGACAAGAATTTCACACAGTGTTACTATTGGGTTTCACGTGAAGAATACTACACATTACATTGTTTCCGAAGTTAATGCAATTTTGTATTAATAGGAAACATCTTTTCTCGGTTTCTGAAAAATTTGCAAAAGAGACTTAGCCTGTTTTAAGTGAAAAAGGTTTTTCTCTTTAGGTATTTCATACTGACATTTATTGGTAATAAAGTTCAGTTGGTTATAAACTAGCTATCAAGGGTTTAGTCCCACGTTCAGTAGAGATTAGATCAAAAAGATCATTATCTAAGATCACTAAGAGATCCTTAGATTCGTGATCTGAATGATCGTGATCTTCTTTTGATTTCTGTAATAATGTTTGGTATAGGGTGTATGACGATGCACGCGTGCCAAAGTGACCCTCACAACACCGCACGTTAGGACCTGGTCATCCACCTTTTCGAATACCGCACCAGAGACCTGAGATGGTCTGTAATATAAAAGATTACAAAAATTGGGGAAAATCGTAATCTAAAAATCAGAAAGCTCGCAAAATCATGATCTTTTGATTTGAATCCGAAGTCTTTTCATTTTCTCGAATGCTCCTATATCATCGGGTTCATGACCTTTCCCAGTGCCCTTTGCTACAGTAGTGCCGGAGCGTTTCAATTGTAGCACCTGTTGGAGAAAAGGGCTGCGATCAAAATGCACTTGTGGCATTTAGATTAAAGGCATCTCGAAAAATTCATTTGTAGTATAGCTGGAGGGGGGGGAGAAGGGAGGAGAACGGAGTGGCTAAGGTTTCCCAAAGAAAACTGTGTATCCAATAATTATGCTGACAGTCCCTCAAAATCAGTTCGAAACTATAGTAGTTATGCTTATATTCGTAGTTGACTCGCGAAGTAACAGAGAAACATGTAAGGATCTTGTGTGTCATCTTTGAGTATCCTTCTATGTCTCGATGGCTTGGCGGATTTTGAATCCGACCTCATGGATCTACATTTTGGCCTGGAAGAGGCGGCATGGCCCTTAATTCGTATACGATAAGAGAAAATTTTGTAGTTCAAATGCCCTAGCCTTGACTTAAAGTTGTGGTTATCGTGTACTCGAGTTATATGCCTACACGGAAATTTCGTTTCCCGAGTTTTCAAGTTCCGTGCGACTATACGAATACGAGCCCGGGCTACATACTCGTATACGTAGTTTTTCTATGAACTCGTCAGTTTTGACTTTTGTTCGCGCTCACTTTGTTTCGAGTTGTCGACTGATGTGCTCTCACATCGTTCCATACATTGCGAACTCGCCTCAACCAAACTCAATGGTGTACGATGGTGTTGTGTATTAGGTATGTAAAACACGAGCAGGCGAAACTACGATACTATTAATTTTCTGTTGCTGCTCTATCCCTCTACCCGACCGGATAACTCGATTGCATACGAGTGTGTATGTATGTACAGTGTTGTACTCGTACTTGTATAATATGTAGTTAGCCGAACTTCTCGTCGGTTCTCGCCTCGTAAAACTTATAATACAACTTCGGAGTACGTGCTTCTGCGAATCCTTTCGTGGTACCCTTTCTCTGCCTTCATTTTGTCAATACTTCTTTAATTTTCCTAATACAACTTTGGGTCTGTACTTTCTGCGATACATGTACATCCCACCCAGTTTACTTACAAAGAATTTACTCTCTCATAAATACATACATAGGTATACGTACATATACACATTATTAACTTCCCCGTGTAGAAACAAAACAAATGAAACATACACGGAAAGAAGTAAATAGAAAGACAAAATTAAACAAAAAACAAAAAAAAAAAACAGGAACGTGCCTCGAAACTGGGTTACGTGGTCACCATCGATCATGGTAGCGTGCGGCAGTGGAAAAGCGGCAGGCGGTGACGCTGCTTACGTGTGCCGCGCGCGAAATTTGCACGTGTGAAACGTATTTCTGGGATACGACGATCGACGACGACGCCGACCGCCGTTGAAGATGAGGATGAGGATGAGGACCATGATGATGATGATGATAATGTATGAAAGAGCGAGAGGGAAAGAAAGAGCAAAAACAAGCGACGACGACGAAGAAGGAGTGTTGTACGCCAGCGGCATCATGTATTGCGATTGCGTCTGCTCAATTATAACGTCGGGACGCCTTCCGAAGCGTGCGCCCTATTTCACCTGAAATTTCGGTGCCGGCTCTGCCCACCAATTAGAAGTCCGGGGGTGGACCCGATACGTGATCTGAATACGGAACCAATGGAAAAGCTGCATTAAAAATACTCGGACGTGACCCACGCTGATAAGGCGCTTCTACCCCCGCCCCGGTCCCGCGTGCCGCGCCAGGTGTAGCGTTTGGGTTATTTTCTATTTTTTTCACATCTTTCGTATATTTTCCGCTCGTTCTCTTTCCCAATATTCATGCATGCGCGCGCCAAGGAAAATAATAACGGACGCATGGCAATGCTTACTTGGGGGTTGGTTTTTCGGGACCTACTGCCGTCGTTGGCAGGTACTGAGAGGTGTAGCGAGGCTAGTGACTGGTGACTTGGCGATTACGTGTGATTTGGAGTAGCGTAAAAGGTTAGTTGTGTGAATAGTAATTATTGGTTATGTGTACGTGTGTATAGTCATCTCGTCTCATTGACCCTGCTACCGGACTATCCGTGGCAACAAATACCGACCAAACACATGGAACGTGTCTCTATCACGATGCATGTCGATTGTGGGGGGGGGGACTTGATGGCGTGATGAATTAAGAATTAAACCACCAGTGAGTAAGGGAAGACTCGATACATGTCCGAAAGTGTAGAAGACTCGTTTCCTTCGGATATTATTGTAAGTTAGCAAGATCTAGCCCCGTTGGGAAACATAGTTCGAAAAGGTGGAGCACTGTCGGCTCTAGTTATACACCACAAAAGTGAAAGAACGACATATCTTCTTCTTTTTTAGTCTAGGCAAATTAAATTGGAAGAAAGGAAAGAATTGGAAAAGAAAAGGATTTTAAAAAGAAAAATAAGGGAATAACGAGGTGGGAGTTTGCTGACAGTTGTTTAAAATGGTATCCTAGCTAACATATTACGAGTCCTCATCCCTTCTTTCTTAGTAATTTTTCAGAATTTACAAACTTCTTCTCTCAAATCGGTTTTTCATAAAAATTTCAAAGCTCTGTCAGTTATTTGAAAAATAAATAAATAAATAGACTACGAATTCTTCTGCACCAGATTATTTGTAAAGTGTTCCCTCTCCTTTTTCCGCATCTACCCCAAAAAGCATCACAAATGCGGGATTTAAAATGACCATTTCGAGTGGCACAGTTTATCACAGGCCTTATGGAGAGAATGTCAGTTTTTTTTACGTTAATTTCTCATTTCGTGGGATTTTGAGAAAGGGAGTTCGGATTTTATATGCACTCGACTCGATGCTGCAGTAGCTTTCCAGTCGTGGGGGATGTTTTGTTCCCATCGAATATTACACGTGCAAAGGTGGGTTTTTCGAATTGCCGAGTTCCTTTTTCGATACCCTATATCTGATACTCGTATTATATAAAATTATATTTTTGATCGTAGATCCGGTCACTGCCACAGTTTTCTACTTGAAGGCCCAATAACATCAAAAATGAAATCGACAACCCCAAAAACCCTAGATTTATATATTGTATTTTTTACTATTTTAAATGTTGGTTCCTCTCTCCCCACTCAGAAGCGACAGTTATGGAAATCAAAATATTTTGAAAAATATGAATTCAGTGGCCTTAAAACCCTCAATATATTTGATGCCTATATTTTACTTTATGACATTTTTGACGTTGCCCCTGCCCCGTGCGGTACAATTTTCAACATAAAGGCAAACAGATGTCAACATTGAATTCGGGGTCTTCGAATACCTCAAATCATAGAAGGTATCAAAAATAGGGTTTTTGAGTCGCTGGTTTCAAAAATTGTATCAAATTAATTTCGGATCTGACTTTAAATTTGAGTCGCAAAATTTAAATTTCTTAATTGAAGTATGCGGATACATCTGAATTAGGCAAATCTGGAAGTCTCACAGAGTCTTCTTAAACAAGTATGGGAGAGCTTTAAAAAGTCTTGATTGTATATTTGAGAACCTTAATTAAATGGAAGAAGCATGAAGAGTTGTAAATGAGTTTAAAACAGTCTTAGTGAGTTTGAGAACAAGTCGCGGTTTGTCTAAATATTCGTGAATGACTATTGAAGAGTTCTTGCTACTTTGAAGAGCTGTCCCCCTTCCTCTCTCGGGAGTCGAAATTTGAATGGTATTGTTAAGATTGTCAATCCAGACCCTGTTGTCCTAACCAGAGTGCAGTAAGTTCTAAAAAATTCGATAGCGCAATTTGAAACTGTTGTTCAACAGACATCAGTTCTTTAGTGGTTTCATCGAAGTCAAGTTTCCCGCGCAACAGTGTTATTTATGTAAAATCTACGCGATTTTTATATATTTTTTTAAATAAATTGTATAAATCTTGTCCGATGCGTGTAAATCTCAGTTTATAAAATTTCCCATTTAACGAATATTCGTTACGTGTATGTATGAAGAAAGAACGAAAAAAAAACAAAACAGTTTTATCAGTGTGTCGATACGACGTTTTTAATAATAGGCAAATAACACTAGCGCGTTAAGGTTACGATGAGGTTATCTTCAGCACAGAGAAAGTTACAGGATAAAATATATAATTGTTATTACTTTACGGCATATATTATAAAAATATCGTGTCGTGTTCTCCTCCCCTCCTCTGCTCAAATGAAAATAATTTGTTTCTTGTAAGAACAGGGTGGTTGGTAAATCGTGACAACATCAAACACGAATATCTTGCTCACTTTTTCGTGTGTTCTTATTGAATATCTGTTGTTTGTACTTTCTCGGTATGCAGGTTTTTCGGGATTTGTACGAAAGAAGTATTTAGTCCGGATTGTGGCGAGGGCATTCAAAATCAAAAAACAAGAGCGAATAGAAAAAGTGCGTGTATTGATAATAGCAGAATAAGCAGATCTTAAACGAGTGCTAAAATGCATACACTGTGAATGTATTGTAACTATGCTGAAACTGTAACTGAACCGAACTGAGACTGAACTAAACTAATATCTTGCTTGGGCCTATCGAAGGAGACAAAAGAACAATGAGTTATGAGAAGAAGAAGAAGAGGAAAAACGTGGTTTTGAAAAGACAAGAAGTACAGGTATGCAGGAGACAAAAGAGGTTTGTTAGATGCTCGTATCGTGCTACACAGAAATTAGCGAAGCAGGACGATTCACCGAGGAGAGGGTCGCACCGGTCGCTGCATGCATTTACTATTTAGCTCTCAATTCATTTGTCAGTCTCGTGTTCTTCTTACTTTGCGGACTCGATTTGTGTCACTTGGGAATTATTTACTAGAGCTGCTGCCTTTAGGACCTGAGAAAGTGGAGAGAAATGGAGGAACTTGGCCTGCTAAACTCCGGGCTTATCGTTCAAAAAGATATTCCAGTTAGAGACTGAAAATATATCGAGACTGATTCATCGACATGCTAAATGTACTTACTTGCTCGTAGTTGTGGAACTATAGACTTTCAAAGGGTCATCGCCAGTCGTTCTAGAACTCCTTATCCCGCCATGGACAAATAAAGCGCTAAGCCAAAATGAAAGCTCCAGGAGCCAATATAATATTATGATTTCTTTATAACGAGTTCCCGGTATGATTTTCTCATAAAATTTTCTTGTGTGATTTTATTGTAAGATTTTCGAATCTGATTATTGTAAAAAGTTTCCATACTTGATTTTCATGTAACATTTCCTTATTCTGATTTTCTGTTACGATTTCCTCGTCAAATTTTTCTGTAGGATATTCCATATGATTTCGTATTCATATACTGTATATATGTAGTACTCGCGTTCGTGATTTTCCTATTGAATTTTCCTGTCGAGTTTCCCTTCATGATTTCGTTTTAAGATTTTCCCATGTCATTCTTGATATGATTTTCTTTCATCATATTCCTATATGAAGAGGTTGGAATGTGTAGGAATATCTCTAGCTGCGCCTGTGAACGTGTGGAGTATGTAATGCATATCGCATATTCACAGGCGCGGCGAGAGATATTCCTGCACCCGTGTACAGTATTTTGTCTTATTTGTGCCATCGGAATCTTTTTATACGATCTTTCTGTATGATTTTCCTGCAAGATTTCAACGAGTGACTTTCCTGTAAGATTTTCTGCATAAATTCGTAATACAAATGTTCTAGATGATATAATTTCGTTATTATAATCTCCCCTCATCTTTATATAATTTTCACGTACAATGTCCACGTATGTTTTTCCTATGTGAATTTCCTGCAAGACTACCCCGCATAATTTTTCCGTGGGAATTTTACGTGGGATATAGAATCTTTATATAAATGGCTATCCTATAGAATTTATACTACTTGTAAAAATTCTTGATATGATTTACCTGTGTAATTTTTCTGCGGGGTTTTCTCGTATGATTTTCCTACTGAAATCTTGGATGTGACTTTTTTATTATAGCTTTCTCGTATATGATTTCCCTATAATTTTTCTCTGTGGTATGCCCATCTGATTCTCTCGTAGTATTTTCCTGTTATACCTATAAACACCGTATATGATTTTCTTGCAGGATTTCCCTTGTTGGAATAAATCTTGTGTAGTCTGAATAAGCCTTAACCCTGTCTGATGTGTGTATGAACATAATTGACTGAACTAGTAAACGATAAGAGGTTTTGAAATTAATAAATTATTCGCGAATCTCATTTGGGGCAGGAACTCGACTTGTTCTGATTTTTTCGGCTGCAAAATGACCGAGTTGTGTGTGCTCCCTCAAAGTCATTACGTTTTAGTTTCATCCTCAATTTTCCGGCGATACTCGCGTTTTCGATGTCCCGAACCACTGTGTGACGCTTTGGCTTTAACAGAACCCTAATTATTCGAGCTTCATCACCGCTACCTCTAAATCAGGGTTAATAATTTGGGATTTGTGGTTTCTGCGCACCCAGTAGTTGATGCGGCGTTGCGATCCGTCGTACGATTTGTCAATGATATCTTTCAGAACTGTATTTACTATGGAGAAGGCTTTCTCATTGATTTCCGCAAGTATAGGGTCTCCAACAAATGTCAGAAAATCGCCTCAACGGCGTATCTTTGATTCTTCTAAAAAGAGTGTCAATCTTCAACTTATTGAATTTCTTGTACTTTTCGACGCGAAAGTTGAAAATTTGGGGTGTCCCGTCAGTTCTGGATTCCGGGTCCTTCAAATCCTAAATCCGGTCCTGGTATCATTATTTTAGAGCTTTAAATTTAACGAAAACTATAATTTCGCAATTGGTCAGTACAGATGGTTAATTAATAGTTTTGGTGTGATTTTTTGTTTCAGGTAAGTTGGATTTTCTTATGAAGTTTTAATCGAACTCCAGAGTGCACCGGTGAATCATTATCAGTAACTATAGAGAGAAGTGTACAGTCGTAGATTTTCGTTCCACATATTTACTTGTATGTAAAATGACTCGGACACGAGGCAGGTTACTAGATTTTTCTGAAGGAAAGGATCCGTGGCAAATGGATTAATATTATTGCAAAAAGATTCCGGAGGACTTCCTCTGCTTTTGTGCCCATTTGTATGATTTGATTTCGAAGGAGGGCAGGCTTGCATTATGTGATTGAATAATCGAATAACAAATATGTTGTTAGGAATAAATGAGAAGAAATTGAGTTTCAGAAATTCACACATATGTATAATACACGAAATTATTCACAATATTGAAGTTCAGGAGCGTGCGGTACGTGAGTATAAACGGAAAAACTAATAACTGAACTCAACATCAGAACTGAACTAAACGGTACGGTCGAAATGGCGTGGCGAGTCGCATAAATGGATGGCAAAAAGGCTATGATAACACTTATACGTACATGGAAAAGCGTGAATAGCGATAAGTAAACCTAACATATGTAGTGAAATATCGGTTTGCAAAAGGAAGGAAAGTGGATTACTGTCCCCATAGCTGAATTTAACCTTCCTCCCCCTCCTCATCTTCCCTGATCAGACCGTCCGAAGCGTAATATTTTTATAGAAATTCTAAAAATTGCGAAAATTTTCTTCGCTTTGCTTCCAAATGAGCGTGTCTTATCATTTTTTAAGAGTCAACACTCTATCGAAGGTACCAAGCCCGACTTTCCCTAAATTTTGAGAAGAAAATGGTTAACACCTGCCCCTTGCAGCTTCCGTCCTAGTTATAAGTACATTAAAAAAATTCATCTTTATGTCGATAGTAGTCCCATACAGTCCGACGTGTGTTGGTAGAGCTCTAAATAGAAACTCAATCCCTCCCAACTTCCCATGTAACGAGCATATTTGGATTTTTCAAAGTGATTTATTTCGTATGATTGTGGAAAGGGACATGTAATTAGGGCCGGCTTAAGGCCCGGCGCCGTGAACTTAGAGGCGCCGAACGTCCGAAAGACGATGATCCGCTGAACAAACTTGAGGTGAATTTTTTCTTTACCTATCTTACTTTTACTTTTACTCATCTTAAGAGTTTTGATTGGAAGTTCGTCAGAATAGATGTAAGAACAACGATGTTAATTTACCGCAATGTGTAAGAAGGCAGAAAAATAATGCAAAAAATACTAAATGTCACAATGCCTTGTTTGAATTTATAGTTTGAATGTGTTTACTTTTCCCAAAATTATAAAGCGATAGGCCTAAGTCAAACTTGAAAATATATTTTAGTCTTTGGAATAAATTGTGTCTAAGTGTTCTTCGGAACAGATGAGATACGACCCATATGGGACTAGACTATGTCAACGATGGTAATTAAAAATTTTAATTATCAACCCAAAAGCCCCATTTTGTATAATATATATAATTATTATTTCAGACCCCTAAAGGCGGGGGGGGGGACTCAAAGGATCCTTGCCCGGGTGAAGATTTTTCCTTGAGCCGGCCCTGCATGTAATGATTTCCGCTGATCTTTGGCCCGGGGTGATTTGCGGATGATGTCTTGTTATCTAATAGCCTAAATAATTTGATCGAAATGGCCGAGGAACTTATAGAAGTATGTAAAGAGGCAGGCTTATAAGTTAATACGAGTAAAACAAGCCAAGCTTACTTACAAATGCAATGGAAACACAAGTGCAGATCAAAGGGGAGAAAATTGAGTGGGCTAGAGAAGTTAAGTACCTTGGTCAGATGGTGTCGTTTAGTAGTGGTAGAGACAAAGAAATATAAAGTAGAATTCGTAATGGATGGAGCAAGTATTGGAAATTAAAACACGTTTTTAAAGGGAGGTCGCCTATAAGAACTAAGGCGGAATTGTGGAGCGCATGTATTAAACAAGCAATGACATGAGGAGCCCAGACGTGGGCAAGTACTAAAACTAATATCAATAAGTTGAGAGTCACTCAAAGAGGTACCTAACGGAGTATTCTTCATTTAAAGAAAAAATATGAAATAGAAAATTCGATTATAAGGGGGAAAACTCAATTGAGAAACATAGGAGGGGAGGTTAAAAAAATGTAAATGGGGATATGCGGGACATGTTATGAGGCTGGAATGAGGAAGGTGGGAAAGGAAGGTGGAGGGGTGGGTTCCATATGATCAAAAAAGGGAAAGGGAGAGGCCGGTTACACGTTGGAGGGATGCATTTTTCAAAGAAATGGGTCCAACCTGGAGAAGACATACGCAGGACAGGAAGAAATGGAAGGTAAGGGGGGAGGCATATGCCCAAAAATGGGCGGTTAACGAGGAATAACTGGAAGAAGGGGGGAGTTCCATCCCCTGCCGCTCGCATCGTGACACAGGTGTCGCGAAAGCGAACTATGGAAAAGATAGTCTACCAATAAATGCTGTTGTTATTATTATTATTATTATTATTATTATTAGCCCGGGCTCCTCGGTAGAGGACTCGTATAATTGTTCAGTTATCACCGCCTGAACTCGACAGTACTAATTGTATCAACCGTTCATTCGGCGGCCACGCAGGCCCGTAGCCAACCGCTTGTGTGTGCCAGGTCATGAGCCATAAGGATACAACACAAAACATTTGTTTGTTATTTATACATACTTCGAGAATATGCAAGCCAGGGCTCTGCTCTGGCGTTAGCTACAGACCTGCGGCCACGAGTTGAACTTAAAATGAATAAATGATTAGCACGACAATGCTCGAAAGGTTACAAACAGAATATATACCGGTTCCACGATATTGGCTCCTTAAATTCGAGGTAAACTCAACGAGATGATCATATTCTAATTTGTACTTGTATTACGCTAAATTTAACGTGTCTATTTAAAATGCAGGTGTTTCCCCCCGGCCTTTTGATTAATCGGCTCCTCCAAAGGTATGACTCACGTTGTTGTCGGAATTCTGAATATGGATGCTCAGTCTCTATAAGGTCTCTACTGTATAGTACATATAAGTTTTCCTCGTTTCATTTTGGCACCACGTATAGTGTTCGGCTTCCGGTTATCGATTAATTAAACACGATTCTCGTGAACGAAGAAACGATATATGTAAGCACATAACTGATAACGGTGTGGTCATTACTTTCGAAACATTTGTCGTTTTAATAAACTAGCCAATTATACCGATATTTTTGAATGAAACGTTGAAGAAAGAAAACAGAGGAAAAATGAAAAGAAAAAACGACAAAAGTAGGTAAACATTAATTTTAATTAATGATGCACACCTCTGAATGTACCAATGGTCGGAGATACCGTAATATTGTGTGTCTCGTTACTTCATATTATATATAATATATATATTTTTTTTTCTTCTTTTCTGTTTGCCGGCGAATCTATAATGGATGACTATTTGTCGTAAAGGTCATTCACTCGTTAGGAACTAGTCTGCCATCAAAATCGATGGCATGCTGCACGACGTCTTAACGTACCACAAGTATTCCTACAGCTAAGCGCTTCGGGTAATTACGTATACTACATACAAATACAACCGTGTGGAATATATGTACATGATATGTAGGTGCATATTATGTAATGCGTTTGTGGAATCGATGATGTTGATGCGGCGATGTATACTCTCGTACATTAAGAAGTATTATCTGTTTGGAAAAAAGAAAGGTGAAAAATGATAGGGGGTAATAATAATAATAATAATAATATAATTATTATTATTATTATTATTATTATGGAAAGCTGAATTTGACCTACGTTAGGGCACTACAAACATGAGTATAATCATCCGCCGTTTTGATTCACACCGTGCCCGTGGATGTCGAATCCGACCATGTGGAGCGTACCGCGTAGTCAATTTGGCATCGACGGGCGCAGTGTGAATCAAAATGGCGGATGATTATACCCATGTTTAAGTGCTCTACTTACGTGTGTGTTCATGATAATGAGATCATCTGACCATTGGTATGAGTACCGAAGCGACTTATTTTTTGTCACTTGTTATACTCTGTTCGCAAATAGAAAAAAGGGTCATGTAAACAAACGTTGTGGAACTCGCGGTATCCAAGGTGTGAAGTGGGTACGTGTAAGTATTCGATGGTTGTGCGCGTGTATACTTTGTTAGTGATAAACGGAGCCTTTAAAATACACAGAATTAGTTCTGCACTTGTATGCATGTGCTGGTATTCTGGTCTTTATTTACATGACCCTTTCTATTTGCGAACAGAGTGTAGTCGATCCAGCGCTGGCTGGTCGGGCATAGTCCAATTGCGGCCCATGTGATGCTTATTATGGAAGGGTCAAATTGCGGCCCACCCACCGTCACAGTCTAATTGCGGCCCTGCTACCTGTAAATTGCGGCCCAGTTCATTTAGTATTACCCAGGGTGCACCACGAGGTGGCGAACTGGTTTACACCCCATAAAATATTATTTAAAGTAAATTTGATGCAGGTTAATTATGCAGAAAGGTCGTGAACTTGATTTCATCTCATACATTTAATACACAGGGAGGTTCTTCTATGCAACTGTAGCAGTGTAAGACGAAATTGAGATTTCTCCAGCTTGTAGTTGGTGAATTTTCGAGTCGATGAAATCAATTTTCTTTTTCATTTGGGCTGAAACTTTTTTTGGTCGTTTGGCAGCGCTGTTCAGGGTTAATTTTGTTTCGGTTTTACAATTTTTTATATTTTCCAAAAATATGAAAATATTTGGGTGAGGCGAGTAAAATGACGCGTTGAATTTCGCATGAAAACTTTCGCATGCATTAGTTGTCCGGGTTGGCCTGCTAGACATTTCAGCCCAAACTTCAGGTGGATGGTGGAAAGGTAGCTTCTTCAGAAATGTATGTTTCGGTTAAATAATCCAAAAGATAACGCACGAACTGATACAGCAGAGACACAATGGGAAAATTGAATACAGAAAACGTTGTAGGCTAGAACCAAAAATGCAACAAATTATTCTATCTTTATTCCATTCTGGTTTCATTCTCATTCAAGTAAATCGATGACGATGAGTAAAGAGCAACAATTAAGTCGTATACATGGGCCTCAATTGTACCATTCCCCATTTCACTGGCCGCAATTTGTAGTGTTTTAAATGGACCGCAATTTGGTTACAGGAAGGCCGCAATTTGTATATCATTTATTCATTTGGGCCGCAATTGGAAAACTCCCGGCTGGTTTTCATGAACAGCGTAGACACTAGACAGACAGCAACACACCGGCGCCGACATGTGCATGGACATAAGTGCGACGACGCACGTAGACAAAAATGCGAGAAAATGCTGTAAAATTATTTCCACACTTTTTCTATCTTTTCGATATCGACCACCGTGAACTGTACCGAGTATAATGAAAGCGTGATAAAACGCTCGTTGTATCTTTATCGTTTTTCGTGTATGAGTACCCGCAGAATCAGTGCAAGTCCTAGTACCCTACATCGAGACCCCATTTTCACGATCTCAGTTTCCCTTCCGGTTAATTTGGGTCGTCGGCTCTCCTGGGAGATGACTTTTTCCGCGAGTGCTCTGCTCGTCTTCGGTCTTCGGTCTTCGGTCGGGTTCACGAGCGAGCCAAGAGGGAGCGATGCAACGCGACATCACGAAAATATAGACGTACAGAACATTTTACCGTGAACTGTACGGCAGCTAGACAAATGGAATCGACAACTAATTGAAGAGAAGTTGGGCTTTATTCGTTAAATTTTGAAACTTGCTACGTGGATCAGTTTCAGTGGTAAAGTCACTCCGTTAGACTCCGCTATATCTTCGACTAGAAGAAAAATAAAATTTTAATTGAAGTTTGGGTATTATACAACCGTATATGTGCTACAATGTTGAATGTTTCAAGTAAAAATCGAAGCTTTTTGGAACTGTCGTGAAAAAATGGTATCTTAATTTTATCGTGACTCTCCCAAAAACGTCATGGGAGATTCCAAAGTAACCCGTCATCCTGCCGTACGCTAACATGGGCTGTTTTGACGAAAAATCATAATAATTACTCCGCCCTCAAACCCGTTTCCTCAAATCCGCATCTGTCCTTCCATGAGAATACGTTGGAACGTATTTTCGCATTAAGCACCTGAAGAAGGCCGTTGTGAATCGGCACATCTGAATTTCCGCGCATATTTGTGGCGTTCATCTTTTTTTGCAAATTTTTACAATATCTTCACAAATATTCAATTCTGAGAATTTGGAGCCCAATTTTATCCGACATATTTTAACATACTTTACAAGAAATACGTAAAAATGACTTTGGGACATATGGACATATTTAGGGAATATTAAATTCAGCCGCATGCGATGGCACGAGAAGACATCGGATCGTGGTCTGCGTTTGACTGTCCGAGACTTCCATTCATCATTGTTGTCCTGCGTTTCACACTCTTCCTCCTCCCCCTTCCCCTCCCCCTCCCCCCTCTCCGTATTAATTAGCCCCGCATTTGGCACAGTGCTGGCCGTCACCAAATTATTTGGACGTACGTTTACTTATCGGAGCACCCATGCACGTTCGGTGTTTCTCGCCTCAGGAGACAACGAATGGACGCTATTCAGCAAGAGGGAACCAACTAACATTTGTGAACAAAATGAGTTATTAGTATCGTTGGAAAGAGCGTGAAAAATAGAATTTTTCCAAATTGGGCCCCCGATTCAAAAATGTGCTCTCGCGTTGAAAAAAACTTATGAGTAAATATTGTGTCATATAGTTTCTACATGGTTCTTGAACTTCGAATCACGTGTTCTCAATAAGCGGATTTTGCTAGTTGGTTCCCTCTTGTTGAATAGCGTTCCAAATATTGGGGGTATTTGCTTAAGTAAGGTGCACTCACATAAAAAGTACATTCCGCTGTCGCGTTCGTACGTGATACGTGTACATTGTACAATGTACATGCCCGCTCACACGTACTTGACACTAGGCCGCCGCGCGTTATTCAACAGGTTCGCGTGCACGCAAGCGCACGCCATACGATGAAGTTATCTTGGCGTGATTAACCCGACAAAAGACATTTACGAGTATTTTCCATCATTTGTCCGTTTGTGTTTTCATATAATACGAGGCCGCGCCGCGTATAGGTGTCCCTTTATTGCCGCTGCCCGCTCTTCTGTGCAAGAGAGAGCAACAATCACCCTAATAAGTGAAAGTGGGTGCGTGTATACGCTTCCGTCGAACGAGCGGGCGAAGAGCGCGGCAACGCCCATCCCCTTCGCATATTAGGCTCGGAAAACTCGCGGAACAATCTTAAGCATAAGCAATATTCGAGGATTATGTCCGTCTGTATCGATGCGACCAGAGAAAGAGCGAGAGAGGCAGCAAGCAGCAGGGCAGAAGGGGCACGATGGTCATACTAGAAAAATAGTTCTAAGCTGTTATCCGTGCCGCGTGTGTGTGTGTGTGTGTGTTTTCCCTTTTTCTCGACATAACTTAGTAAACTGTGGCAACCAATATGTTGGCATTCATAAATCATTGTTAAGGACGTCTTCACCCGCGCTCGTTCGCGCCAACGACATCCCCGTACTTCACCGGTCCCTCTCTCGCCCCCTCGAGCGTTAAATCGTCCCCGATGTTGGTAACGAAATATTACGTCATTTATATGGAAATGTAACGTCATACCCGAGATATGAATGAAAAATTGAAGGCTTTGACCCGCAGTCCGAGATGCACGATGGCGGGGTACCGGGGTGCAGGGCTCTGTGCAGAGCAAAGCCGACTTTATTAGCTTTATTCGCGTATCGCGTGTATATCGCGGTACAAAATACACTATATTTACGCGAGATGAGACATCAGTCTATTGGGCTCGGGAAATTGGATAAAACGAAGACAGTAGGAGAGAAACAAAAAGAAAAGAATAAAAAACTCGGGTGGTCAGTTCTATTTCGGATACTTGGTTTTTTTAGGACGCGAATACGGATCGGTGTGATCGTCGTGAGGATTCCAGCGAGCGCGGAACAAAAATCAAGATCAAGACCGTGAGAGACGGGAACGGAGACCGTGTCAATAAAAAAAAAAAAATAAACAGCTTGAGTCCTCACGAAAATATAGATAACCAAGCTATCTGAGCTTGTATTTCTCGTGGTAATTAAGACCAAAAATATTGTGAACTATATTTCGTTCAAAAATTGGGTGCTAATTTTCTCATTTATTACCCCATTCTCAATATAATTTTATTGAGCTATGAAATCAAAACGTCGAATGCGATTTTCTTAGAAATGAACATTTGTTCACTTCAAATTTCCAACTCCGGTATCTTTGCTATTTTTTTGTTAGCTAGGAAGCTCCGAGTAATTATGTTCGGTATAACGTCCTCTATCCAACGAAAACACAACACTAAGCGCAGTAACAAAATTGCTTTGAAAACGCACAATTTATTTATCGCATACAAACCCCAGCGGCCTTTATGGGTAATATCCTGGTGTTCTTATCGCTCTCGTTATCGATGTTCTATTCTGTTGCTCGGAAGATGTCGATCGTTCTTCACTTATCTCGAATGTTCGGGAGCATTCGCCACAATAATATTAATAATAATAATAAAATAATAATTGTAATACCTAATACATCCCCTTATCCTGACGCAGGTCCAATCATGATGGTATTTTTGAGATAGGGGGTGTGGTACCCAGGAGCCACTTTAGCATGCGTGCATCGCCATACGCGCTACTATCATCGATTAATACATACATAAATGTGCGTGAAGAGTTCAGATGTGCATATATGCGGTCAAATGGTGTGTGTGTGTATATGTGTATATTTATTTATTTATTTATTTATTGAAATGTAGAAAGCGCGGTCGGCGGTGTGCGCGAGTAACAACACTTGGAGTATGTTTCCTACGTACTGTGCGCGCGCGCGCGTTTGTGTGTGTGTGTGTGATGTACGAATGAGGAGGTCATTGACAGAATTCGCATAAATTCGCCATCATCAATCATCATCATCATCTCGTTCGGATTTACGCGCACAGACTGCCGCTAAATTTTCATTTGTGCGACAGACGGTCGCGCTCGCTCAGAGACTCGTTTTATTTGAGGCTCGATCGAGACATACTCGTAATTTTGAAATTTGAAGATGCTTTCAGTTTGCTCATGTATACGACGGACACGAGAGTTTCTGCTTCTTCTTGTAATATGTTACACCCTGTTTCGGAATGCGATTTAATGAAGACTGCGCGGTATAACGATGGTAACTCTGTGTACTGCTCGTATAGTATAAACTTGATTGCACGTTTTGGTGTTACACAGCGAGTGAGTCGCAGCACCACGTCAAACGTACGAATACGTATCTACGAAATTAGCCCAGCTCTTTCGGAAATGAATAGTGTATCTGAAACGCACGGAGAAAAAGAAATGTTGACATTTTTGATGGTTGCTCCCTCGTTTTAAAAGATTTCGGGGGGAAAATGAAAAAAGGTCTGGTAGAGGGGTTCAAAATTTGGCAATTCCTGAAATTTTTGGCTCCCAGTAGCTGAACTTATCCTTTTGGTCTAAAAACACACCAGCTAAAACTTTTTCGAAATCGACAAAACAAAACAAAATTCGAGGAAAGAAGAAAGTAAAACGGGAAAAAAATGTAGAGTCCGACCGGTGCGCTGCACAGAAGAACATTTTACATTGATCTGTCGCCTATAGGCGGCCGAGTGAACACGCCTACCCACTCCAATGAATTATCTAGTCGTTCATTCTCGGCATTGCTCGACATTCTTCGGGTCGGCCTGTCAAAACATGATGGAACGAATGACCGCGTAAAGACGAATACGCGACTACATCGCGATAGTGACGTTTTTCGGCGGAACGTTTTCTTTGGAATTTTTCTCTTTTGTGTTTGGAGTGATTAGACATATCCGTGTCAATAAGATTCTTATTCCACATGAAAACGTTTTCGACGTCATCATTTTATGTACAAATACTCGTAAGTAATATCGTCTTGAAAATGTTAATCGTTTCAAAGCTACGAGTATCTAATTTCACCCGCCTCGGCTCATCACCATTTCCTTAACTGCCACCAGCCGAGAGAAATCCATTAGGGCCTGGATAGGAAAAGAAAAGAAAAACTAGGAAAAATGAGGATTTGAACCATCGGAACAACGTGACCGGGGGGGGGGGGTGAGTTGATATGGACTTGAGGATTAGGAACGGTTGCCTACCAGTCGACGACAGGTAAAAAGTCTATGCGCTGTATCAAGAAGCGCCGTTATTAGAAAGTTTAACGTAGAATTCTTTGTAAGGAAATCCGCACCCATCGAGAATTCAGAGAAAAAATTAATTCAACGATCAGTAGCCTCTGTTGAATTTCGGCTAGGAAAGTACATTGACCTCCGACATTACAGATAACAGAAACCGAATGAAGGTGTGAAAACGATTTTCTATTCGGATTTCAGAAACGCTAAATCCATTCATGAAATTACCGCGGACGCTTATCGATGGTGATTTTGCCTCTTTTTCTGCTTTACCTTTTCCTCATTCTCGACGAGCTGAGTCTGGTGCCTCCGTTTAAGATTCCAGGTCACCCTTTCTGACAGAGTTTCATCAGAGTTTTGATCTGTACTAACCGTGATTTTGAAATTTATTAAGCGATGCGATATTTACGGAAATTATAAAGCGGTACTAATAAACTTACTGATTGAAAATTGGGGATAAATTCAGTTTTGTAATTGAAATAGATTAAAAATCAAAATCTGTTCGATTACTTTTCAATTTTGACAAATATCGCATTATTCTTGGTTGCTTAGTAGTAGCACCGAACTGGGAGAGTAACTGTGTGAAAACTGTGTACGACTCGCGTAAATCAGTTACGTGACCAGTCCGTTGAAAGAGTCAAGACTTGTATTTGCGGCGCTCAAACTGCAACTTTTTCAACACTATTGCGTGACTGGCGGCAACTTCTAGTAGTTGATAGGCGGTGAACTGTAGCCTGACTTTCTTGACTGGACGGGACGTATCACTCACCTGTCATCTTCCAAATTAACGATACAGTGTGATTTATAATACCTATTGTATTTTACATCCGTCATCGGGAGTAGATTTCTTCGAAACGATCCTCAAACCTTTCTGACCAGATATCGCCTTCTACCCTACCGCTCACCTTAAAACAAACCTTGTGATTTTGGACCCCATTTTACTGTTTGACAAAATCGGGTCCTCAGTCTGTTTAATTCAAAATGTAAAAATTTGTTAATTTTGAGTTTTGAAGATTTTTTAGTTTCTCGTTATGTAGGTTTCTCAAGATGACCCCCACCCCCCGCCTTTCGATGTACCTGTCGGTCACCCTTGTGTATACGTGTTGAATGTTGATAACTTAAATTCGTTCGCGTGGTGGATATCTTACAACCGGTTCGTAAGTGGAGGGCCGAGTGCAAAAACTGGTCAAGTCGATTTGTGGATCTTTTACAGTGGCAAAAACAATGTTAACTCATATCCACATGATGTCGGTTAGCGTAATCCGTCATTTCAAAATACTAGTAGACTTATTTACTCACTTTATGTCCCGAGCCCTCCGAATATCGATTCGACAGTTCAGTGCGCTAGAATCAAATGCCGATGACTTGATAACGGAGACATTTTTAAAACGTCTTTTCTCTCCTTTTCTCGCCCCGAAGTTAGCTAAGCCACGCCATCTTTTTCGCTGTACAAGTATCTTTTTAAAGCCACTAACTTTTTTTTTCTTTTTTCTTTTTTCCTTGAAAAAGAGCGAAAAATACTCGTATCTACTACTAGTGGAAGGCGGAGAATGAAAGAATGAAAAAACATCGCGTGATTGGAATATTTACGAATGTTTTTCTTATATATATTTCTTGCATTTTTGCGAATGTAGAAGAGGTTTTTTAATACCGCGAACGTTGTCGGTTGCGAACCGCGAAGACTATGGTGGAAAACCGAGAAAAGAGGAAATTTTGAAGAAAAGAAGAGAGAAAAGAAGGAGAAAGAAAACCAAAGCGAAACATTGAGCGTGTAACGGCTTCTTCGTTGGTTGAAGCTGCCTCCACTGCCTTTACCGTGGCTGCTATTGCTGATGCTGATGCTTCTGATATTGAAATGCAGCTATATGCGACGTGACGAGCATATCAGGCGAAAAATAATTTAATATTTAAATAGCGGCAGTCGATCGCGTGTATATGTATGTAAAGAGAGAAAATAAAATGAGGAAAAAGCGAGCTGAGGAAAGTGTTTTTCCACGGTGTAAGTAAAAGCGAAAGAGGAAAATAATATATGTGAAGAAATTTCGTATATTGAGTTGACGGGCGAGAGGAACTACGTATACACTGCTTCCCGTCGTGGAATTGTTGACCCATTTATTATTTTTCTTTTTTCCACGAATTCCAAGCGGTCGATTGGTTAATTTTCTACCTAGAGGCATAGAACCGATGTGGCCAATATCTTAAAATTTGATAACAGAATTCGCTGAAAATGTGTGGTGTTTCATAATTGTTTTGAGAAGTTCAGCTCGATCTTGTATTGAAAATGGGTCGCCATATGAAAGAGCTTGCATGTGACTTCGAACCTCCAGAGACTCTTAACTAAGCGTTGACCGGTGGCGGATTCGAAGAGCAAAACGGGGAAGGAGAAGTCAAGGTGAATAAGAATTGAATAGTTTTTACCCCCCCCCCCCTCCCCCCGGGAGCATTTGAATTGTTTTTATACCAATTATGCCCTCAAATGATAATGGAGTGAATAGACGAGCGAGAAACACTCCGAGTATTGACCCTAAAGTAGTGAGAATGAGTCTTTATCAAGTCTTGTCGGAGTCAGAATTGAGCCTTAATAAATTATAAGGGAGCCACACCGAGTTGTAACAAATTTTAAGAAGAATCTGGCTTTGTCTTAATGAATCTTAAAGGCGTCAATATGAGTCTTGACTAAATCTGTGGCAGACTAAATGAGCCTTGCCTAGTCCTAAAGAAGTTAAAATCAGTTTTGACGCGTCTTGAAAGAATCTGAATTCATCCTCTTAACGAATCTTGAGGTAATCGAATGAGTCCGTATAAGTGTTGAGGAATCCTGAGGTAGTCTGAAAGAATCCTGACGAATCCTAAGGAAGCCTGAATCCCGAGAGAGTCAGAATGAGTCTTACCAAGTCCTAAAGAAGTCAGAATAAGTTTTGACGGATCTTAAGAGAGTCAGGATGAATCTTGATGAGTGCTAACGAATTCTGAACAAGTCTGAAATTTCGACTAATCTCAACGGAATCTAAGTGAGTCCTAATGAATCGTAACAGGTCATGATGTAGTCTGAATGAGCTTTACTGAATCCTAAGGAAGTCAAAATGAGTTTACACGGATCTTAGAAAAATCAGAATATATCTTCACGAATCGTAAGGGAGTCAGAATGAGTTTTGACAAATCGTAACAGAGTCAGAATGATTTTGAATGAATCTTAGACATTCGAATTCGTTTCAGCAAATTTTGAAGGAGTAATTATCAGCCTCAATGGGCCATAATGAATTCTAAGGGAGTCAGAATGAGTCTGAGTGAGTCTTACCTTGTCCTAATGAAGTCAGAATGAGTTTTTACGGTTCTTAAAAGAGTCTGAATGAATGTTAATGAACGTTAGTGGAGACTAAATGAGCCTTAATGAGTTCTACAGGGAGTCGGAAAGATTTTTAACGAATTCTAAGGGAGTCAGAATCAAGTTTAACGACTCTAAGCGAGTTTGAATGAGTCTTGAAAACTACCTACTGTACATATTATATCTCGTGCACTGCACGAATCTATCTGCGAGTATCATCGCAACCAAGATTTCGGCGTGAAGGAATCTTACATGTATACCTATTGTATTATACTCGTATGTAATATGTATATATGTATATGTGTGTACACACTAATCTTGTGGCACGAAAATCTCAAAAACTATTGGATCAGTTGATTCCAAATTTTGATATATTATGGAAAAGTACTTGAAATTGTGCAGTGGAAAGTTTGAAGACAATCGGTCGAGCAGGTCACGAGTTTCCTCAATTTAAGGTCAGAATAAGAAGCGCGAGGCGACTTGCGTTCTCGATGTTTTTTTTACCGGCTTTTTGAATTGAATTTATACGAACTCTAATTTTGATAGCCGGGTAGTTTTCTATTTTTATAAAGTCGATAGTTTTTTGTAATTTTGCTTGTTGACCTAAATTTGAGCTCGGACATTATACTAACAAACTTCCAAGTTTTGTTATTAGAAGAACTAACTGATAACGTGTGACGTATTGATAAATAATGTTTCTTGTTTTACTGGGGAGGGGATGAGAAAAACTGAGCCGAATTCTTCCTGCGGCTCACACGCCGCCACCTCTCCCTTATCTATGGAAATGTTCATTAAAAAAATGAACAGCCACGTTTTAAGGAAAATTCGAACCGTAAGAGGAAGAGGGAGAGAGAGAAGAAGCAAATTATAAGCGCCTCCGTAGTTGATGGACGAAGGGGATTCGCAAAGTGGACGCTACGTTGAGTGAAAAATGATGTCCCCGAAATTGCAATACTCTATGATAAATGTATTGCGATTTCTTGCCTTCCGCGTGGTATCGCTCTGTGAGGTGTAAAGAAACGTATCCAGTATCCACGTGAGGGGAGGGGGTAAAGCTCGAAATTCTTCCTAACCGTATAGCAAGCCAAAAGAAAGACGTATAGCATGTTTTTTCTTGTTTTTTCGTGTTTTTTCCGTCTCTCTGTCCTCTCTCGCGCTCTCTCTCCCTCTCCATTCTCTTGTTCCCCCGGATCGTTTTCAACCGGCCGATCGTTACACTAATGTAAAAGCCATCTATTTTAAAACAAGGGTTAGGGGAATATTTTTTTCTGCTTTATTTTTCTTTAACAGACGGTAAAGGCCGTCTTAGAGGATTTGTTACGCACATAAATAAAGGTTAAAAAAACGCGAGGCAATTGCGGAGGATGGAAGTGTTTTTACGTGTTTAAACCTTCGTTTTTAGCTTCTTTTTTTTTATACTCGCCAAAAGATTTATTGTAACCAATTGAATGTTCGTGGTAATGTAAAAATTCGATTTTCGGGTGCTAATGCCGTGTGTTTCGCGAGGCTGCTTGATTATTCTAACCGGTTGGGTGACCGTTACGCCGAAGATCGATACATATATATTACCAATAGAGATAATTATTCGATATCTCGAGCGACAGGAAATCTGATCGAGAACTTACCCTCAGTGAGGAGAATTTTGATGTAGTGTCTGGTAAAGATCACAGAAGTATGACCTCGTCGCAGTACTACCAAACATGAAAAATAGACAAAGTTTGTAGGAAAACAAATTAGAAGGACTGCGAGCCGGAAGTGGTCGAGTCCATTCTTTTGAAATAATAGACTGCGCTAACCGAGATCATGTAGGATGCTGGTTCGACTTAACTACTTCTTGCCCTCAACCCTCTAGTTTTGACAACATTTCCTACGAGTTAATTTCCTATACCTCTACCTGTCGACAAAAGCTTGCCAAGCGAGTGGTGCGGCACTCCCTCTTCGCCAGACCGTACGCGTATTCGACTTGTTTCTGCCAATTCAGTTGCCATCGGCAAATCTGTTGGCTGCACACCCTCCCCCAGCTGAAAAAGTCTCACTAGACCCTGGCCTACCAAACTTTTTGAATTGTATATCGCATATCACTCCATTTTATCTGCTGGACTGGTCTTGAGCTCACTGTGTCGAGTTCCCATCTCTCACCTAGCAGTCGTCTTTTGGGCCGCAACTAGAGGACTGCGAATAAGAGTATTGCATTCCCTCTTTGTCGCTTGCTTCGCCTCCAGGCTAACCACGAAATCCATGTGCATCCTCTTCCTCTGTCACAGTTAGTTTTTCTCCAAAGTTTGTTCGCCCCTCCTAATATAAGAGAGGCTGATTACTGCCCTCAGTCCTCTAGTCTTTCTGTTGCAGTCGTGGTAGGACACACGAGCACGTACACTACTCAGAGATGTATCTTCTGCAATATTGTGTTGAAACACTTTGTGGTAAACTCGAGATCTCGTCCAGTATCCTTGACAGTTTAATTTTTCTCATCGAAATGCCCGGAATTCCTACGGACCGTCGCGACACCGCGGACGTCGCTTTCGCACGTCCGAAAGCGGACATAAAAAAGCGGGAGTACTAGACGCGAAATGAAAAATAAACTCGTAATTTTCCAGTTTCGGTTTCAAAAGTTTTCATTTCGCCGATGCGATATTTAAAACGTCCGTTCGAAGTGAGCTTTCTCGTCCATGGTTATATTCACAAACGGGGGTCGGGATGGGGCAGAATTCACTTACATAAATGACGTAATAAAGAAAAACTTGGCACTGGAAGAACGACTCGACGGAGAGAGAACTATCGTACGTATAATATGTACGAGTATTCGGCGAGATGCACGAAGTGTCGTAAAACCCAACGAGAACGAAGAATTCTCCAAAAATTATTCTTATGTGCGCGCGTGCTTTCGCAAAAAATTGACACCAACATTCGACGTCTTCATTTTTAATCCGTTCCGAAGACTGGAGTGGATTCGGCTGCGTTTATGTAGAAATGAGTCCGTTAATGAAGGGGGGAAGAGGAAAGATATTTTCGGTTGAAAAATTCAATCTTGGAATTCAACAGGGGCGTTCTAAGACCCTTTTTTTGGGGGGGATGTATTTTTTTAGAGCGTGGCTTGGTGGCTAACTGCCTCCGAAACCACGGAACGTGGGTTCGAATCCCAGTACGGACGGCGAATTTTCAAGATTAAAATATGATAAGAAAATAATAAAATGCGATAATAAATGAAAAATTTTCACATCCGACCAAGCCACCCCAATTGTGGCAAGAGGTGGAGTCCAATTTAATTGTTCCGCCGGTAATCAAAAAGAAGACCACAATTGGGTTAGCCACACCTATAGACTGCTAACACCTGACTAAGCACCTGACTAGTCTGGTATGCCATGCAGGTTGCATGTCCCTTATAAAGATGGAAAAATCTTTCATAAGTCATAACCATTCCCCAGTAATGGCTTGTCACCAGGGAGAATTAGACTATAACCCTTGTATCAAAATAATTGATCGAGGAGGCCTATGTCCCAGTGGGTGGACCGAAATATCTGTTTCAAGGCTGTATTTATTACTACCATTTATTTATTTACTTTTTTAAAAAGTAAAACATTTTTTACAAGAATAAAAACGTGACATTAAATTGCTAAACTCTTAAGACTGTGCTTACTTGTTCCCAAATGAATTTTTTTTAAAAGACAAAACTTATTTTACAATTGATTTCACTTATAGATGTATTTAGGTGGTGGCCTGGGAGGTTTAGTCCCTACTCCAACTGTACGAAAAGCCCTCCTGAAATTTTGAGGATAATATACGAGCGATGGAAAGAATAATGAAATAATATAGAAACTGGTGAGCGAAAGAAGGAAAACGATTTTTACACCTATCTTACTGATTGCAAGATTTTCTGTGCTTGGGGGGGAAAGAAGAAAAAATAGGACTTTGCTTAGCCAAAATTTATTGTTAGAAGGCTATGGGTATATCTACGCGTAATGTTCTGTCCGCGATTGCATAATTTCGTTGCTAAAATATCATCGTGCGTGCTTTACGAACCAATAAACATCGTAGAATTTTGTAAGGAAAATCGACTTCAAGAACTTCAAAGTACCCTTCCCCCTTCCGCGAATGAGCCGATTAAGCTTATTTTTAAATTTGAACCATATTAATGTTGTGAAAGTTCATTACATATAAGAATTTTAGCTGACTAGGTCAATTGCAGACGACTAGATCATTGAACAACGTCGTTTTCTCTCTTCCCCCCTTCTCCTCCCCGAACAACATATTTTGCCTCTTCCCGAATGGTCCGAATAGACCCATCTACGAGTATGAACTCGACCTCGGTCTCGTTTTTGTGAACGACACAGAAAGAAAAATTTCAGCTGCCTAATTCGCTTGCAGCTCGCCCTGTCATCGGACATAGCTCGGTGCGAACAAAAAAAATTATCGAAGCCAACGCGGGTTATGTAGCTGTTTTGTAAAATTAAACCTATGTACATTATCGATTAATCGATTAATTTTGATTAATAATTATTTGTGATTAATCGATTATTGCGATTAGTTAGTTTTATACAATTGTTAATTGAATATTATCAATTAATTGGTTGCGAGCGATTAATTGATTATTATTCGATTAATTGGCTGCTTCTAATTCGTCCGTTGTCTCCTGTTAATTAAACTTACTTCCAATTGTTTCATAATGTGAAGAAATAATATTTAACTGATATTAGTCTTTCTCTCTTCTTTCCATGTACATTTCGAACAGATCATGTTAAATTACTTTAGTGATAACAAATGACTTTTTCTTCTCACCTTCGTAAATTCAGCTAGCCGACAGAATACAGAATATTGATCAATGAACGCCTCCCCCCCCCCCTCCCTCTTTAATTTCCAATTCTGAAAAGTGCGGTATATTTTAGAGTAAAAATTATCCGCCGGCGAAGATCTCCATTAGATATTTCATTTCTGGACGAGACTCGGGCGTATATACACTTCCCCGTGTTACCATGAAACAGTCAACTTCCTAAAAAAGAAAATTATACGTCGAGGAAAGTTTACCCCGGCTCTCTTGCCGGCACCGTTTACAAATCAGCTAAATATTAAGTTCCTAAACATCTCGATCATTACACTAGACTATACTTCGTTTGCCCACAAACTGCATCAGAGAGAAGCACAGCAGAAGAAGGGTAGATACGTACTGGCCGACTTTATAAATAATTAGGTATGCTCGTAAATGACTCTAAAAAACATGCACTTTCGCAGTTTCTTCAGTTCTACAAAATAAACGTCGTTTATTAACCGCGTAATTAACTTGTACAAGCCGAAAAATCCTTTTCTTCTTCATAGGTGGGCGGCGTAAAAATAGCGCGCCTGGTAATTATAATCTGGAAATTGCCGAATCCGCGTTGCTAATTTAATTCGCGAACTTCGGAGATAACTTTTTCTCCCCCGCCGCCGCAAACAAGATGTTATTCTTTGTACGGTATTATTTTCCGGGGATGTTTTTAAATCTGAGAAGGAAATTATTCGGTGGCGCGCGCTCTATCGCGCTAATAGATTAGGCGGCGGGAGAAGCAGAGCACGCCGCCGCGCCGCGTCGCGAACACCGACCGAGGGCTGCGGAGCGGCGACACCGCGCTACGTGCGGCGTGCGGTGACATCAAAGTAATCCAACCGTCACTGGTTGATCCGTTCGACTCGATTAACATTCATGACACCGTCTGCTTGTAAGAAGATTAGTTTCAAGAAAGTTATAAAAACTTTAGGACAAACTTAATTACATTATACAAGACTGAAGCGGGAACGAGTGAGAACGAAAACCGACAACGTCGAGTATCAAAAGAAAAGCGAGGAGCAGGCTTTTTCGCGTCGCAAGCGTCGCATCGTTCGCAGTGTTTACCCGACCCCGACTAACTGGAATACGCGCAAAATGTGCCGCTGGCTTTCTGGTAATGGTTAATTAATTGCCGGTGTTCGACCTGTTAACTGCATGTATACGTACTCGTACATATAAACCCGAATGCAGAAATACGTTATTTTTGTATCTCGACCCAATCCAACAATCACCCATTCAAACACGAGTAAAAGTACATTTTGTTCGATAAGATTTTGTAAACAAACTGTCCATTTTTTCCAGCTCGAAATATATAACGCAAGACAGTTGGAATAGGAAATCTATTCTTTATTCGATTCCCGTTAATATTTTTTTACTCGTATATGTTGCCTTCAATTCGTAATTTAATCTAGTCTATTAGCAAACGTCGAGTACCGATATTTAAAGATATATTTTCGAATGTCAGTAACTACTATCTACCTATAGGGTTCGTTCTTCGACTAGATTAAATTACGAGTTAAAGGCAACATTTGTACGAAGACTTATTAAATACACACGTACATAAGTGATAGCCTTATCAGATGTTCTGGTCAGTAATGGTAAAAAGCGTAATACACTCTACGCGATGTAAACATCTCTATAGATCTAATTTCTGAAACTAGGCCAACGCTATAAGCTAAGCTAGGTCTAAGCCACTGGAATCATGTCTCTCAAGAGACATACTCAATCCGTCTTCAGTTCTGCTTCAGTCAGCCTCTCGGTAACTTCAGCGCCAAGGTACTCAACCCCTCATACTTTAACTCCAGGTTACGCAACCCTCTCATACTCTAGGTGCCTGATGCGCTGCTATCATTGACCACTGTCACTGCAGCAGTAACAACAACTCTTAGGAATGTCTCCGAACGCATCGACTGTAGCACTACTGGCCTACAGTATCCATCATTAGCCAAGTACGTTCATCCGACCTCAACACCAAAGAACGAGCTTGATTCTGTACTCTGTAAGCAGCACACCAGTTTGGCTTGACTAGCCGGAATTAATCCACGCTTGACTTCAGGTAGTCAGTTTGATAGTCCGGCCTTTGATCGGAAACCCACTGGAGTACAACACACAGCCTATCACATCTACAGAGTCTTCAAGTCAGACAGAAGACCATTTCCAGCATAAAGGCAGAAGTAGCTTCTTTCATGCCTGGCTGTGGCGTGCAGTGAAGTGGGCAGCCTGGAGCCGCAATCGCGTACCTTGTCATAGTATCTCCACGGCGTGGCTGCCCGGACGAGATTATTACCAGGTCGACAGCCATTACTACTCGTTCGTCTGTCTGCGACTGTGACAAATTCAGAACGTCGCGGCGTCCGTCGCAACATTTTCACTGAACTACCGTCCAACAATCCATTGTTAGCAAGAAGACACCTTAATGTTCAAGCACGATATAAGCTGCGCACTAATCTTCACAAACGATATCAACTCTCAAGGTCACATCCTGTTCACAATCCTAATCGAGCTTCGTACTCGAGTTCGCTATCCTCGCACTTTTGAGGATAATAACGTTATTTAATGTATTTTAACTCGATATTAGTAAACATACGATAGAGGATGTCCGGTGAAAACTCACCAATACTGCCATATGTCAATACACTGCAAATAATACTCGAACTACTCAATTTGACGAGCTTTCACTTCGCAAACAAATCTCTAGATTAGTGTCCATTTCGGAGTGCGAGTGAACTTGCTAATATTCCATTTGTACGGTGTAGTATTTTAAGCTGGCATCTTATTGGTAGGCAAACTAAGTGGACCCCACTTTACATCACGTTATCAGAATCGTTCGAAAGTACGTCTCATCAAAAACTCATTCTCACACGAGTAAAAAAAAATAAAAAATCGGAAATCAAATTATCAATGGATTTCTTACCGGTTTGTATTATTTCCAGCTCAAAAATATGGACAGTTCGTTCGTGAAATGACTTTGAATAGAATTACATTTACACGCGTTTAAAAGCGTGATTAGTAATCATTGGGTGGAGACCCAAAATGGCGTATTTCCGTACCTGGGGATGTAGCGCTCTGCCTGCAGTGGTGGATGAATGATTTGAAATAAACGCAGCGTGGTAAAATTAGCATTGCCAGCTGGTACGGACATCGGTAGGCTTTCTTTCAGAGAAGGGGGGGGGCAACTCTGTTCTAGAGGTAGAGACAAGATTGCAACTTGACTTGGTTGATGAAACAATGCATTGTTTATAAATCCAAAGAAGGGCAAATGGCCCACTTGCCTCCGCTCACCGTTGTGTTCATACCATCTGGACTGCATCTCCTCAAAAGTAGTCGTGATGCAAAGCTACTGGTTGTAGATGTTTCATGGTGAACAAGGCCATCGAGCACCCCGTTCACTTGGTTTTGGGTTTCAACAACCGCGATTATTCTCGTACGCATTACATACTACGTACTATTTATGTGTAGTTGGACGGAAATCAATCGCTCGCTGTTCTCGATTACTGGCACCGTTCGATCCGGTCGCCGCGCCGCCATCATCGCATCGCATCGCATCGATGTGCATCAGCCACGGGTAATCTTGTCCACCTATCCCTGTCGAACTCGTATAATACGAGAGTACTACGAGTGTGCCGCGATAGGTGCGATGCGACCGCCGCGTTTATGCGCGTGCTGGTTCACTCTGTGGGCTAAACGCGAGCGAAGCACTCGAAGCGTGACACCTTAATAACGCGCGCAATGTACTCGCGGTTAGTCCGTTTCACATTCCAGAAAGAAATTGCTTTTTTTTCTTTTTTCTTTTTTTTTTTCGAAAGGAAAAGAAAGAAGCCGTGACGGAGTTGGACTTTAGCCGTTCACGAGTAAAACAGCGAAAGAACGAACGAGTGAAGGCCGGAGGGGTATATCGATACATTCTTATCCTATTTTCCTCGGCAGCTACTGTGCTTCATTCTTCTGGTTTTTTTTTTGTTTTTTTTTTTTTATTCTAACCGATTGTGAAACCTTGCCGACGGGTAGGCCAGGCTTTTCAACACCTAATTCGTCGCCGTAGCTCATCGTCCTCTCCTCCGTATCGGAAACAAATCGATCGATATCGAGCAGGTTCGAATAATTTATGGTTGAATTGTGTATCGCTTCGCATATACATGTAATATAAAGTTAATCAGTTAGTCGGAGATGGAAAAGTTAATTCGAGAAATACGACCCGTCTCATCAGCTCAGCCCAGGCGTTACAGCGGATATGCTAGATGGATGATGGGAATTTAAGCGTACGATTGATATATACACGTATATATGTGCCATTGGATGAATGGCGCAGACCCAGAGTCACACGCAGACTGATTCAGGGTCTGACTTTTAAGAACAACTCTCGACTGTCAACGTGCCCACTCTGTTGCGATCAGGACGACCGTGGGTGCAGTTGAAACGCAGATTCTTATTTCCCGATTCGAGGTACCCTCTCCTGAGCTTGGAACTGCATCGCATTACTTATCAACTTCAAAAATCGATGTACGAGTAATATTTTTCTAAGCTGAATTCAGATGCGTACCTAGACAGTGAAATTTCCCTCTGTCCCCGAGAGAATCTTTGGTTGACGGCATTTCAGTACGTACAGACTTTTTGTCCCTTTTCAGTAATTTTTTTAGTTGACGTAATTGATACTTTCATTTAGAAAAATGGGGACTTTCCACCTCTAAAGTTTTTGTAGCTGACTAACGTCCGTGGCCGAATCTTACGCTCAGCATCACCACGCCACCCTCTGTTTTCCAAAAACGAAGGTACCACCGTGCCAAATTGAAAATTGTGGCACCGAAGGAAAGGGAGGACAACATTTAGAAGAAAAAAAATACCGTATCCGTATCGAATTGTAGTTCTCAAAGTCGGTACACTCGTGTTTATTACTGCCATTAAATCCGGAAACGCGGAATTTAAATAAACGAAAAGAGAAAAGCTAAAAAATGATGTATGGAAGGGCTGATGGGAGACAGCTGGAGGGGATAAATTGGAGGAGGGGAAACAAAGAGAGAAATGTATGTACAACATAGAGATTCAGGCTGTACAGCGTATACTTCGCGTACGCCTTCTCTGGTTAATACAGAGAATTTTGTAGTTTTTAAATAATAGTACAGCGATAAATAAATATCTATGTTATGATAGGATGCCCACGGGTATCCAAATTTGGAATAAATTGATAAATAAATGCGACCTCGCATTGAAAATTGAGGTGGGACAGGGAGTGGTAGACAGAATGTTTGAGAAATACAATGCGCGTGTCATATTGCAGATTTTTTGTTTTTAATTCTCCGAATTCATTTTTGACGTCAATTTGACTCTACGTTGAAAATTGTGGCCGTGGAGGAAAAGCGGGATAACATTTTTTGAGAAATACATCATTATTCCTGTGGAAATATTGCATATCCAGGGTCGTTGGATTCGCTTCTAGTATCAGTATACTGCTCAGTTGAAAATTGTGGAATCGAGGAAGAAGGTAGGACTGACATTTTCGACAAAAAGACAATGAGCCTGTGCACAACATAGACTAAGGTTTCAAAGTTACCGAATTCATTTTCGGCGACAATTTGTTGTATAATTTAATTTTGAGAAATCAGGTGCCCGTGTGATGAGTATGGTACAAGTTGCGCGTGAAGACTTTAAAGAGTACTTCTTTCAACAAAAAAGTCGTACAAATTAAAAAAATGCTCGATAGAAGCGGATAATATGTTACCAATTGCATATCAGAATGAATTTCAAAGTTTTTAAAATTTATTTATGGGTGTCAACATATTATAGTTTCGCTATTCTCTTATACAGCTAACTTTCTGATTTCCTCAATGCCACCGAATCCATCAGTTAAGTTGTGGTTATGACCTCCCCTGAAATGTAACCTCGAAGCTTCATCATAAGAAGTAAATAATTTTCTACATATTACCTATTTAGGAATTGTAGGTTGCCAAATTCATTTCAAACATTATCATTTTAAATTTTATCTAAGAGGACTCATTGACAAGAGGAAAGAGCAATGATAATGATTCTTTTTCAGAGGTTGCTGTTTTTTTTTTCCGAAAATAATATGTCACGAGTATTTCAAGATGAGGATTTTAAACTCGAAGTCAATTCCGAAAATAGCGTCAAAATGAATTTGTATGATGCGTAAAATTATTAATGTTTTTGTGTTCTTCTTCATTGGTTATTGCGGATACTATAAGGCGTCTTTTACTTTGAAAATTTGACTCGCCCCCACCCCCATCAATTTTTCTGGTCCTACGAAAGTAACGTCGTAACATTTTTAAGAATGTTGAATAATTTTAAATTCCCGCCCACTTCATCGGACTCTCAAGGATCGCCTAAAATCGTCTTGTTTAGAATAAAATGAAGACAAATACGACCAACATGTTCTAAAAGTAAAAAAATATTCGAAGCAATTAGAAATGTTAAGTTGTTGGGAGGTTCAAAATTGAACTCCTACTGAGTATTTGAAATTGAGACATAACAACTCAGATTTAAAAAAGACAAAAATTGCACAAAAATGCAACAAGTGAACTTTTCTGGATTGTTTTTTTTTCGTGCTGATATCCGAATATATACTTTAAATTGTCCTCTCCGCTCAACATTTTCTCATAATTGACCTCTAGAGTTGTAATGCTGTTCAGAATTTGGCACTTTATATCGAATAATGATCCAAAACCTTCATAATCATCATAAACGGATGAAGAATGTTAGGGGGGGGGGGGAGAGGATTAAAATTGCGAGCGAGAGTATTTGAAAATATGTATATTCAGTCATTATGAATAGAGATAGATAATTACCGCAACTGAAATAAATTAGCGGTGAATTACCGGATAAATTATAGAAGTAATTTACCATATTTTATTAATTATCCTTATAATAACTCACAAATACTTTCTAAAGCCCAAATAAAAACAAAAAAACTATGTGTGTGACATGTAAAGGGTGGGGATAGAAGGAATGAAAAAATTCTCAGAAATTGATAGTAGGATGTAGGGAAACGGATCGAGGCGTAAATATGATCCTTTTTGTTCGTAAAACGCGGTGGTAGCCTACTGAAAAAGTATCGAAAATTTTACGTTTCCGCCTATAAGGCTGGTTTTGAAGGATGACAGTCACGGATATTTTGAACACCCTTTACGGTATTTTTGGGGCTGGTACGAAAAAGTTTGCGAGAGATGTTTCATCACCTTTTGTATTTACCATTTTGGACCGATGGAAGTCTGAGGGGTGGGCTCCAACTTTAAATCTGATCCTTATATCTTTGTGCTCCAACGTATCAAATTTTATGACAAAATGCGTGATTCTTATGGAATTTGTCATCAGTGCACCGTATCAACTAGAAAGAAAGAAAAGAAAAAAAAAACAGGAGCGGAGAAGGGTTATACAGTTACTGCTGGTTTTGTTGAGACGGTGCGACGTTGGTGAAGAAGCCAGCCGAACGCGGGCGGTAATTCGGTTTATTTCATCCCCTAAATTCAAATTATTTTCTCCCTCTAGTATTTATGTTGCGAATTAAGCGCGCTGGATAGCGAGTCTGGGCACGGGCGCGTGCAGTGCCTTAGTCGAGTTTAATTTAATTATCTCTAATTAAAACCTCAAACCGAAACATGATACGCCTATTTGATTACACCACGCCACACCGCGCCGTGCCGGCCGCCGCAATGTGTAGCTAAAAAAATGTAAACAGTCGCGACGGTTTTCACGTTTTAAAATCGAAACCGAACCGAAGGTGCTGCGAGGAAGGACGGAAGACAAAAATCCGATCAGACTTCAGCATTCGGCAACACGTACGCATACCTACTGTAGTGTGTAGTCCAGTCAAATTAAGCTCAAACCTGAATCTAATTCTCGGGAAAATTCCTGTTTTTTTCTCATTATCATCCATCGGGATGTGCCTCCGAGTAGCAACAGAATAAACGTCTCCGCCAGTCTGACGCTTATGTGTCCCCTGATTGTAATGCAAAGCTCCCAAAATCAGTTCTCCGCATTTTTCTTAACCACTGGACGTCTCTCATGGCAATAATAGTTTCGTAAGCTCAAACAGACCCTACACACACTACCTCACACTAACACAGACCTTATATGCAGGGTTAGTCAGTTTTCCTTCCGCCATAGGAAAACTCCGTTACGAAGATCTGTTATCGGTTTCGTCGCTATTCACGAATAGCGGAGTTTTCCTATGGTGGAAGGAAAACTGACTAACCCTGTATGCAATACGAGTATGTATGTATGTATGTATGTATGTATGTATGTATGTACCTCTATACCTATGGAGGACGTTGCGAAGGTCGCAAATTGTGGAGTGAAGTTCGCGAGTAGTGGTTTACTCTGAAATCGGATTAAGAACGGGCTTGTAAAGCTAATTTGAAATTGTGTGTATTGGTGCCTGTATTTCGCGGCCGTTGGGAGGTCCCACACCTGAATTATTTTAGGTATCGCTGTGGGGCCACTATCTTGTATTCTACCAAGCACTCACTCTTAATTCCAAAATGAGTAGAATCATGATACTACAAAGTCTGAGAATCCACAGTTCATCGACTGAAGTATCAGCATGGGTTATACATGGGTCATTCTCCCAATATTTCAATATTTGTCAAAAAAACTAAGAATGTTAGAAAATAATTTTTTTTTGTGAGATAAGTGTAAATCTCTTCTATCATGTCAATCAACGAAAAAGTTCAAAATACATAACCTGACATATAGCTAACTAGCATCCCCAAACTGTGAAATTACGGTCAAAATTCCATCATCGTCTATGTAACCACTCACGGATTTTTCTTAAAAACGCATCACACAGACAGACATTTCTAATAAAAAATTTATGTGGAATGTTTGTTGTGCAAGCCATTTGAGGACGCTGCCCAAAATTTTGACCCCTCAAGAGGGTCTACCAGCTACGTTGAAGTTGTGTAACCACTTTTATTCCTTCATAGTTTGCACATTTTTATAGTGCTTATTGTGGGTGACATTCGTTTCAGGAAAAAAAGTAGAAACCCTGAATCCTTATAGTTAGAAGGAAGTTATGTCTCGTCCACAAAATAATTTCCAAAAATATGATAAGCTTGCCTCTAATCGACTACCTATCGGTAAGGATCCTCGAGTTATCGATTTTCCTACATGCATAACACTGAAAATTGAAATAAAGGATCCGGAAAAATTGTCTTACGCTTCCCGTATTAAAAAGCATATTCCACTGATTGCGTCACGTATCCAATACTGCCGTGTTAAACAAGAACAATCTATGTGCACATTTAGGGAATTTGAGGGTGATTATGATCCGAGTGTATCGGTCTCTGTATTTTGTGGCCGTTGGGAGGTCACACACCTGAATTTTTGCTATCGCTGTGGGGTCACTTACTTCTATCACATGGAGGTGCTTTCAATTTTTCCACTGAGGACTTCGGGAAGACATTCATATGTTTGGAGAGTTAGAATGGTGTGTGGGTTTGTACTCAAGTTAATATCAGTACACTGGTTCGTCTCAATTCGCTGTAAGAAAGCACTTTACCTCGCGTGAAATAATGTGCACCACCACCGGGTGGTAACACAAGGCATGTAGTACACACCAAGAGAGGAGACGTAAATTCCTGTAGAATTCAATTTACCGAGTGCACCACCACCGGATAGTGACACGAGGCTTGTAGAACACACAAAACGAACGACGACCATAGGAAAATGCGACTTCTCAAACAAATGTAAATATAACAGGTAGTAAATAATAAAATCGTCTGACTTGATCCGTAGTAGTATTCATTTCCATTTCGGAAAGAGAAACACAACAAAACGAGCACAGGTAATAGGTATGCAGTACTAATACACAGGAACGTCAGAAAACCGAGCACAATAACGTGCAGCATGGAGCACAATAACAGAATGCGAGGTCTTGGTGGCTCGCGACCGATCCAAATTCGAGAACTGGACTTCCCCCACTGGGTTCCGTCTTGTACGTCCATGGTCACACGTGGACCAATGGAGATATATTTCATAGTAGTACGTGGACCAATGAGGGGGCCGAAACCCACTACAGGGGGCGAGCCGCACACTCAAATGCGTCCCAATTATCGTCACAGGCGGGGTCTATCCTAACAGGTAGGGAAAAGCCGAGTTTGAGCAGAGCGTTGAAAGGTTGATTTATTACAGTTGATTATTACAATTAATTAATACAGTTGAATCATATTGGAGTTGTATTAAATTATTGTTATTACTATTATTATTATCATAAATTTCCACTAAGTCGAGTCGAAAAGAACTGAGTGTAATGGTCTCTGTATTTTGTGGCCGTTGGGAGGTCACCCACCTGGATTTTTGCTATCGCTGTGGGGTCACTTACTTCTATCACATGGAGGTGCTTTCACTTTTTCCACTGAGGACTTGGGAGGACATTCAAATGTTAGGAGAGTTAGAATGGTCTGTGGGTTTGTACTCAGTAATTATCAGTACACTGGTTAGTCTCAATTCGCAGTAAGAAAGCACTTTACCTCGTATTGAGGGTGATAATGATCTGAGTGTATCGGTTTCCGTATTTTGTGGCCGTTGGGAGGTCACACACCTGGATTTTTGGTATCGCTGTGGGGACACTTACTTCTGTCGCATGGAAGGGCCTTCACTTCCTCCACCGAGAACTCTGGGAAGACATTCAAATTTTAGGAGAGTTAGAATGGTCTGTGAGTTTGTACTCAGTTATTATCAGTACCCTGGTTAGTCTTGATTTACAGTAAGAAAGAACTTTACCTCGTATTAAGGGTGATTATGATTCGTGTGTATCGGTCTCCGTATTTTGTGGCCGTTGGGAGATCACACACCTGAATTTTTGCTATCGCTGTGGGGTCACTTACTAATATCACATGGAGCTGCTTCCACTTTTTCCACTGAGGACTCGGGGAGGACATTGATAGGATCGGAGAGGTAGAATGGTCTGTGAGTTTGTATTCAGGTATTATCAGTACCATGGTTAGTCTCCATTTGCAGTAAGAAAGCACTTTACCTCGTATTGAGGGTGATGAAGATCCGAGTGTATCGGTTTCCGTATTTTGTGGCCGTTGGGAGGTCACACACCTGGATTTTTGGTATCGCTGTGGGGCCACTTACTTCGGTCACATGGAAGTGCCTTCATTTTCTCCACTGAGGACTCTGGGAAGGCATTCAAATGTTTGGAGAGTTAGAATGGTCTGTGGGTTTGTACACAGTTATTATCAGTAGACTGGTAAGTCTCAGTTCGCAGTAAGAAAGCACTTCTCCTCGTATTGAGGGTGATAATGATCTGAGTGTATCCGTCTCCATATTTTGTGGCCGTTGGGAGGTCACACACCTGGATTTTTGCTATCGCTGTGGGGTCACTTACTTCTATCACATGGAGGTGCTTTCACTTTTTCCACTGAGGACTCTGGGAGGACATTGCAAGGATTGGAGAGGTAGAATGGTCTGTGAGTTTGTACTCAGTTATTATCAGTACCATGGTTAGTCTCCATTTGCAGTAAGAAAGCACTTTACCTCGTATTGAGGGTGATTAAGATCCGAGTGTATTGGTCTCTGTATTTTGTGGCCGTTGGGAGGTCACACACCTCGATTTTTGCTATCGCTGTGGGGTCACTTACTTCTGCCACATGGAAGTGCCTTCATTTTCTCCACTGAGGACTCTGGGAAGGCATTCAAATGTTTGGGAAGATAAAATGGTCTGTGAGTTTGTAGTCAGTTATTATCAGTAGACTGGATAGTCTCAATTCTCTGTAAGAAAGCACTTTACCTCGTATTGAGGGTGGTTAAGAACTGAGTGTATTGGTCTCTGTATTTTGTGGCCGTTGGGAGGTCACACACCTGGATTTTTCCTATCGCTGTGGGGTCACTTCTATCACATGGAGGTGGTTTCACTGTTTCCATTGAGGACTCTGGGAGGACATTGAAATGTTCGGAAAGTTAGGATGGTCTGTGGGTCTGTACTCAGTTATTATCAGTAGACTGGTTAGTCTCAGTTTGCAGTAAGAAAGCAGTTTACCTCGTATTGAGAGTGAATATGATTTGAGTGTATCGGTCTCCGTATTTTGTGGCCGTTGGGAGGTCACACACCTGAAGTTTTTCTATCGTTGTGGGGTCACTTACTTCTATCACATGGAGGTGCTTCCACTTTTTCCACTGAGGATTCTGGGATTACATTGAAAGGATTGGAGAGGTAGAATGGTCTGTGAGTTTGTACTCAGTTATTATCAGTACCCAGGTTAGTGTCAATTTGCAGTAAGAAAGCACTTTACCTCGTATTGAGGGTGAATAAGATCCGAGTGTATCGGTCTCTGTATTTTGTGCCCGTTGGGAGGTCACACACCTGAATTTTTACTATCGCTGTGGGGACCTTACTTCTGTCACATGGAAGTGCCTTCATTTTTTCCACTGACGACTCTGGGAAGGCATTCAAATGTTTGGGGAGATAGAATGGTCTGTGAGTTTGTAGTCAGTTATTATCAGTACACTGGTGGGTCTCAATTCGCTGTAAGAAAGCACGTTTCCTCGTATTGAGGGTGATAAAGATCTGAGTGTATCGGTCTCCGTATACTGTGGGCGTTGGGAGGTCACACACCCGAATTTTTGCTATCGCTGTGGGGCCACTTGATTCTATCACATGGAAGTGCATTCACTTTCCTCACTGAGGACTCTGGGAGGACATTGCAAGGAGTGGAGAGGTAGAATGGTCTGTGAGTTTTTACTCAGTTATTATCAGTACCCTGGTTAGTCTTGATTTGCAATAAGAAAGCACTTTACCTTGTATTAAGGGTGGTTAAGAACTGAGTGTATTGGTCTCTGTATTTTGTGGTCGTTGGGAGGTCACACACCTGGATTTTTGCTATCGTTGTGGGGTCACTTCTATCACATGGAGGTGGTTTCACTTTTTCCACTGAGGACTTTGGGAGGACATTCAAATGTTCGGAGAGTTAGAATGGTCTCTGGGTTTGTAGTCAGTTATTATCAGTACACTGGTTGGTCTCAATTCGCTGTAAGAAAGCACTTTTCCTCGTATTGAGGGTGATAATGATGTGAGTGCATCGGTCTCCGTATTCTGTGGCCGTTGGGAGGTCACACACCTGGATTTTTGCTATCGCTGTGGGGTCACTGTCGTGTATTCTACCAAGCACTCATCTTAATTCCAAAATGAATGTTTTTTATGTAACTTGGAGGATTTACGAGTATTATGTTAGTCAAATGGAATCTATCCAGAAATCAAACATTGGACAGTTGTTGTAGTTGTAGTTGGTTAACGATTGACGCCAGAAAAGTGAAATTTGAGCAATTTGGAACTGAGGTATGCGATACTCACGAAAAATATTGTTATGTAACCTAATAAGGCCCAGCCTGGTACGATCAATTGATTCATCATTTCAGGTATAACTTACTCATAAATTCCTAGTTGCTTAACATTTTATTTATCGAATTTCAGGTCAGGCTTATTAGGTATTAGGTGGCCCAGCCTTCGTTGGTGTGCTGGATTTATCAAGTTTGGAAAAAGGGGTATTTTTATTAGAAGTTCTGAGGAACGTAGAGCAGTCTAGAAAAATTTCAAGCTAGCCACTTTTTAAATATTGCAGTCGACGACTATAACACGAAGAAGGAAAAACATGAAATCACTATGAAAGTCTGGAGAGCCAAGACCTTAAACCAGGGCCTTATTGAGCTCACCTACCTTGATACGCGCATGAGGATCACGTCTCACACACGACTCACCTGAGCATGTCATACATGCGAAGACTCTTGTAAGCTGATATTTCGATTTATGGTCATTATCAGGGCTGCAATTTTTATGCACAAAAAATAGCGAAATATGCGCATATTTTATGCACTGAATTCAGTCTAAATAATATGCCGAAAATATGCGTCAAAATTGTAAGATATGCGTAAATATGTAAATAAATATGGGTGTTGGGTATATTGTTTCAAAAGAAAAATTAAATTGGATACACTGAGACAATTTTTATCATAGTTTAAAATGATCCAGCCAAGTATCTCCTTAAGAGTCCAATCTTCTTTTAATAGGAGATGCACCCAGGGGATAATGCACCTATTCGTAATTTCTTGGTGATTGATGAATGTTATGCAGGCAAGAGAAACGCTATCTCACATGCAAAAGAACATATTTTTCTAAAAGCTTGTCTACTAATTCATTAACCATTAGGTCTTCACAATTTTTTTTTTGGAGTCGGACATCATTCTCAACATTACAAAAATAATTTTTTGTGGGGAAGAAATTGAAAAACAAGCAGGATTCGTGCAAAATACGCGGTAAATGCCAAAATATGTGAAATATGCATGATGAAGTGCTGCTTCATTGACTCAGAATTCTGTGATTCGTGAACATCTTTTGATACTTATACCTATACGCCATAGATAAAAATACGAGTATACATTCGCATAAAAATTGCAGCCCTGGTAATTATAATAGAATCTTCCAATTCTAAATTCTTTGTTTCCTTTTTCAAGATATAATTTGCTGATTCTTAAATTTTGAAAATAAATGACCTAAATGACTGTTAAACACTTTAATACAACATACTACACCCCTCCCCCCAAAAAAAAACACCAACGCAGATGAATGTAGGCCTACACTACTGATAAAATTACCCCCAAAAAATTTTCCAGCGACGCCACTGGTTAAAATTAATGATAACGGCCCACGAACACACATCAAATACATTATCGGACTATACACATCCTTATACCAATATGAGTTAGCTGTAACGACAGGCCACGCTGTTAGTCGCTGCGGTTCAAAAAATGTATGAGTTTTTTCGCGTATTTAGTTCGGTGTCTGGAATGTTGTCCTAAGCGGCAACGTTGCACATTGTGTATCAAAAATGGCCTCAGAACGTACATGATTTTCGGAAATACAGCTAAAACGGTTGACCCCACAACGCCGTCCAGTTCCGCATTCACGGGTGTATTTCATACACACACGTGAGACCTCATAACGTACGGTTTTCCTCTATTCTTTATTTTTGAGTGTAAGTGAAATCAGTGTTAGCGGTTTTGTAGAAAAACACCGATATTCTGGTGTGTACAGTGTCGCCAACGTTCTAACAGCATTTTAAAGCGCTTTTTCAAGAGACCCCATAACGTACGGTTACACCGGAGGACCTCCCTTTGTACGGTTATTCCGTATAGGTGTATGTATGTATGTATGTATGTATGTATGTATGTATGTACATCAGGAAACGTAGCATTTTTGACGGTTTTGTAGATGCTCGCTTACTTCAGCGAACAGAAGGGATGCAGATCTTATTCGGTCTCCTTGCTGCTTATCCTCGTGTACTCATCCCTGGAATTTTCCCTCTCCCTCCCTTCCTTTATAGCCCTAGATACCACACTTCGAAATTAGTGTTTTTCAGTATCGTAAATGATGACTTTTCTTATTAAATATTTCACATTTTTTACTGGCACGAATTCAAATCGGGATATCAGCTAAGGGAGAAGGGGAGTTTAGGGCCTCAGAAGATATCGATTTTGATGTTTGTTATTGGCTGTAAATCCAGCACCGGAAATGGAGTGGAGGCTCAAGATTTTCACGAAATGCAATACGGATGTCATTTATAGATTTCAAGGGTCACTGAATTCATTTCTGCTAATCACTCGTCTCTAGTTGTCAGACTGATACCTGGGTAGACGCGGAGGCTGAAAAATGTCACGAGCAATGTGGATGTTGTTTCATAGGTCTAATGGGTCGCTGAACTCACGTTAAATAACGATTCTGATATTTCGACGGGATCTAAAAATTTTGACGAATGCAAAATTATGGTATCGTAGGTTGTTGGGTTCGTCAAACATCTACAGTGTCCGTGGGGAGGGGGCTGAAACAGAAAAATTTGGAAGATGCGATAAATTACCAAAAATTGCTCAGTAAGTGTCTCTAATTTGTCACGTGAAGTCAAGATGATACCAAAATCATATTCGGGGATCCTCTAAAACTCTGAGAAACCATAGGTATAGGTACCTATGTTGTGATCTATAAAAATGTTGACCCTAAACTCTCCCCCGTAAGTTCCCGCGAAAGTGGGTTCAGCGAATTTACAAACCTTATATCGGTGTATTGCATTTTTGACGAGAGCTCGAAATATTCCTTTACAAAAAATCTTTACGCAGGATTTAATACAACGCATGCACGCGATGCGATATTTTTCTCCGAATGCTTGTGTTTATGTATGTTAGTCTAAAATGGTGTTTGCAACCCCTCTCCGACTATTTTGGGGTTGAAAGTGGAGCAGGTATACGCTATGTAGCATCATTTTGTCGAAAATTTCACGTAGAACAACTCAATACCAAGTTGAATTTTGCTACACAGGTATGTCAACAAATTCTCGAGAGGAACGCGAAAAACTAAAAATGTGGGCGTGTTCGTCCTCTATTGCAGGTACAAATACAAAGCCGAAGGGGTTGGCAGGTTTCGTTTTGTCCTAATTAGGGAAGCGCTTCGAGTAAAAATCCGATTCAGAACCTTTGGTTACGTATTTTGTTTTTCTTTTTCAGACCGCTTAAGTATAAATATCGATAATTTTTCCAATTCTCTAAATCTGAGTCGGCGAAATTCGCTGGTTTTTTCGCTGCAAGTGTACCGATTACGTGATCATTGATTTATATCTGCGTATGTGCGCTGATTGCGTTGATTGCGCTGATTCGCGGGGTATACACCGATTTTAATCAGTGGTTGTGTGATCGGTGAAAAGTCAAACTAGCGAATTTCGCTGATTCAGATGTAGAGAGTCCTAGATTATTCTCGAATCAGAATACTAAAAAAGTTCCCGCATAGCCGAATGCGGAAGAACTGTCGCAATGCTGTTCCGGTGCAGGCCATTCGAACTGTACTCGTACATCAAGCCGATAGTAGGTACAACAGGAACGAAGAAAGTTACATAAATATGTATGTACACTGATAGTCTATACTAATCTACAAGTTGCGTTAAAGGCGCTACGAGCTTTTAGAGTTTGAGAATACGACGAACTTTTAGTACGAGTCCAATTACCTACTCATTTTAATTTAGACTTTTTATCGAATGTAATCAGTGGGGTAGTACACCGAAAAGGTAACCGAAATTTACCGAATGATATTGAAGCGGCTCTACTAGTTTTAAAATACTAATCGTAAAATTTGAATAAAATTATCGAAGCGCGTAACTGTCAATTTTTGCTGCTTTTTCAATTTTCGAGATGGGCAATAGATGGTGATGATAAGTTTCCTCTTTCAAAGTAGCCACGATTCTATCATCCCTGGTAAATAAAGGTGACAGTTGGCTCGTTAAACTTTCATTCGAGAATTCTTTAATTTTGCAACATTTATGAAATTTTCCAAATTTTGGAATTGAATTTTGCGTGTGAAACCTATTTCTTGACCCATTTTAAAAGGTAGCCGTAAGAGGGGCGCTGAAAATGAAATAAAAATTTGTATTATCCCGTTCTCCTACCTCAAAACATGAGGCGCTGCAGAAAAAATAAAAGTTGCGCACTTCGAAAATCATTCTCAAATTTTACTATCAGAATTCTAAAACTGGTATGGCCCCTTCAGTATCGAAACTAAATAATTCAGTTCGGTATCTTTGTTATTCTTTCGATGTTTTACTCGTTGATTATCCTCAAAAGAAAAAAAAAAAATCTGAACTGAGACTACGTAGTAATCTGACTCGCGAGGACAATTCGCTATTTTTCAAACTTTGAAGACTCGTAGCTCTTTTTATCTCGAGTATGTAGGTCACACACGTACGTCACGTATTTTGTTCCTCTCACCAAATTAATACTGTCACCTCCCAGGTTAGCGTACTCAGTTGGAACACCCTGAGCTAGGTACTTGCCAACAAACCCATCCGGACGTTTCATTTTCTGATGTTATAATATTAAAGGGAGGGAGAAAAACGAAAAAGACAGAAGAAAGAAAGAAAAAACTACCCGGAACGATGTAAGACACTGTCGCGCTGAGAAAGCAGCAAGGGGCGAAGAAGACGAACGGAAACCGTTAAAGGGAGAGATTTGCTGCAGAACGATCGAAAAAAATCAAATTGTCTTACACAGATAACTAGACATACATAATGCATTTATGCGACTGGAAAAATCTCTTTAAATTTTGACAAATGATGGTAAATATGACGTTGTGGTTTCGGCGGTGAAGCCCTTCTTCTCGCACGGCGAAAATCTGGCAGTCATATAGCGGATATTTTTTATCCTTTCGTTGCTTCCGTGAACTAGACAGCGTGCGCGCTTGCAGAATGTGTGTGTGTGTGTGTGTGTGTGTGTGTGTGTGAGAGAGAGAGAGAGAGAAAGAGAACATGTATGTGCGAGCGCGTACTCGTATACACCGAATGGAGCACATACAATATGAGCTATTTCCTCAGTACCAATCTAACAAACCGCACCCGAGTGAAAAAGACCACAAGAAGAAAAAGAAAACTTCGCGTAGGGACGAAAAACATCATTTTGAACCCCCCCCCTCACCCACCCTACCCAACAAGCAGCATCCACCCCTTTTCCACCAGGCAATCAACGACACATATGGAAAACGTATAAATATACAGTACTACGTTATTTCGACAAATTTTATTAGATTTTCATTTGTCGAAATTTCGGTCGTGATTTACGCTGATTTTGGCTCGTTTAACGAACGCAGTAACGTGCGAAGGGTTTGCGATTGCGGCGACAGAGTCGATTCGAGAACCGGCGCGATGCGACGCGACGGGGTCGGACGGAAAGTTTAGATTCGCTAAATTGATTTTGCGTGTAGAAGGGTGCATGTGTTTCAGAGAAGTGGTGCAAATTTGAGGAGCATCAGAAAAGATCGCGGCAGTAGGGAAACGAGAACGGGGACGACTCCCCAAACAATCGGGGTAACGTGTCCAATCTCATAAAAGCCGCATAGGGGGAAAGGGGGCCCAAAGAGTTACATTTTTGGAAACATTTGAAAGAAAAATACAATTTTTTACTCGCTGAATTTGATGCCCTCGTTCTATCGGAAGGGTTGAAATAAGGAATCCAAATAGGGGTTTGGTTTGACTTTTTTACGGCCCGTTTCCTCAGAAAGGGAGCATCGTAAATGCTGTATCGGGAAAACCCGCTGTGTAACCTAAAACGTCCCAAAACAGGTTACGCAGTATTTATGAATTTTGACCCTTCAATCTCATGATTCGTAAAAGTGGGGAGGGGGAAAATTTCTGGGCCGTCGTCCAAAAAAAAAAATTCGGGCTAGAGGCTTTCCGTATTTTGTGGCCGTTGGAGGTCACACACCTGGATTTTTGGATCGCTTGGGACATTACTTCTGTCGCATGGAAGGCCTTCACTTTCCTCCACCGAGAACTCTGGAATGACATTCAAATTTTAGGAGATTAGAATGGTCTGTGAGTTTGTACTCAGTTATTATCAGTACCCTGGTTAGTCTGATTTACAGTAAGAAATAACTTACCTCGATTAAGGTGATTACTGATTCGTGGTATCGGTCTCCTGTATTTTGTGGCCGTTGGGAGATCACACACCTGAATTTTTGCTATCGCTGTGGGGTCACTTACTAATATCACATGGAGCTGCTTCCACTTTTTCATGGGGACTGGGGAGGACATGATAGATCGGAGAGGGTAGAATGTCTGTGAGTTTGTATTCGGTATTATCAGTACATGGTTGTCTCCTTTTGGGCAGTAAGAAAGCATTTTACCTCGTGGAGGTTTGATGAAGATCCGAGTGTAACCCGGTTTCCGTATTTTGTGGCCGTTGGGAGGTCACACACCTGGATTTTTGGTATCGCATGTGGGGCCACTTCTTCGGTCACATGGAAGTGCCTTCATTTTCTCCACTGAGGACTCTGGGAAGGCATTCAAATGTTTGGAGATTAGAATGTTGGGGTTTGTAACAGTTTATCAGTAGACTGTAAGTCTCAGTTGCAGTAAGAAAGCACTTTCTCCTCGTATTGAGGGTGATAATGATCTGAGTGATCCGTCTCCATATTTTTGGGCCGTTGGGAGGTCACACCTGGATTTTTGCTATCGCTGTGGGTCACTTACTTCTATCACATGGAGGTGCTTTCACTTTTTTCACTGGGACTCTGGAGGCATTCAAGGATTGAGGTAAATGTCTGATTTGTACTCAGTATTATCTACCATGTTATCCCATTTGCAGTAAAAACACTTACCTGTTTGAGGGTGATTAAGATCCGAGTGTATTGGTCTCTGTATTTTGTGGCCGTTGGGAGGTCACACACCTCGATTTTTGCTATCGCTGTGGGGTCACTTACTTCTGCCACATGGAAGTGCCTTCATTTTCTCCACTGAGGACTCTGGGAAGGCATTCAAATGTTTGGGAAGATAAAATGGTCTGTGAGTTTGTAGTCAGTTATTATCAGTAGACTGGATAGTCTCAATTCTCTGTAAGAAAGCACTTTACCTCGTATTGAGGGTGGTTAAGAACTGAGTGTATTGGTCTCTGTATTTTGTGGCCGTTGGGAGGTCACACACCTGGATTTTTCCTATCGCTGTGGGGTCACTTCTATCACATGGAGGTGGTTTCACTGTTTCCATTGAGGACTCTGGGAGGACATTGAAATGTTCGGAAAGTTAGGATGGTCTGTGGGTCTGTACTCAGTTATTATCAGTAGACTGGTTAGTCTCAGTTTGCAGTAAGAAAGCAGTTTACCTCGTATTGAGAGTGAATATGATTTGAGTGTATCGGTCTCCGTATTTTGTGGCCGTTGGGAGGTCACACACCTGAAGTTTTTCTATCGTTGTGGGGTCACTTACTTCTATCACATGGAGGTGCTTCCACTTTTTCCACTGAGGATTCTGGGATTACATTGAAAGGATTGGAGAGGTAGAATGGTCTGTGAGTTTGTACTCAGTTATTATCAGTACCCAGGTTAGTGTCAATTTGCAGTAAGAAAGCACTTTACCTCGTATTGAGGGTGAATAAGATCCGAGTGTATCGGTCTCTGTATTTTGTGCCCGTTGGGAGGTCACACACCTGAATTTTTACTATCGCTGTGGGGACCCTTACTTCTGTCACATGGAAGTGCCTTCATTTTTTCCACTGACGACTCTGGGAAGGCATTCAAATGTTTGGGGAGATAGAATGGTCTGTGAGTTTGTAGTCAGTTATTATCAGTACACTGGTGGGTCTCAATTCGCTGTAAGAAAGCACGTTTCCTCGTATTGAGGGTGATAAAGATCTGAGTGTATCGGTCTCCGTATACTGTGGCCGTTGGGAGGTCACACACCCGAATTTTTGCTATCGCTGTGGGGCCACTTGATTCTATCACATGGAAGTGCATTCACTTTCCTCACTGAGGACTCTGGGAGGACATTGCAAGGAGTGGAGAGGTAGAATGGTCTGTGAGTTTTTACTCAGTTATTATCAGTACCCTGGTTAGTCTTGATTTGCAATAAGAAAGCACTTTACCTTGTATTAAGGGTGGTTAAGAACTGAGTGTATTGGTCTCTGTATTTTGTGGTCGTTGGGAGGTCACACACCTGGATTTTTGCTATCGTTGTGGGGTCACTTCTATCACATGGAGGTGGTTTCACTTTTTCCACTGAGGACTTTGGGAGGACATTCAAATGTTCGGAGAGTTAGAATGGTCTCTGGGTTTGTAGTCAGTTATTATCAGTACACTGGTTGGTCTCAATTCGCTGTAAGAAAGCACTTTTCCTCGTATTGAGGTGATAATGATGTGAGTGCATCGGTCTCCGTATTCTGTGGCCGTTGGGAGGTCACACACCTGGATTTTTGCTATCGCTGTGGGGTCACTGTCGTGTATTCTACCAAGCACTCATCTTAATTCCAAAATGAATGTTTTTTATGTAACTTGGAGGATTTACGAGTATTATGTTAGTCAAATGGAATCTATCCAGAAATCAAACATTGGACAGTTGTTGTAGTTGTAGTTGGTTAACGATTGACGCCAGAAAAGTGAAATTTGAGCAATTTGGAACTGAGGTATGCGATACTCACGAAAAATATTGTTATGTAACCTAATAAGGCCCAGCCTGGTACGATCAATTGATTCATCATTTCAGGTATAACTTACTCATAAATTCCTAGTTGCTTAACATTTTATTTATCGAATTTCAGGTCAGGCTTATTAGGTATTAGGTGGCCCAGCCTTCGTTGGTGTGCTGGATTTATCAAGTTTGGAAAAAGGGGTATTTTTATTAGAAGTTCTGAGGAACGTAGAGCAGTCTAGAAAAATTTCAAGCTAGCCACTTTTTAAATATTGCAGTCGACGACTATAACACGAAGAAGGAAAAACATGAAATCACTATGAAAGTCTGGAGAGCCAAGACCTTAAACCAGGGCCTTATTGAGCTCACCTACCTTGATACGCGCATGAGGATCACGTCTCACACACGACTCACCTGAGCATGTCATACATGCGAAGACTCTTGTAAGCTGATATTTCGATTTATGGTCATTATCAGGGCTGCAATTTTTATGCACAAAAAATAGCGAAATATGCGCATATTTTATGCACTGAATTCAGTCTAAATAATATGCCGAAAATATGCGTCAAAATTGTAAGATATGCGTAAATATGTAAATAAATATGGGTGTTGGGTATATTGTTTCAAAAGAAAAATTAAATTGGATACACTGAGACAATTTTTATCATAGTTTAAAATGATCCAGCCAAGTATCTCCTTAAGAGTCCAATCTTCTTTTAATAGGAGATGCACCCAGGGGATAATGCACCTATTCGTAATTTCTTGGTGATTGATGAATGTTATGCAGGCAAGAGAAACGCTATCTCACATGCAAAAGAACATATTTTTCTAAAAGCTTGTCTACTAATTCATTAACCATTAGGTCTTCACAATTTTTTTTTTGGAGTCGGACATCATTCTCAACATTACAAAAATAATTTTTTGTGGGAAGAAATTGAAAAACAAGCAGGATTCGTGCAAAATACGCGGTAAATGCCAAAATATGTGAAATATGCATGATGAAGTGCTGCTTCATTGACTCAGAATTCTGTGATTCGTGAACATCTTTTGATACTTATACCTATACGCCATAGATAAAAATACGAGTATACATTCGCATAAAATTGCAGCCCTGGTAATTATAATAGAATCTTCCAATTCTAAATTCTTTGTTTCCTTTTTCAAGATATAATTGCTGATTCTTAAATTTTGAAAATAAATGACCTAAATGACTGTTAAACACTTTAATACAACATACTACACCCCTCCCCCCAAAAAAAAACACCAACGCAGATGAATGTAGGCCTACACTACTGATAAAATTACCCCAAAAAATTTTCCAGCGACGCCACTGGTTAAAATTAATGATAACGGCCCACGAACACACATCAAATACATTATCGGACTATACACATCCTTATACCAATATGAGTTAGCTGTAACGACAGGCCACGCTGTTAGTCGCTGCGGTTCAAAAAATGTATGAGTTTTTCGCGTATTTAGTTCGGTGTCTGGAATGTTGTCCTAAGCGGCAACGTTGCACATTGTGTATCAAAAATGGCCTCAGAACGTACATGATTTTCGGAAATACAGCTAAAACGGTTGACCCCACAACGCCGTCCAGTTCCGCATTCACGGGTGTATTTCATACACACACGTGAGACCTCATAACGTACGGTTTTCCTCTATTCTTTATTTTTGAGTGTAAGTGAAATCAGTGTTAGCGGTTTTGTAGAAAAACACCGATATTCTGGTGTGTACAGTGTCGCCAACGTTCTAACAGCATTTTAAAGCGCTTTTTCAAGAGACCCCATAACGTACGGTTACACCGGAGGACCTCCCTTTGTACGGTTATTCCGTATAGGTGTATGTATGTATGTATGTATGTATGTATGTATGTATGTACATCAGGAAACGTAGCATTTTTGACGGTTTTGTAGATGCTCGCTTACTTCAGCGAACAGAAGGATGCAGATCTTATTCGGTCTCCTTGCTGCTTATCCTCGTGTACTCATCCCTGGAATTTTCCCTCTCCCTCCCTTCCTTTATAGCCCTAGATACCACACTTCGAAATTAGTGTTTTTCAGTATCGTAAATGATGACTTTTCTTATTAAATATTTCACATTTTTTACTGGCACGAATTCAAATCGGGATATCAGCTAAGGGAGAAGGGGAGTTTAGGGCCTCAGAAGATATCGATTTTGATGTTTGTTATTGGCTGTAAATCCAGCACCGGAAATGGAGTGGAGGCTCAAGATTTTCACGAAATGCAATACGGATGTCATTTATAGATTTCAAGGGTCACTGAATTCATTTCTGCTAATCACTCGTCTCTAGTTGTCAGACTGATACCTGGGTAGACGCGGAGGCTGAAAAATGTCACGAGCAATGTGGATGTTGTTTCATAGGTCTAATGGGTCGCTGAACTCACGTTAAATTAAATAACGATTCTGATATTTCGACGGGATCTAAAAATTTTGACGAATGCAAAATTATGGTATCGTAGGTTGTTGGGTTCGTCAAACATCTACAGTGTCCGTGGGGAGGGGGCTGAAACAGAAAAATTTGGAAGATGCGATAAATTACCAAAAATTGCTCAGTAAGTGTCTCTAATTTGTCACGTGAAGTCAAGATGATACCAAAATCATATTCGGGGATCCTCTAAAACTCTGAGAAACCATAGGTATAGGTACCTATGTTGTGATCTATAAAAATGTTGACCCTAAACTCTCCCCCGTAAGTTCCCGCGAAAGTGGGTTCAGCGAATTTACAAACCTTATATCGGTGTATTGCATTTTTGACGAGAGCTCGAAATATTCCTTTACAAAAAATCTTTACGCAGGATTTAATACAACGCATGCACGCGATGCGATATTTTTCTCCGAATGCTTGTGTTTATGTATGTTAGTCTAAAATGGTGTTTGCAACCCCTCTCCGACTATTTTGGGGTTGAAAGTGGAGCAGGTATACGCTATGTAGCATCATTTTGTCGAAAATTTCACGTAGAACAACTCAATACCAAGTTGAATTTTGCTACACAGGTATGTCAACAAATTCTCGAGAGGAACGCGAAAAACTAAAAATGTGGGCGTGTTCGTCCTCTATTGCAGGTACAAATACAAAGCCGAAGGGGTTGGCAGGTTTCGTTTTGTCCTAATTAGGGAAGCGCTTCGAGTAAAAATCCGATTCAGAACCTTTGGTTACGTATTTTGTTTTTCTTTTTCAGACCGCTTAAGTATAAATATCGATAATTTTTCCAATTCTCTAAATCTGAGTCGGCGAAATTCGCTGGTTTTTTCGCTGCAAGTGTACCGATTACGTGATCATTGATTTATATCTGCGTATGTGCGCTGATTGCGTTGATTGCGCTGATTCGCGGGGTATACACCGATTTTAATCAGTGGTTGTGTGATCGGTGAAAAGTCAAACTAGCGAATTTCGCTGATTCAGATGTAGAGAGTCCTAGATTATTCTCGAATCAGAATACTAAAAAAGTTCCCGCATAGCCGAATGCGGAAGAACTGTCGCAATGCTGTTCCGGTGCAGGCCATTCGAACTGTACTCGTACATCAAGCCGATAGTAGGTACAACAGGAACGAAGAAAGTTACATAAATATGTATGTACACTGATAGTCTATACTAATCTACAAGTTGCGTTAAAGGCGCTACGAGCTTTTAGAGTTTGAGAATACGACGAACTTTTAGTACGAGTCCAATTACCTACTCATTTTAATTTAGACTTTTTATCGAATGTAATCAGTGGGGTAGTACACCGAAAAGGTAACCGAAATTTACCGAATGATATTGAAGCGGCTCTACTAGTTTTAAAATACTAATCGTAAAATTTGAATAAAATTATCGAAGCGCGTAACTGTCAATTTTTGCTGCTTTTTCAATTTTCGAGATGGGCAATAGATGGTGATGATAAGTTTCCTCTTTCAAAGTAGCCACGATTCTATCATCCCTGGTAAATAAAGGTGACAGTTGGCTCGTTAAACTTTCATTCGAGAATTCTTTAATTTTGCAACATTTATGAAATTTTCCAAATTTTGGAATTGAATTTTGCGTGTGAAACCTATTTCTTGACCCATTTTAAAAGGTAGCCGTAAGAGGGGCGCTGAAAATGAAATAAAAATTTGTATTATCCCGTTCTCCTACCTCAAAACATGAGGCGCTGCAGAAAAAATAAAAGTTGCGCACTTCGAAAATCATTCTCAAATTTTACTATCAGAATTCTAAAACTGGTATGGCCCCTTCAGTATCGAAACTAAATAATTCAGTTCGGTATCTTTGTTATTCTTTCGATGTTTTACTCGTTGATTATCCTCAAAAGAAAAAAAAAAATCTGAACTGAGACTACGTAGTAATCTGACTCGCGAGGACAATTCGCTATTTTTCAAACTTTGAAGACTCGTAGCTCTTTTTATCTCGAGTATGTAGGTCACACACGTACGTCACGTATTTTGTTCCTCTCACCAAATTAATACTGTCACCTCCCAGGTTAGCGTACTCAGTTGGAACACCCTGAGCTAGGTACTTGCCAACAAACCCATCCGGACGTTTCATTTTCTGATGTTATAATATTAAAGGGAGGGAGAAAAACGAAAAAGACAGAAGAAAGAAAGAAAAAACTACCCGGAACGATGTAAGACACTGTCGCGCTGAGAAAGCAGCAAGGGGCGAAGAAGACGAACGGAAACCGTTAAAGGGAGAGATTTGCTGCAGAACGATCGAAAAAAATCAAATTGTCTTACACAGATAACTAGACATACATAATGCATTTATGCGACTGGAAAAATCTCTTTAAATTTTGACAAATGATGGTAAATATGACGTTGTGGTTTCGGCGGTGAAGCCCTTCTTCTCGCACGGCGAAAATCTGGCAGTCATATAGCGGATATTTTTTATCCTTTCGTTGCTTCCGTGAACTAGACAGCGTGCGCGCTTGCAGAATGTGTGTGTGTGTGTGTGTGTGTGTGTGTGTGAGAGAGAGAGAGAGAGAGAGAAAGAGAACATGTATGTGCGAGCGCGTACTCGTATACACCGAATGGAGCACATACAATATGAGCTATTTCCTCAGTACCAATCTAACAAACCGCACCCGAGTGAAAAAGACCACAAGAAGAAAAAGAAAACTTCGCGTAGGGACGAAAAACATCATTTTGAACCCCCCCCCTCACCCACCCTACCCCAACAAGCAGCATCCACCCCTTTTCCACCAGGCAATCAACGACACATATGGAAAACGTATAAATATACAGTACTACGTTATTTCGACAAATTTTATTAGATTTTCATTTGTCGAAATTTCGGTCGTGATTTACGCTGATTTTGGCTCGTTTAACGAACGCAGTAACGTGCGAAGGGTTTGCGATTGCGGCGACAGAGTCGATTCGAGAACCGGCGCGATGCGACGCGACGGGGTCGGACGGAAAGTTTAGATTCGCTAAATTGATTTTGCGTGTAGAAGGGTGCATGTGTTTCAGAGAAGTGGTACAAATTTGAGGAGCATCAGCAAGATCGCGGCAGTACGGACGAGAACGAGACGACTCACCAAACAACTCGAGTATACGTGTACCAATCTCATAGAGCCGCATATGGGGAAAGAGGGCCAAAGAGTTACATCTTTGAAACATTTGAAAGAAAAATACAATTTTTTGACTCGCTGAATTTGATGCCTCGTTCTACTCGGAATGCTGAGATATAGGAACTACCAAATAGTGGTTGGTTTGCACTTTTTTAGCGGACAGTTTACTCAGAAATGGAGCATCGTCAACTGCTGTATCTGGAAACAGCTGTGTAACCTAAAACGTACCAACAGGCTTACGCAGTATTTATGAATTTTGACCCTTCAATACTCATGATTCGTATAAGTGCTGAGAGGAAATTTCTGGGCCGTCGTCCAGAAGAAAAAATTCGGGCTCGAGAGGCAAACATTTGAAAAATAAAAATAAATAAATGAACGAATAAAAAGTTTGCGCAATTTTTCTCGGACCCTTCTCGGAAATCAGGATTTTACGCTCGAAGATTCAAAACAGTATCAGACTATGAAAAGACCGGGCCTTCAGAAAAATCTGGGCGCGGGAGAATCTCCCCTCTTTCCGATATTTCTGTTGTCTCGTAACATGAAAATTAGATATTTGATCATCTATTTCATTTTAGCTAACCGTTTATACTTCAAGAAACGTTATAATATTATAACTTAAAATCGTGAATTTTCTCATAAGAGACTTTGGAGCACTTGGACCTCCTTTCAGATCCAGCAACATTTTCACGCTAAAAAGAATCAATTTTGAAGGTATCAATTCCCCCCCCCCCTGTGAAACGTCCTAATGAACTCACTTCATTGCGTATTTTCGCTCAGTTGTTTGTCCCGATTGATGACTTCGAAAACTTATAAATCGACTGGTATTGCGAATTTTAGTTTTTAAATTCGTACCACCCCTTGGAGCTGTTCCCCGAGGCGATTATTTCATATTGTAAAATTATGCCATTTTATTTTGAATCGCTGGCACATGATCAATCGAAAACTTGGAATTTTAATTTATAACACATTTAAGGGCTAAGAAGGGCATCGCCAAATTGCGTCCGGGTCAGTAAAGGGAGATAAATTATTGAAGAAAACGAATGGTTTGATTGCGGCCCGATGTAGGGTTCGATTGCGTCCCAGTCTATTTAGCGTCATCTAGAGTGCACCGCGAGGAGGCGGATTGAATTACACACGAAAAATTGTGTTTACTTACGCAGTAACAGGAGAATTTTTATAAGAATCTGCCTCCACATAATCGTCAATAGTTATTGCTCCATTTAGGAGTTTTGCAATACGACTATCAATAAATTCGTATTTTTTACGTAATTTCGACGTAATCTTGCGTGGACCCCTTCGCGCGGCGGCATTAAGAATAAGCTTCGTATCTGTTTGACATCGCCGTAATTGTTCAAGGAACAAGAAAATATTCGGGTGAGTCTTATAAATTGAAGAATTGAATTCCGAATGAAAACTCTCACGAGCGTTCGTTGTCCGAGTAATACTATTACTAAAAGCTCTGCCCACATGTGTGGAGGAAAAGTAGAATCTTCCGCCATGTAGTTGTCGGTCAAATAACCTAAAAACAACACGATTTTGGAGAGTTGTAGATGTAGAGCATTCTGCATCACACTATCGACGGATATATGTAGATATTATGTTCGATTACTAATATTATCCCGTTTTATCCTATGCTAGGTGCACGGTGCCGTGCACATACTTCTATCAGGCAGGTTGCAACATGATGGACGTAATCGAACTATTAGGGCAGCAGACCGTTTACATTTCGGACGCAATCGAATCACTCGAAGCAAGGGACAAAAACGGGACGCAATAAGACTATGAAAAAGGTGTGAGGGCTACTTTTCGGACGCAATCGGGCTTCTCCGGCTGAGAAAATTAATTTCGTATTAAAAATGTGGAAGCTGCGCGTATTTGTACCATAAAAAGAGGAGGGGGGCTTATGGCATGGGTCTCCTAATCCGACTGACACGAGATCTTGCTGGATTTTATTTTATTGAAACCGATTTAGGAAGGGAACCCAAGGAAATTCAGAAAAGAATCTACCAGGCGGGGTCGGATTTAGGGGTATAACTCACGAAACTCAGGTCCAGGGGGCCCCACCAACAGAACTCCCCCCCCCCATGAAGAAACAGTTTGTAAAAATTATAGAAATAAAAACATTAGTTATTCGCCGATCGATTGCTCATAGGCAGGGAGCGGATTTATATGAAATCACATATTTGTCTGTGTTGAGTAAGACGCAGTATACATAAGATACTTTTACGTTTCAAATCTTTCTGAGCAAAATGAGCCGTGTTTGTTTCCGCAGATTTTGCATATTTCACCTATAAAAGTATATTTTTGCATATTTTGGCCGTTTTTAGCGCATATTCAACTATTTCAGAGCATATTTCCTTATTTTTCTCATTTTTAGCTCATATTTCCGTAATTTTTGCTATTTCCTTCTTAAAAATTAAAAGAAAAATCACTTTTGGATTTTTTACTTTTTTGTTAAGAAAAAAATGAAAAAATCACGTTTTCTTTATCTAGCGCTCCAAGCGCAGTTCTCCGCTACTAATTTCGCTAAATTTAATTCGCAAGGCACCACTCCATTTGGATTCGTTGTATGATGGCTCATTTACACCAAATGCTAGCAGCAATGTTATAGGTCGTTTGGAAATTTTGTTAGCAGTAATGTTGGCAGCATTTGCTAGCAGCAAAAGTAGTTGACACTGCGGGATTATTATCACTCATCACATCATCAGCACTTTGCGCCCTTTAAAATGACTCCCATATTGTTACCGCATATTTTCGTGTTTTTACCGCCTATTTTGGATTTTTTTAACGTATATATATAAGTGCATATTTTCGCTATTTTTAACGCATGTAAGTCCGCTCCCTGCTCATAGGCATGAAAAATGCCGATTTTTAAAACACCCTCTCCTTCCCTGAAAAATTACCAATCCTAAAAAGCGGAACGGCGTCTTCACCGAGCTTGAGCTCCGAGGCCCGCAAATATCCTAAATCTGCCCTGCTACCAGAAGTAAATAATGACCGCCTTATTGCCTGTTTTCAATATTAAAGGGGCAACATGATTTTAAAAATTCGAATAGTGAAATGCGAATAAATTTTGACTTTGGTTAAACCTTAAAGTATTCAGATTAGGCAGCAAATAGTTACCATAAAAGATTCGGCAAAGGGGAAGGGCTGTGATGGCCTTGAAAATTTCAAACATTTTCAGAAGTACAGACGCTCGTATTTTGTGACAGCCTCGATATTTTCCTGCTGATTTAACTGGATGTATGGTTTGAGTTTCATTGAGTGAGTTTCCAGATCAGTCTAAATAAGCGACGATATTATTCTTTTTTCGACGAGAATTTTCGCCTGTAAAATCTCTAATGCATTTTCTTTTCCTTGTTTCCATTTTACTGAAAAATCTCACCCTTCGCGCATCGTATACGTAATCACCTAATCACAGTCGTGACATGAAAGACTGACATTTTCAACTTAGCTTTGTTAGCACTCTTGTGTGCTTTAATCAGTCCGACGATTATCCGATTTTTTTCATTTTCTCGGGCTGCATCGCATAAATATGTATTTTATACTCGTACGTACATGCGCATATACACATACACGTACGTATACGAATTACGAAAATACAAAAAGATGTCGAGGAAACGAAGAGAGCGTAAAGATTACAAAAAATTGGATTTACTCCAGAACGTATCTGGCGTCCGTTCCTCACTCTCTTTCTCCCTCCCTCTCTCCTTATTTTTATATTTTTTCTTTCTTTTTCATCGACTGGTGTCGATTATGGTTCTTTTATTCGGTCACCCGAGCGGCGATCCCTTTCGCATATATTCGACGTTGACCTTAACCGTTGATTACCTTGTTGGATCGCCCTTCTGTAGGCGCTGCATCAGGAAAAGAGGGCGCACATCACGATAAATAGAGTGTAATCAACCGTCAGGAGACACTTGATTAGCTTCCCTTCTTTTATTTCGCTCTCTCCCTCTGGCCGTCTCCGTCTCATTCCTTATACGCTTTTCGTCTAAGAAGAAGAGTTTCACTTCTCACCCCGACGACTTACAGCCGGGCTATTTAATGTTAAATACACACGAGTTCGAACTGACTCCTTCTTCCGGCGCGGCGCGAATTTAAAAAGACTATTCGACGGGTAAACATCGATAGTAAAAGAAACCGGGCGTTCTCGTATAAAGAGCGGTCAAATTAGAGGTTTTGCCGGCGTCGAGAGCGAAAAAGGAAAAAGAAAAGAAAGAAAGGAAAAAAGGGTGCGAGCGATTTTCGCGGTGCGCGTGTCGTTGCTTTCGGCGGCGAATTTGAATCGGAAAATTGAATTTACTATTTACTGTATTATGTACGTGTAGTAAACTACGTATCTTACTTACGTCGAACGGATGCGAACAAGCGTTGGTCGGTTTCAATTAACGCCGTAATTCACGTACGATGAATACGTGCGCATTCATCTCGTCGATTGAGTAGAACAGTGGCACAGTGGAACGTCCGATTGCCGGGGGTAGATTTTTGAATCTAAAATGCTACCGGGAAGATGCCATTGCAACAGCCATACTAAACTTTTCATGTTCATTGCCGCTGTCTGTTTCGCCATCTACTTCCCCTCTCGCCGGTATACGCGCATATCAGTCTTCAACCTGGCAAGAATGTGTCAGTCCAATTCTTATACACGAATTGAATTAAAATTTACTTTAGGAATATTAATATTGCTCAAGCCTGTACTTAGAGAGACAGAGAGAGAGAGAGAGCATATACAGTGAAACCTGTCTGAAGTGGAAACTCAACGAACCACTCCAAAAAGTTCCATACTAACAGGTTTTCCACATTAGCCAGGTGAACCAAAAAAAAAGTCTATATAATCTATACAGTATTGTATTAGTGATGTGTGCATCTGAACACTACTGGCGAAGATGATACAGTTATTCATTTATACGAGCAAAGAATTTTGTGCAGTGCAGCGTACGGCAGATAACGGAACAAAATTATTCTACCTTGAAAAAACCTTTGCTAACGTGGAAATATCATGGAAAAATCGATAAAATATATGTGCCAATTTCCATTTTACACAGTTTTTCTTTTTTGTACATTTTTAGTTTCCACTTCCACATTAGAAAGGTTTTACAGATTATACATTGAAATATACAGGTTTTCTCAACGGACCTCATGTTTTTTTCCACAGTGACCGGTTTTCCAGATTAGACAAGTCCGCTGTAGACAGTTTTCACTGTTGTAGGTTTAGTTCATAAATAAGGCGCGAATCGACTTCGTTAAAGACATACACTACATTGCAAAGTCTTATTACAAACTTCCAAAACCGATACATTTCTCACGGGAACATGAACAAGTCGAGAAAAATCACTTTAAGAGGTGGGAGTTATCGCTACTATGGACAGTGTCCGAGCTCAATTGTAGCGGCGATCGTGAACAACTTTTGTATGAGTCTGTGCACAAAACAGGGAACATCCCGTTGACCCGATTAGGGTAATTATTTTTTCAGAAATTGCCGTACTCGTCTTTTATTATTACCAAAAAATTCCACCTGTTTATCCATTAGCAGTACTGAGAAAAGAATTTTTCTATTAATTCTGTAAATAATTTTGTCTAACATCTGCATCTTTACCCCTTCAAATGTGAGATCAGTCAAACGCATCTCGCATCATTAGGATAAGTTGCCTACTTACCTAGTTGTACAAGGGTCACAAACTTGCGACATCCTGTATATTATATACATATTATATAAAATTGATCTACCGCTTCCTTTCCGGGGAAAAAGAAACTCGATATCAGAGGTGGATTAACGCGTAAGCGTGGGAAGTATTTGATTAGAGGGTGCGAACACGAGAAGGACGCCATCGGGGGCTAAAAAAAGAATTTTCAACGAGTGCCTGTCAACACGTTCCTTAAAGTCCCCATCACTAAGAAATTCGAGGCGCAAAGTGTTTGCGCGCCGATAGAGCTCGCTGAGGGCGCCAATTTTGATCTTGCTTCCTATGCCGGAAAGGGTTAATCCGTCCCTGTTCGATAAAATGTCGTGATTAACTCGTATGACTTATCATGTTTTTATTCTGTCTTTATATGTCTCTACGAGTATATATGTCTCTTTATGCTCTCGTACATCTTTATTATGCTTTATCATTTGAAGACACGAAGACATCGTATTAAACAACTGACCTGCCACTTCCTTGTCTATCATAATACACAGATATAGAGCCATAAGACATAAAGACATCGTGTAAACCTAACCTTTACATCCTCCTTTGTTGTCGGTTAGTTGCAGTTGCGGTTACAGCAAAAAGATTTGGTCGGAAGATGTAAACTATAAGCTATGAGCATATTATCAGACATAAAAACAGAAGATCTCTTCTTTTTTATGTATTAATAACTTGATAGCCTAAATCTCTTCTCCCGTCCGAAAAAAACTTTTTAAAAAGTCACGTTTTTACATAAAATATCATTTTTTGTTCTGTCCTTGTCTCTCTATGTATTAAAAGCCAAAACTTCTCCTCCCCCTCCCCATCCTGAAAAAAAAACTCCAGGAAGCCTGATATCTAAATTCCGGCCTTCGTCATCCCTACCACCTCCGGCTACTTTCAAGGACATAAGTTTTAAGACATAACAGACATAATAAGACGTAGAAAGACATATAATGACATAACTCTATATATTAAAAACCAAAACTTCTCCTCACCCCCCTCCTAAAACAAAACTCCAAGGAGCCTGATATCTAAATCCCGGCCTTCGTCATCCCTACCACCTCCGGCTACTTTCAAGGACATACGTTTTAAGACATAACAGACATAATAAGACATATAATGACATTATTACCCATACTGCGGGTTACCTACCTAAAAATCAGAAAATTATTCTAAAACGAAATAATTCCATTCGCTGTGCGTCTCAATTCCGAAACCCAGTTAGTCAAATATTTTAGCGTTTTTTTTTAAGCTTGTATTTTATCGAAAGTCTTTTATATTTCCGTTGAGAGGATTTTGTCAAAAATCTGTATGGGGAAAACAGTGAACATTGTGACCCCGTATCTGTTGACTGTTTTTTGTGCTTCCTGAGATGTTTAGAAGTATGGACGTACTGCGTTTTGGAATGGCATTCGTTAACAGAAAAATTTATTATAAACGTTTGACGTCGCGCTGATTTAGTATTGAAGTTGACAATCTCGAATTAGTATTCTTAGAGAAGAAATGAGCACGCGTCGAAAAAATTTAATTTGATCTCCCGCAGTTACAAACAGGAAAATTTGTTTCAAGTGAAAGCTGAAAATCTTGCAACAGAATCAAAATTCTTACCTACTTTATCGCCCGGTGAATCAAAAATCAACTTTTCAAATATTCGTGTGACCAAAATTAACCTACTTTAAACATGGTAGAAAACGCATGTAAATCGAATCCAGATTCCGTGAAAAAGTTTCAAAATCCCTTCTCTCCGCGGCGCAGGGGTTTGAAAAATACTTCAAATTAAGAAAATATCTTGCGATGTTGAGATGACAAAACTGCAAAAATTTCCATTTCAGTTGCTAAACTTGAATATTGCGGACCGAAATTGACGATGAATCAAAAATATAATGTAATATTTGGAATTAGAGACTTAGGAACTCACTATTTCACCAGGGGCGAAACAAAGGGGGGATGTTACACCTTCCAGGGTCGTCAGTGCAGTTGGAAAAATCGGCAAATCGTAAAGTTTACTGGCCACTCAGAAAAATATTCATTTTCAATTCATTTTATTCGGCAAATTTTCAGTTGTCACCCCCCCCCCTCCCCTAGAAAAAACAGCTAGTTTCGCCCCTGTATTTCATGTTTTAAGTTTCTTCTGAAATAAAAATCATCAAGAAGACTTCCCCAGTTTCCCTGTGAACAATGGGATGTTTCTTCAGAAGACAGGAATCAATTAGCAGTTTTTGAAATACTTCGCAACATTTTTTCATTTTCTTCAGAATATTTGAAGTATTTTACAAATTATGAATGTTCGATTACAAATTTGAGAAAATAATTTGTTCTTAACTTAGCCTTCAAAAACGCCCCTCCCCCCCCCCCATCCTTTAAAGATTGATAACCCAAGCAAGAGTTGGTGTTTTGATCGAATGGAGTTGGTATTTTCAAATCTTCCCTATTTCCCTCCCTATCGCACTCAAAAAATAAAAGAAAAAAAAAGCAAAACCTCAGTTACTGTTCTGAAGTAGAGGCTTCGGAAGCCCAGCCACTATTCTTTTGTGGACTGCTATCAGATTTCCTATCTGATGTGGCTGTATTCTGGCACTCCACTTTCTTACAGCCATAGTTGCTCAGCATCGGCTTCCAGCAGTCCAACGTTCGTACTAGTGTACATAAATATCGGTTTCATCGTTTTAAATCAACTCTCTTTTCTGCAGCAAAATTCATTTGCACGAGATAGACGACTAACGACAACGATCCGAAAGGGATGAAAAATGTGTAAAAAGCACCACCTCCAACCTTGCGACAAAAACGATATAATAAGAAAGTGGGCGCAGAATAAATTAAAACGGCTTAACGCCGGGTAAGTTACACGACATAATAAAAAACTAACCCGAACATATTTCAATCCTTGCATACGTAGTTGGGGAAAAAAAGAATAAGAAAAGTTAACATTCAGATTGAAGATAAAAGAAAACAACTATGTTATGAATAATGTTAGTTCACACCGTATTTTACCCTTCTCGAGGAGATGCCTCCGCTCCGGTCCGGAAAACCGTTTCGCGGTCCCGGGGGCAAAATAAAATGTATTTTAAAAAACAAAAAAAACAAAAAAAAAATAAAAAGAAGAAAAAATAAAAAAGAAGACACGAGTTAAAAACAGCGTGTCTGACAAAATGTGGTACAAAATGAAACATGGTAGCCGCTATCTTCGAGTATTAAATCACTCTTTCTTCCCTCGTTTTTACGAGGTGGTGCAATAAGTCTGCGGGTTCTATATTTGTGTATATAAAGTTATTACGCCTAGGCTGCCAACGAGCTACTCTTCCTCTGCCAATCTCGTAGGAAGACAGACTGAACCAATCAGCTGAACTGTCTGATAGGCAGACAGACTGACAGTCATTATCAGTCCGTCAGCCAAGGACGGCCTTCTTATATGAGATTTAAGAAATTGTAGGAAAAATGTTTTATTTACAAAACAGACATGCGCAAACGATTTGGAGAGGTGCATGAAGGTTATTGGAGTTCTGTAGCCTACCTAAAAGTCCTTCTAGAGAACCTTCATTTTCCTCTTGATTTTCTCTCTTTTGGCAATGCGAGTGCATGCTACCGATCTATTTATACACCTCAGAATGAATTTTTAAGACCTGATCCGCTCTCCTGTCCAAAAAAACCATATTTCTTTGAGCAAGCAGTCAAACCAAAACACGGACAGTAAGGGTACGTCGTTCTTATAAATGCTAAATTAAAAAACTTCAGATCTGAAAACGCAGTATATGGTGGGGGGGAGGGGGTATTATTAATGTAACAAATAAAGACTCCCATTTTCTATTATACGTATTTTTTTATATCAGTCTTAAATTTTTCTAAAATATCACGTTTTCTAAAATTTGATAATAGGGAAAAAAGATAATAACACTCACATTTTATTTCATTCTTTCATCGCGACTTGAGCCCTTAATTTTCTTCCTATAATGCCACAATTTTGAAAAACTTGACTGTCCGGTAAACCGCTGACGACTCGATGTAGAAAATATAATAATACAACCTTATTTTCCTTTTTATTGCGTTTTCAAAATTGAACTCCAAATTTTATGAGAATATAATATAGTATTTTTAAATAATTGAAAATCTTGTAGAGGGCACAAGATTTGGTTTCAAAAATGAAATAAAATGTGGGTATTCTTACTCGATATAATGCCCATATTTTTTTCTAAGTCCACTCCAACGGACGGTCAGTCAGATAGGAAAACAGTCTACCAACCCGTTAGTCGTTCAGTCAGTCAGTGAGTTAGACCAACAGTGGAAGAAGTCGGTCTGTAAACAGGCAAGAGCTGAGTACCGTAAATGGCCTAATTTTTCAGGCGAATTATGATATGCAGTTTTGAGTTTCAAATCCACTTGGCCTATGAAGACGAGCCATTTCGATTTTTTTAAAATTTTTTTTGTCGATTATCCACGTATACACCTCTTTCCTCCGCCGTGTTCACGTTACTGATCGAAAGTCTTGGCTCTTAGACTCTGGGTTACAGATTTTCTTATTTCGGCTTTCGTGGCATTAGAAAATCCAATCGTGCTGGCCCTAGAAGTTTGGAGTGATCTCTTATAGAAGTGGAAGTGGAGAGGGAGAAAGTTAAATTGTTACTGTATAGTATAGAGAGTACTGTTTACCCTTATTCTAAACTTGTCGCTTCTTCGGGTGCGAAGTGGTTACGTTGCTCGTGCAAGTAAGAAAACATAATGTACACTTGAAAAGTATCAATTTTCGCTAAGGACATAATAAACATTAGGTATATGACGAGCACGGTAAAATATACGCCTGTAACCCCTTCTCTCGTTCAGAGGTCCTTACTCTTAATTCATTTCCAACTTCATTTTTGCACTGTAAATAATGACGTATATAATTCAATTGGGGGTTTTTTAGCGAAGACTCAGAATTTAAATTCGGATGATGAATAAGCGCGATACATATCATCGGCTTCGTTTTAATATCTTAGAAAACGGAGAATGGATTTGTAAATTATAGATAGGAATTCCGAAAACAAAATCCAGAGGCCCAATCCCGAAAACAAAAAACAGAACAAAAATAGTTTCATCCCGCAGTGCAGTCTAGAGTCTACGGGTTCCTTAAAGTCTCCAAATGTCAGCTATTTTGAGGAACCGTCTCCCAATCTCCTTAAAGTCCTTGATTTTGACAGTCACCTAAAAATTCAAAAGAGGAGTAGATAGGTACTTACGTATTTTTAGCAATATTTTAACGAAAGCGAACGAATGAATTTTCTTGCGAACGTGATCAAAAATCAGCCTCAAAACCGAAAAAGTAGATACGAACTACGTGTAAAATTAATTCTGCCAAATGTCCCAAGAGTTCCATATTGTTTGGTTTTCGACTTCGGTAGACACTCTGAATTATTTTTGCTCTGAATTTTGATCTAGTTTCCTATAACCTATTGCCCGAAGTTCTCTTCTTGGTATAATGTTTTTTGTTGTAAAATTGAATATTTGTGTGTACTATGAAGCATCAGAAAAACGGTAGCGGTGTGGACTCGGTACCACAATTTTCACGATTTGAAAAGTTACGAGTAGATATACTTTGAATTTGTTGTAGCTTGAAGGCCTGACGAGCACAGAGGGTGCTGGACCTTTTGCACGCTTATTCGGCATTTTTGTTTAAGTCTAGATAATCATTCGACAATACTAATTATGCAAATAATGGAAAGCTTTTTTTGGTTGCACGATATTCACCGTGAACTGTCATTTGTTAAAATTGCATGTTACAAACCCCTTCCCCCAATCTGTGACGCAAGTTTAACGTGACCATCGAATGTACAGTAATTTGCAACGTGATTTCGAGTCACACGATTTCCTCGCTTGGCTTCGGCTCTCTGTCTAAACATATCCAAGGAGCTCGATCTGCCCTTGCCAACCGACCGCATCACGTTCCAACTGTCGCTGAGAGGAGAGGAGAGAGAGGAGAGAGAGAGAGAGAGAGAGAGAGAGAGAGAGAAACCTCTCGGAGATACTCCAGTGCTGCTGTTGATGGCCGATCTTCTCTTCTGCTCGTAAACAAGTACGGGTACGACCAGGATGAGTACACACCGTCTAAACTGTCCGTACGTTCCATATCCATGTATACGAGTAGTTAATTTGTTCCTCGTCGTTCGGTCTTGTTCCGCGATTAGGTACATATGGAAATGGATACGGTATACTTATATGTATACGAGTAGATTACCTACGTGTACGTACAGTTCAGTTCAAATGCTGCGTGCCGTGTGATACACTGTGGGCGGTCTGCGACTCTGCCTCTGCGTCTGTCCGACCCGTGCCTTTGCCTTCCCTTCTGTCTTCTACGTACCTTCTGCGTTCGATACCGATACCGATTCCGATTCCGATTCCGATTCCGATTCAATGAACTATACGGCTACGGCTACGGCTTCGGCTTCGGCTTCGGCTTCGGCTTTGGCTTCGGCTTCGGCTTTGGCTTCGGCTTCGGCTTCGGCTATACTACACAATAATTCTCACACTGCTCGTTTAACAATGGACGCTGGTTATTGCGCTGGCTTAGTTGAGGCAGCACCGCTTCTTTACTTCAATTCTTTTGTTTCGGACGATTTTTTCCGCTTCTGTTGCTTATTTTGGTGGAATGAATCAGGCGAATTGACAGTTTAGTTACCCTTGATTAGCGCAATGCTTATACAGTTATACAGACAGGTATATATAGATACCTTCCGTAATTTTGACGCTTGGTGCAAACGTAGTGAAGTTTTGAATGAGACTAGATAAACTTTAGTGACGATAATTATGAACCTTCAAAATTGTAAATGCTAGATGATAATATTTTGAAACCTGATCGTGTAGTACTAGCGGACCCTGATAATAATGTGAAGTGCGACCCTTAACCCGATGCGCAAAATTCCCAAATTACCCGGGTAACTAAAGGGGAACAAGGGTAATCTGAGGGTAACCGAGGGTAACAAATTAATAATTTTTCCGCCGCGGGTAACTAGAGAGTGACTAATTGCGTAGTATTCCGCCAGTTACCCGGGTAACTAAATGGGAACAAGGGTAATCTAAGGGTAACAAATGGGTAACTTTTCTGCGGGTAACTAGGTAACTACAGGGTAACTGATTGCGCATCGGGCAGGACGTCGTGAACCGTGTCGCCGCGAGGCGGTTGGAAATAGGTCAAAAATGCCTACTCGGTACAAACATTTTCCGTGCAATAAAAGAAGAGAAAAAAGTAAAAACAAAACCATAATTTTTACATTTTATTGACTGATGTTGAAAATGCCGACTGAGTGATATAATAGCTAACAAAAATTTTTCATTCGCGCAAAAATAAAAAAGTCAACGAAATAAAGGAATTTTTATCTTCCCGCCTGTAGTCCGAGATTCTGACCCCAAAGATTCATTAGAAAGTGCGCAGTGTATCGTTAAAGAATACGAGTAGATACATACGTTTACCCCGATTGTTCTGAAATTTCGCGTGTATCCCTCAGCTTCTGACTCTCACTCCTCTCCTAAATTGGATCGCCAAGTGTAGAGGAAAGTAAGTGGGGAAAACATCAATCCATCAGAATTTTGATGACTGTTTGGACCGCGCGGCCAAACACATAGGTGTTTACCTATACGTGGTGTCCCGCTGAGCATCTCCAGTCCTGATCAAAACTGAAAACCTGCTCGTCTTTTTTCGGTAAAATCAGTGGCGGGTATAACGTTTGCGAGGCTTTTCTTGTAGGACAAAAATATGGGTACAAGCGAGGAGTAGACGTTTCCACCTCCTCATTCTTGTCATTAAAAATTTCAGATTTTGTTGCACGAGTACGAAGACGGAACAAGAAGAAACATTTTTGAGCTTTGATGATGTTGATATGCGAGTATAAGGTCGTGAACAAGTCTAAAAGGAGTCCTAAACAGGTTTGGGACGGGTCTATATAAATTAGGCGCGACAAATAAGAAAGTGAAATTTTTAGGACACCGCGAGTGAATTGGGTGCGAAATTTGCAAAATATATTTTTATACAAAAATGAGAGTAATGAATACGGATGTAACAAAAAATTAATTAGAAAACCCGCTACGCGGATTTCTTTGTTAATTTATTGGCGATTGCTCGAAGAGATTCAAGCGGGGCCTCTGGTCATAATGCTCAACAACTGAATTTGTAAAAACTATACTTTATTTGAATTTACCTTCGCACCGAATTCAATGTTGCGTCAAATTGTCTCTGGCGCCTAATCGGTGATGCCTGAACCGCCGCGCCTAATCGATGGCGGCTAAATGAAGGGACCCCGTCTGAGACATGCATAAAAGTTCCTGAGCGAGTCTTAAGGAAATCTTACAAAACCTCAAATGAAGCTCTGGAAAATTCCCAATAAGTTAGAATCAGCCTGGGAATAAATTTGTGAACAAGCCGGTGAAAAGTATTGAACGCGCAGGCCCGGCGTATATTAACGCACAGGACCCATCAACGGACCCAGACACACCCGGCCTCGAGTTAATAGAGGCTCATTATGTCTAAGAAACTCGATATAAGTATATTTTTTTAAAATAAATAGATAAAATAATTTTTTTTAATCAAATTACGTGCAATGTATGTTAAAAATTCGAAATATGAGATGAAAAATCTTCGCAATAATTGACTATGTATTATTCGCAAATTTAGAGAGACGATATATCCATCCTCCTTCGATACCATTTGTCTCAAGGTCCGTGAGACTGGCCAACAGATTGTAAATTGGTGCCACAATGCGCACTCCATATGTATACGATGACCTAAATGTAATTCAACCTTAAAATTTAAAAATAAATAAATAAATAATAGAAAAATTAAATAGAAACCTTCTAAAAATTAAAAAATACTAGTAGTGGATGATGAGGTGGAGTTTCCAGACAATTCAGATTTCACAAAATCAAAATTTTATGGAAAAAAAAATTCTCATTTTTCCAATAATTAATTTTCCTTACAACCACCGAATTTTAGAGACGAATTTTTAAAACTTTGTATTTCCTTTTCAACGTCTCCTAAATTTTTATAATTTTTTGTTTCATTTTTTTGACAACACTGTTTTTTTTCTTTTATTTTTGTTGCTTAGTTATTAACAGTTTTACTTGTAACAATGTGATGAGTATTGCGAGGGAGGCGGACGATAAATTATCAACATGGTGGTATATCAATATTATTGACTCCGTTTCAAAAATAAGTACAGCAGAAAGATGCCGTTTATTACGTACAGTGGTTAATACGATCATCCGCTTATTACGATCAAAATAGCTATAGGCACGGAACAAAATAAGTCTTTCGTGCCCATTTTTCGCCCGATATTATGATCATGCATTGAGCGCCGTTTTTATTCCGTTCAGCAGAAGTATCTAGGTTTACCGAAGATAAAGCTTGATTCTTCTGGTAAAGACATGTTTTTTTAATAGAATGATGATGAAAAAGAGTGTGAAGCTTGAGCCATTATGTGTTTTGAGAAAAGCTATAGAGTAGAACACAGAAGAAACGAACATTTTTTTGTGTGTAACAACTTACAATCCATTTTAACAATGGCTCTCCCACAGAAAAGCAGCGTAAACTTAAATTACTCAATTTTTCAAGTAAAAATACACTGTAGATAGTTTTCCTTCATAAACAAAAATGTATACTCGATGTTTCATTTGAAAAAAATCAATCGTTTTTAAAATTTCAACAATTTTTCCGCCCGGTTCTTGCGATTTTCGGTTATTACGATCGTATAGGACTCTGCCAAAAGTGATCGATATTAAGCGGCATCGACAGTACTTTGAAATTTCACGTACCCGTTTACTTAATCTGGTAACCCTAACGTTGGGTTACAGTGTGTCAGCTTCAAAATAAACCTACTCGCAATGAAATAAAAAGGTCAAATTATGATTCGTAATAAAGGTTCACACTTCCACTGTGTCATACTTGCTGTGTGAGCAAATAAAAATATTCAACCTTTGTGGAGCATTAAATTCTTTTATAACACTGTAAGTAATCAGTGCTGGATTTACCATAAGGCCAAAATGGGCAGTTGCCCAGGGTGGCAAAAATTTGAGAGCGGCTAAGGGCGGCAAATTTAGGGGAAAAAAAGAAAAGAGTCGAAAGAAAAACTCTGAACGCACAATCAAATAGGCCAATAGGCGGCGTAGCGCAACTATGCCCACAGCGGTAATTAGGCTAAATCCGGCACTGTAAGTAATGCTACTAAAATATTCCTCAACAATTTGTTATTTTTTCATTTTTGTTCAAGAATTTGATATCTGATATAGTTTTTACTTTTGAAAATATGTATCCAAAAAACCTATCAGTTCATTCAGGATTTTTTAAAAATTCTACCGAATTAGAATCCCTTTTTTTTGAAAAGTTTGAATTATATTTTTTTCTTCTTTTCTTGTAAAGAGTAATCGCATGACCACGTTCGCATCAAAAAGGCCATCAAACAACAGAATAGCGCTTCATAAATGAATATCGAAGAAAAAAAGTTTAGTTGTCCGAAAGCGTGTCCAGATTCCAAATTAAGAGCGGGTGTATTTTTCAAAATTAATTTCATGTTGAAAACGAATTTGGTGAGAATCAGGGACGTACCGAAAAGTTTTTCCGCGGGGGGGGGGGAGAGGAGGATCGTGAAGGTTCCAACTGACTCAAGTCAGAATTCCCGAGTATCAAGGTGAAAGAAATCCATTAACTTGTTGTATTTTTCCAGCTGACTCAACTCGAAATTCCCAAGCATCAAAGCAAAAAGGAAAACCCGTTCGACTTGTTGGGTTTTCCGTTTTCCCGACTTCTCAACTCACTTTCCAAGTATCAAAGCAAAAAAAAAAAAAAAACTTTAACTTGTTATTGGATTTTTCCAACTGCTGAGTGAAAAGTTCCTATGAGGGGGTGTAAGTTGTCCTCTCCCTCGCCCCCTATCGGTACGTTCCTGGTGAGAATTCCAGTTTTTGCGAGTATTTCGAAGTTGAAGTAGGCCTTGTATATTGGTCAAAAATGTTCCATCACACGGTCATATTTCTATGTGGCTGTCTTGAATTGTGATATCAGACAAGTGAGGTTTCAATCTGCGCAGTCTAGGTATGTACTTTAAAGATATAATCATATATTTAAAAATTTGGAATATCTCCTCGGGAAGCACACGACGCAGAAAATGGTGCAGGATTTAGAAAACCTTAAACTGTATAAGGGGGGAAAAAATTGGTGATAGTATTATTGCTTACTGATGTTTCAGTTGTTAAGATCTCTGCATGCGTGTATGAGTATAAAGAAAATACAGGGCTCTGAGCGATATCTGTCACACACACACACACACACACACACACACAAAGTCGTCTGTGTGCATACTTTCTTCTCTTCGTCTTCAATCTGTTTTGTAGTTGGAACTGTGCTCTGTTCGCGTCAGGTACTTGGCGAAGAATCCGCTTATGAATTCCAGTTGTGTCCGCGTCGTGTCCCGTACGCCCCTGCGTTCCGGCGTTTCCCGGGAAATATTATTTCAAAAGGAAAAGGATGTCGTAACTCGCCGCGGCGCTGCTTCGGATATATACGCGTATACTCGATGAATTGGCCGGGGGGTCGGACGAGGGTACCGCGACTTAATAAATGGGCGTTTCACGTACAAATCACGTGACGCGAACGTAGGTGCCTTATTGATATACGCGAGCCAACCAGAATACAGAGGAGGATCACGTACAGACGCGCCACGCCGCGCCGGTCCGCGCCGCCGTTATCACGACCCGAAAGTTTATGTGCCTGCGCCCGTTCAATATTTGTACAAAGTTGTGACGGAATCTGAAAGTGTTTTATTGTAAGCACGTGAATCGTTAAATTTTTTTTTTCTTTATTCGTCGCATAAATCGTCGTACGGGGTTATTAGTCGTACACGTTATTTTTTCGCGGTGTTTTTCGGGGCTGCGTTGCGGGCTCCAATATTCGTTGGTCCGTTTTCGCCCCCCTTTCACGGTTGCGAAATTTGTAAATATTTTCATAATCGATACATTTTTCGTATACATTTATACACACACACACACGTGTACTACGTGGAAATATGAATTCGGTTTTTTGAAAAATATACTCCTCGTTGCCCCTCGTCGCACAGGATACCAAAAAAAAAAATCGATTTTATCGGACAACCCGACGATCGTGACTTCGATGTCCGTCAGTGTTAACGTATAAACTTTGTGCACCTGGAACGCCGAAGAGTGGAAATTGTTGAATTTGTCGCGTTATCGTTTCTGTTTATCTAAAGTTTTTCCGTCAATTTCTGATGGCAAAATGTTAACGTAGATTCGGGTTGCGTGACAGAAAGCTCACGAACTTTCTGCGCCCAAGATAAATTATTTATATGTATTTCGAGTATAGTCGAAAGAAAGTTGTTTATTTGGCTTAATTTTACCACGTATTGTGATTCAGTTTAGTTTTCTTTTTTTATTTCGTTTTACATCGAGTATATACGATATTGAGAGTTTTTCAACCAGCGATTTGAAAATGTTACCTTACCAAGCGATGGCAATGGATTACGCCGTTACGTCGTCGTTTCAGCGGCATCCAGGCAACGCGGTTAACATGAACATGAATATGAACATGAATCCGGCGTTCACACATTCGTGGTTCGTGCCGGCCGACCTGTGCGTTCCATTCAAGCCGAGTCAACCCCTGCTGGAACCTGGGCAAGTTATACATTTTCCTAATACTATAAGCTTTTGCAACGCTCGTCTCTGTGCAGTTTGTACTAGCCAAAGTGACGTATGGTGTTGACATTTGTACACGCGATTTCAATATTAGCGATCCTGGGAGCAGAATGTCCCCTCCCTGGAAAACTACTTTCAAATACGATTTGTTTTTCGCTGGTCAGCCTTGCCTCCCCCGTCCCATGGGCAAAGTACCGATCACAGAGGTGGATTAAGAGACAGCCGTCCTAGGCCAAAAAAATTTTTGCCATCCCTGTTTCAAAAAAAAAAAGAGAAAAAAAAGAAGAAGTTTTATTTATTATTATTGACATTTTTGAAAAACTTGCCGCCTTCGAAAATTTTAACACTCGAAGCCATGGCTTCGTTGATGTCTTGGGAAATACGGCTCTGACCGATCGCTACCATTGCACGCAGCTTTACTCTTCAGTCCCGTGACGAACCATGTTACGAATCAGTTTATCTGAATCTTATGCGCTCCCACGCAGTTGAAAATGATTTTCGTTTTGTCTGTCTAAGATGTCTATCAGGATGTGCCGAAGGGGGCGAAGAGATCTAACGTAGTTGCCAGTTAGCAAACTCGAACAAAATTGTTCCTCAATTGGACATACATTTGGGTCCATGGTTGAGAAATTTGAAAAAGGCTAAGCTTCTTTCCCTACTTGTTGATTTTGAAAATTAAAAATTTTCGTCAGCTAGAAATATTGATGCTGGAACGGGGGTAGGGGCAGAGTACAATTTGCCTCCCTCCCTCTAAAAAATTGAATAATAAAAATACGTTTGGAGAGAGTTCAAAGAAGAAATTCAAGAGATCTTATTAGATTTATGTGTAAATTTGCTTTTCACCTTCACTTTCGAGTCCTGATAACTTTTCGTTTGCTTGTTAATCTAAATTTGAAATTTTTGTATCTTCCCCCTCTCCCCAAAATAACTTTGGCCAGAAAAACAAAGATATATGTTCTCTCTCTTCAGAAAAAGTAATTTCGGTATATCCATTGTGGTTTATTTGCAGGCGCCGATTAACCCTTTCTGGTGTCGAAGCGCAAGATTAGAATTGGCGCCCTCAGCGAGTTGCAACCGATAGTGCAAGGCACTGTACCGTCCTGCGTTTGCGTTGAAAAAAATGTTTTTCGCCCCCTGATGGCGCCCTTCTCCTTTCTGCGCTCTAAGCAAATGCTTCCCACATGCTTACGTGTTAATCCGCCCCTGTTTATATTTGTACAATTCATGGCAGGGGGACTGAATGCTTTCCAGGGATGATAGAGGTGTCTTTGCTGCCCAGGACCGTGAAATTAGACCTATATGCAATACCAGAGGTAGACCCAGTACGCGGCGAAGAACATACCGAAATTCAAAAGTATACCCGTAGTGGAGGCGAGGAGGCCGTTTTAAACTATCGAGTCTGTGGGTAATATCGTTCTCAGTAAGGAAAGATAGAAAAGTTGGGGAAAGGGTTGACAAAAACGATACTTTTCCAATTTGCGAAATGTTTATTTTGTTGTTGGAAGCGTCCCTTCTCCCTTCCACAATAAAGCTGTCTTACTGCGTTTTTGCGTGAGGAATAAGTACTAGTAATACCGCCGGCACCAAGAAATGAAATAATTCTGTGAAAATATCGTATTGGGTTTGTACTTAATCGTAATAACAGATGGATTCTATTTCTTATAATCGTCACCGCGCGTTTCTCAAACTTTTTTTGTGACCATATGCGATGTTGGTGTGGGTGATTAGGTTTGCCAGAAATGAAGACCGTCTCGAATAAATTCGTCTCCTTCCATCTCAGTGATCACCTGTCGATACACTTGATTGCGTTTAAGGTGATAAGGCTCCAATTTAAATTCATTTCGACTCCTACAAGAACCATTTGGACTCGATTTTTATACTTCGTTGGGACTCTCACAAAAAACTCCACTGAGATGCTCATTTGGGAAACCACAGAGAGCTGATTGTAATTAACTCCCGATGCGCAATCAGTTCCCGCTCAAGTTACCCTTTTACATATAACCCTCGGCTACCCTCAGATTCCCTTCCATAAGCTGTCATTCAGCCAATCATAACGCTTCGTTTACGTGATGGGTAACTGGTAACCCTCTAGTTACCCATATAGCCGTGTAGACCCGTCAGTTACCCTCGGAGACCCTTCAGTTTCCCGGGTAATCGAAGAGTTACAAAAAAGTAACTTTTCGGCTGGTAAGGGCTGTTTAAGAGCCAGTTTCGCTCGGAGACTTCATTTCTTCAGTTGAAGGGATGAAGCGAGTAATTTTAGTGCGCAGGAAGATTATTGTATCGCGTGTATTTCCGTTTTGATTAGAGAAAAAAAAAGATAGAGATCGTGTCTCTTGATTCCGGCATTTACGTTCCTGGCTCAGTTTCTCTACTGTCAGTGGAGGCAGCAAATAGTAGAATTTAAGTATACTTAAACGTATACATGTAGGTATGTAGGTATTAAGAAACTCAATTAATGACCTTTCTTCTCCTGGGAAAGTAATGAGATATGATATTATCTCTATTCGCTTGCTTTCTAAAAAAACTAAGGCATTTTAGTAAAACGAATAAGAGTTGGATTTTTAAACGGGTACCATTTATTCGCCCATCAGGAAGAAGACTAATTCACAGTAGAAAAAAAAAATTCCAGGACGCGTAAAGAATATTTTGCACATAAATTTTATAAAATCCCGAAATTATCAGAAAGTCACATCACATTAAGAAAATTGTCCGGCTGAAATAATAAATTCACGGCATGAAATAAATTTTTGCACGTACATATGATAAATGAACGTAAAAATAATAATCGTGGTGCCCGAATTTAATCAAAACCTAAATACATATACTACTTATAGACTTTCAAAAAGCTTTTGATTCGATCTCGCGCCTAGCACTGCGGGAGGAGGCGCAGGGTAAGTCTGGATAAAGTGGGACAATACTTCGAAATCAAAAAGAGGTGCAAACCAGGGAGATTCTCTATCCCAAAATCTTCTCAACTGCCTATTGGAGGAAATCTTCCATAACCTAAACTGTGAGGGGAGGTAGTTAAAAATAGACGGGGTCTGCTTAACAACTTACGGTTCGCGAATGACGTCACCTTAATAGCACATCAGAACAGAAAGAAACTCCAATTAATGGCCAAAGAACTGGATCAAAAATAATTTTTCTCGTCGCGAATATAACGTATTTCTTAATTATGAAGTCTACGTCATCTTACTTGACTATTCAGCTATTCTAAAGATATGCAGTAAAATTACGGGAAAAATCGGTCATTCTTACCTCACATTATTCCTTTAGTCCCCTTGTGAGAATCGTACGAATATATCGGAAGCGGATCGTGGAAGATTTCAGGGAGTCCGAGGAGAAGGGAAAGAACAAAATTTTTCGTGCCAGCAAAACGAATTAACCTTTTAGGATTTTTGATGAATTTTTTAAAATAATAAAAAAGTATGATGTTTTCATCGGCCGGTAAATGTACACGATTTCTGTTTTTATAACTTGAAAAGTTCCGGAACCGAACCTCTCCCTTGTGAAATCGCCACCAGGATGCTTTTACGAGAGGCGTACTGCATCAATTCGATGCTTCCCGTCTAATTTATCGTAGTTTTCAAAATGACGCATGGAAGCAAATCTTGTTAATTTTGTAGTACACCGAGAGAAATTTTATGATGAAAATTTTTAGAATTCTGTCAACCCTCCGACGTTCAGCGATTTCACACACTTTTTAACATCGATAGAAATTTTGCTTCTTTTCACACAATTCTGGTTACAAGTACTGTAATTTTGTTACCAGAATCACGTAAAAATGAACAGAATTTTCAGTTAAAGGATGCGTGAAAGCGCTGAACCTGAGAGATCTATCATAATTGTTGTAATTTTCAATTTAAAATAAATTGTTTACCAGTAATACGTGTGTTCAGCAATCAGATGCACCGATGACGTTATTTACTCGTAAAGTTTCAAAAATATGGTCGAGTATAATTTTTTTCGGGAATTTATCCGGTTAAAAGTATCGTGTGTCATCCTTTTTTGAAGGCTGAAATCCTGTGGTCTGCAAATTATAAAATTATAGATTTGTTAATGAATTACTAGAAATATGCGATGTGAAATGCGTAGCTAGGTGTAGTCACAAAGACAGAATAAAGTCACGCAAATTATATAATTTTTTTTCTTCAAGTGGAAATTTTTCAAGTTGGGAGAAAACAGAATTTTCAAAATCAATTTTTTTTTTTAATACGTTTATTTTTTGTCGCTCGTTTGTTGCCATCTTAAGGTAAAAAAAATGTTTAAAAAAACACAAAAAAACCAGTTCAGTTTTCCTAGGCTATGTTCTAAAAATTGGATGAGCTATGAGCTATACTTAGTTGAAGAATTTAAAAAAAAATTAATTTCGCTTATCCGTGCATTCATTTGGTTACAGAATTCTTAGAAAATTATTTTTCAATACTTAGCAAAATTTTTTCAGGTTTTCTAAATCTTGAATTTCTCAGGCTTTTTCAGGTTTTCTAGTCCTAAGATGCCGATTTTCTTTGTTAACTTTGTACAGCATTTTGGTTGTTTATTTTTTGGAAATTTCGCTTACATTGGCAGAATTTCATTTTTTTCCCGGATATTATTGAAAATTCTCCTGATAGTTTTCCGAAATTTTCCTTCTGCTGCAATGAAATCCCCGGTGACTTTTTTAGGACCAACTTTTTCCTTAGTGTTTCCACGAAGGTGTGTAGCTGTGTGCTTATGAAACCGGTAAAAAATGGGATTCTTAAGGTTGAAGTAAGACAATCAGAACTGAGGAATTGCAGTTTCTTTTAAAATGTTTGTTTGGTTGAGTCCCATTGGTAGGACGGTTTGTTTTCTTAATGGCGGGGGGGGGGGATGTAAGATACAATTACATTTTCAGTCTCGTAATTTTAGCCGACCAGCAAATAAAAAATTCGTCCTTCTCATTCTTGCCCGAATTTTATCTAGTTCATTATAGACGATGTAAATTCTGTCGGAAAAGGGTAAACTTCAAGGCTATCAATTTGAATTTATTTGACTAAATTTCACGGAATAATGACCTTGTTGGAGATTTTTTCAGCAGATGGATTAACTGATGGAATCGCTGTAGGCCAGGCCACTTGGTCCGGACTCTAGTGACCAGGGGCGGGCTGGGGGGAGCCATCCGAATGTTTCCTAGTTGGCAGAATTGAAAAAGTGAGAGCTTTCTTATAAGATTTAGTTTCTACAAAAACGCACTCTACGAAAAGACTGCGATCTTCCGTACATTTTAATAGCACTTTTCTCAAAATTTTCACCATTCCACTGTAGCACTGAACATTTTTTACAATTTAATAAAGTTTCCGTTTCAATATATAATTATATATACTAGCCTCTGACGGGGCGCCTGCGGCGCGCGCCGTTTAAGTTGTGAGTTATTTCCACTCGAACAATGTAGTAGAAATTATAATGAAAATAGCTCTTTCTGCTCATATTATAGATAGGAATAAGGAGGAACAGTTGAAAATGAAGTACATCTTTTGAAGTTCTCTCAACTCTGTAGGACGTCATTCAAAAGAACAAAAACTGTTAGTTCTGTAACATCAAACATTTATTTGTAGAACGCAAGATTGTCAATAATATCTACCGTTGAAATAGAGATTGCAGTGTACGAAGAAAAGCAAGAGAAATAGAATCACAAAAAGAATTATAATAAGTATATCATAAAATTTGTAGGAACCTCAAAACACAATCACATAACATACATTGTACTCAAAAAAATTTAAAAACACAAATAAATTATTAAATATACCTAATATAATGAAAAGCTGTTGCATAAATTCAACAAAATAATGAAGTTTTGCCACTTAAAAAAAGACGTTTAGAAAAGGAAATTGAATATATATCTAAATGAAAGAAATTATTTACTCGTATTATTTCATCTCTCACCAGTTATTTTTATTTTTACGTATTCTTGGTGGTAACTTTATTTTGTTGAATTTATATTACGAAGTTGTAATATCTATTAATAAGTTGGGTGTGTTTTTTTTTGTTTTTTTGTTGTTGTTTTTTAACACCCACAGTGTATGTTACGTTATTGTGTTTCTATATTTGCACTGATATTACGGTTTTATTTTTTCCACTGAAATTGCGCTGATAGCTTTATTTTTTAAAGATACGATTTCTTACCAGTTCTTTATTTTTCGGTCTACTTTGTGAAAACTTTATTATTTTGTTGAATTTATGTAACAGTTTTTCATTATATTTAATGTTTTATGATATTCTTTCTTTTTGTGATAATTTTTCTCTTTTCTTTTCTTCGTATACTGCAATCTCTATTTCAACGGTAGATATTCTTGACAATCTTCCCAACAAAATAAATCTGAAGGTATTGCGGCGACGTATCCTTGTTGCTATAGGGATCAAATTACCAATCAGATGGTGCATCTGCTCCAGAATCTTGAATGCTGACATGTAACCGCCTTTCATTTCGTTACAACCAAGAGAAGTCATGGCAAATACATCATTATATCGCCGAATTAATCGTAAAAAAGATGGATTTTGACCTTCGATCAATTTTCTCAACAATAAAGGTAATTCTGGCAGTGCAGGCAATTTAATCTGATCATTTGAGCAAAAAATCTGACAGTTTGACCTTTCCATTTTTTTGCATTGCAGTGTGAACATAGAACTGAAAGAGTACCAGTTGCTGCATCTTGTTCATATAGTATAGCACTATTGTATAGAAATGCTTTTCTCGACTCAGACTTGGGACGTTCCTTTAGACTTGGGACGTTCCTTATACAATGTTGCTGTTGTTGCTGTTTTCCGCCTTTTTCTACCAATATTATCTTTTGCAGGAGTGGGCATATCAAAAAATTTTATAATGAAAATGGGCCTGAAAAAAAATTAATACACAAAATCACTGCTCAATTTATTATTGCCCCAAAAAAAATCAACCGCAATAACTGCAATTTATAACGAAAACGGGCCTGAAAAAATTAATTTCAACCGCTTACCACTGCACAAAATTACTGCCCAATGGAATACGCAATATCACTTTTCAACCCTCTCTGATGTAACAGTACATCAGGAGAACCACCCCACCAATATGTCAAAACAAATTTCACAAAAATCAATCACTTACCGCTGCACAAAATCACTTCTCAACCGAATACGCAATATCACTTTTCGACCACTTCTGATGTAACAGTACAGGAGAACTACCCCACCAATATGTCACCACTGCATAGAATCACTGCTCAATAATTGAATACGCAATATCACTTTTTGACCGCCTCTGATGTCACAGTACAGGAGAACCACCCCATTTCCCGCTGTCGTCTACATACCAACAATGCCGTTCGCTTCAAAACGACAACGAACCTCGTCTCTCCCCTGTACAATTACCATACCGAAATGTCTATAAAAGTCGTCCCTTTTTGATGACTTTGGAAAGCTTGAATACAGCTCAATCCAGGAACTTTTTGAAGTTTTTCTTTGCTATAAACCATCTATGGGTAAAAGCTAATATGTCAAAACAAATTTCACGAAAATCGACCGAGCAGAAAAAGCGTGATGCGATCAGAAAGAAAATGACACTTCAATTTATAATATAGATATCCGGGTGATGAACGAGAAGTCGCACCATAGGCAAATATGTAGTAACGTGCAACGTGTCCGTAATGCATGTTGCAGAGATTGTGTTATCGTGTCGGCGCCGTTGCGCCTTATCACATGTTGGCCCTATGGTGCGACTTCTTGTTCATCACCCTGTACATGTGTTATCGTGTCGGCGCCGTTGCGCGTTTTCATAAGTTGGCCCTATGGTGCGACTTCTCGTTCATCACCCTGTATATCTACCATGCACTGACTACTACATCTAACGGATAATCAATAGGCTTCACAAGGCATGAACATGCGGTGGTTTCTTATCAATTTTAAGATAGCGCTCTATGATTGTGTTCGGTACGAATTAAGATGAAGTCTTAAGGCCGGTACAGACTAGCGCGCATAAGCTGCAATGCGCAACATGTAATGTAACATGTTGCATTACAGCTGATGCGTGCTAGTCTGTACCGGCCTTTACATACATTCAAAATACTATGGCAATCATGAAAATTTTCCAGAATTTACAGTGCAGTATGGAACATGTCAACATATGTTTGTGCTGAAAATGTTCAAAACACACATTACTTAGAAGCGTTTTATACGCAAGTAGGTACTTGAAAGTTTACTATCACTTGTGGTAAATTTTAATTGAGTGAACCGTTTCTTATTCGTGTACTAGGAATTTGCGAATTTGTGGATAGGTTTGTACTGTGTGTTTTCTTCCGAGAATCGTTTTCTGTGAAATCTCGTTTTTTCAGTTTATTGTCGTTTTCCTGTTCTTCTGCGTTGTATGCCGCTTACTGAAGAAATAATGTATGAAGAGTTTGAACGCTGGATTTAGTGATTAGCGCATAGTTAAAACGTACCTAATTAATGGTATTCGTTCCAACATCGGCTCGTGATCCATTCGATTCCCCGTGAATAACGTAAACGCAGTTATTGTTTATTGCATGCTTGTCCGTTGAGCAATTAACTCGGATAGATATTCTAATGTTGAAATACTGCTGATATAAACATTAGAGATAGCCTATAAGTTGGACTCCTGATATAGTTAAAAATATGTTGTTCAGTTTTGTGATTCTCTAGAAATGGTTAGATGCTGATAGGTACCTCTAAGTGGTATACCTATACCTACGTAGTACGTACTAGCATAACTCCTCGCCAGAATTCGGGCAAAAGCCTTATTTAAAAGACAGTTAATAAGTACAGCTGCTCTGAACTATGTTCGTAGTCTAACTTATAAAGTTTTCATCCAGTTCTCCTTGCTCTTATTACCATCTAGGTGCCTATTCGCATATAAAGCGCACTGCAGGAGCGCTAGTGCTCATGTTGAAAAGGTGATCATGGGTATTTTACCCTAACAATATGTGGGCTGACAGGAAGAAAGGGACCTCAGGGCAAAAAAAACAACATTTTTGTGATAACCACTGTTTTTGACTAATTTTTGGCCTCTCTTTCGCCTGGTGTTGTTGAAAAAATTCTAAAAAATTTTCCCAAACGGCTATAGGTCTTCAAAATTGAGTGTCTCCGTAACGTGAAAAAGTTATCAATTTTGTTTATTCGCTCTTCTGTAAAATTTATATTTTTGCACTGAGGTTCCCTTTCTTCCTGTCAGCTCACATATGTAAAAAGAAAATGAGAAATATCATCCGAAATAACATTTTTTATGAAAAATTGAAAAGAACAAAAACTTTTTATTCTGTTATTTTCTTTCCGTAGAGTCCTGTTTTGAAATTCTTGGAGAACACTTTTCGTACATGATCACATTTTCAACCAAATCCACCAATCAGCAAGCCGCATTTCGTTTTGCCAGTAGAGAGCGCACCCTTCAATTTTATACGGGAACCGTGAGAATTCCTCTTTCCGATAACTTTCGATTGACTCCTACCCGATTGAAAATATTCATTCCACTCGCTATTGAAGGTGATGGGAAAATGACTGATATCTCATTCTGGTCAACGAGTCTCAAACCAGGCGGGCTTATCGGCTTTTTCGGCGTTATCTCCAAATGTTTCGCATTCCGGCATACTTAATTGGTTTTATTCCCTTACTAAGTTCTAAGGTAATTTACATTGCTGGTGTCGGTTAATTACTTTCAATATCCATATGAGATATTCATTCCGGATTCTTCTTATTGCGTGTTGTAAATTTTAATCGAAAGTTTTGCTGTCTAACCTCCAGTGCTCCTTCTTCTCCTCCCCCCCCCAAAAAAAAACACAACAAAACACAAAAAACTTACTAGCTATGCGGTCCTGTATTCAGTTCGCATTTGGACGCTATTCAGCAAAAAGGAACCAACCAACATTTGTAAACAAAATGTGTTATATTAGTATTGTTGGAAAGAGCTTAAAAAGTAGAATTTTTCAAAATTGGGCACCCGATTCAAAAATGTGTATTCACGTTGAAGAAAGCTTATCAGTAAACGCTATGTCATAGAGTTTCTACATGACTCTTGAACTTCGAATCATGTGTTCTCAAAAAGCGAATTTTGCTAGTTGGTTCCTTTTTGCTGAACAGCGTCCATTTTACAGTGGATATCATCTAAAAAATTGTGTAAGGGACTCCTTCTATTATCTCTGGTGCTTATTCGGTGTTCTCAGTTTACTACTTGGCGGGGGTTTCTGCTTTTAAAAGACTAAAATTACGTCAAAAAACATCGCCGCGTAATTTTACTATTGGTTTACGAACGATGAACAGAATAGCTAAAATATAACAAATTTTTTCTATCGATTATAAAACAAATTGAATGAGAAAAATTGAAGAATAAATTTTCAATTACAACATCGACGCGAAATTAACGAGCTTTTAAAGATTTACAAACCGGAGGGACAACTGACACCAAGTTTTTATCAAGGTCGGAGATTAGGGTGATACTGAGAACGGTTTGAGAGACAGAAAGAAAGAAAAAAAAAGAGAGCATTCCCCTTACTTCTATTATACTTCACAATAGGCCTGTTTACTACCACGTGGATTATTTGTTTAGAGGATTCAGAATTACCCACTTGTTCTTTTAGAGGCGGCGCTGCTCTTTTCATTCGTAAGTACATATATTTATTTGGCTCATATACCTATACAAATTTCTGTTATCGTCCAGACTGAAATCACAGCGTTCAAGCCTGCAGCCCAGTCAAACCATGGAATTTCAGGTCTACTCGTAGCCAACTGTTTTGGTTTGTTTTTCATAAAATTAGTTCGTTTACCATGCCGTGTGCCTGAACTAATTCATCGGGGTAGATTTCTTGTTGTTGAGGTGCTGATCCATCTCCTCTCCCAACAAGTAAAGAAAAACGATTTACAGTAAAACCTCATTAAATCGAACCTCGTTAATACGAAAACCTCTGTAGCACGAAGTAAAACGCTTGTCCCTTGGGGAAAATCTCTAACATTCGAAAAAAATAGTACATTGTTTTTGACACCCTCAGTAATATACGAAGAAATAACACGTTGAAAACCCCTCTAAAATTCGAACGTTTTCCTATTAAAACCTCGCCTGTTTGAAGTTTGCGCGAGGAAACGAAAATTTTATAGTCTTTTATGAACATGTTTGGACACAATTTGAAGCATGATACTTTTCAAGCGTTACATATATGAAATTGAAAAATGTGTTGATCACGCGTTTCGAATGTATTAAACAAACCAAAATAACTGATTTCTTTTAAAAAAATAAGCTGTACTGAGTTACGTATACATTATATTATGTACTGTGCAAATAGAAAACACCTCGATAAATCGACAATTTTTCCATTCCCCGTCAGTTTCGTATTAGCGAGGTTTTACTGTACTAAAAACCGAGCTAAATTAAAAAATTTTTAATAACATCCGAGTGAAAAATTATATCCGGTTATGGAAATGTTTGGAGCGGGGGGGGGGGTAATCATTTTCAATTACAATAATATTTCAGCCGGTTATGGGTGTGTTTTGTGGGGTGGGGGGGGGGAAATCATCTTTATTCTCTTCTTCAAAACAATCTTACGTTCTAGAAATGGTACCTATTCAAATGAAATAAATGTGTCGAATTGACGTAAATAACAGAATGAAGAAAAATAATGAAAGGAATGCCTACAGAATGACCCTAATGAAAACAGTGATATGATTGATATGTACGTAGGGGTCTTGAGAACCTTATCGTTTTGGTTGGGGGGGGGGTGTTGGGGATATATGTCTAATTTGTTGTCTCCGTACGAAATTTGTTGGGCAAACAATAAAATGAAAATAAAAATCAAATAACGAATGCCATATTTTGATAATTGATGTCCGAGAAGCCGACGAGTGACCGAGAGAAATACTGATTCGTATAAAAATGTTTCCATGCGAGGAACGGGGTGGGCGCTCTACGGCTTTCATATTTTGTTGGCTGATATCGAAAATGCCGACTAATTGTACGATAGTTGGAAAAATACCGACTCGATACCTACACTAATTTGTCATGCAGACTAGGAGGAATAAAAACATAGGTATCGAGTTTCTTGTTTTGCTGACTGTTGTTCTAAATTACCGACTCAACAGCTGAATTAGCCAAAACATTCTGACACCGAAGATTCGTAGAGGTCGTCACACCCTCTTTTGCTACGTCCCTGAACATTGGGGAACAGTATAGAAAAAAATGTAGACCTACATCTAACAAATTTTCTCGCCTCGCGCAAGGGGCAAACATTTATGCGCTCGATCTTGTATTATTTTTCCTTTTATTATCGCCTTTCCCAACTTACTTCAGAACTGTATTTCTCGGTATGTTTTGCGTATAATTATCCGAGCAATAGTAATATAGAATATTTTGGACGAGCTCGGAGGCTTTTAGGCTGAAGAGGATGCCGAGTATACTTTCCCAGACCATATTTGCATGCCGTTGGCAAATTTAGATAGTCATTCAAATATTTAAGCGAAATTTTCGTTTGCTTATGCGATTATCAACTTTCCAAATTCGACAAATATTGTGATCCGGGTCGATTAATTTGGGTTTGGCACTTTTCCTCTTAACCCATAAGAACGGCCTCGCCCAGAGGCCTTTGGGCAAACCCCGCTAATATGTTCTATAATTTTGGTTTTTCGATGTACCCGAGTCTTCAGTATCAGTACACTCAGGCTGACTGGAAACTAATGTGGACGCTCTTGTGCTTGAGGTATCGGTTTACCGTTTTGTATTTACAGATTTACACCTTCGCGCCCTCAGGGAAATATGCCCTGACATAGCATCTCCAGTTGATCGCGATGAGCTAAATCCCTTCTCATTTTCAAATCTATGTAATTGGTCTCCGGTATAATATTATGGCCCCTGAGTGGCGTTTGCTTTAAAAAATGACTCGATCCGTATAGTAATCGTTTCGAGCTGGGGCCCTTTGTACTAAACCGACATCCATGCATTCCATCAACAACTCGTTACACCATTCTCATTCACCAAATAGAGTTCTTAATCGCGGATCATTATCGGTAGTACGTATATTATACTCGTATGTATTTTTTGTATACCAAGTAATTTGTCGTTCGTACGTACGTAGCCAGAATGAAAACCGTTTCAAAATCGTACGCAAGGGATGAAAAAACAAAAAATAAAATAAAAAGATATTTATATACCTTCGTAGGGAAAAGCTACAAAGAAACCAAAGATCGGCTATGCCGGTGGCCTTTTTCGGAGCGCGCGATTAGGGTGAATGAAATTTTTTCTTCATCCATTTGAAAACAGTAGCGCATGCACCTTCGAACATGATTAATGAAATTGACAATCACGGCTGTGTAGATTATTGCTCCTGTTTACAGCAATAGTCTCTCTTTTTACCGATCTATTGTTCTCGGCGTTTCTCCTGGCTGTACATCGATTACTATCTATACGATGTGTTTCCTTTTTTTTTTCGTTGCCTGCGATGATTTTTCTCGTGTAATGGTATTGGTTGGGCTTTTGTGAAGTCATTTGATACGTAAAAATTATGCCGACTCATTATAAACGATATAGCTGGGCTCGTCGCGGTGAGTGTCGAAGGCGTGAAATTTGGTTTTCTCGGGCGCGCGGAAAACGAAGGCAATATTTCTGGCACCTGATGAGTACATAAGTAAGTCGGAAACCCGAGGTTGGATTGGCATCGGCTGTTACTAGCCGATCTTCAAATTGGAGCACGAGGCCTGAATTGTAGGACAGAGGGGGGGGGGTCGTTGCGAGGTATATTTTTGGTGATAGTGGTGAGTCCCGGACCCGTTTCTCGACATCCCCTTCTAATCAATCTTTGCAATGGTTCCCTCTTTCTTCCATATTTCAAAATTTATGTTTTTCCGTGTTTTTTGGTATCAGAAATGATTTTCACTAAAACTTTTAAAACTTCCATTAGCAAGAATCGTCATATCGAGAGGACGGCTGGAAGAGTTTCAAAGTACCAGCATTTAATTTTGATATTTGTCTGTTTGTAATCTCAAAATTGTGGTATCTGTAACTGAGTGAGTGCCCATAAATTAAAGAAGAAAGAAAAAAAAGGCAATATGGATACTGTTCTATGTGAACGTTTTCACGGTCGCTAAATTTATTTATGATATAACAATTTGACCTCTTTTCAAAATTGTGAAATGACCGTATGCAATATGGATGTCATTTTGTGGACTGCGAGAGTTTTGTCAGAAATGCTAAGACCACGAAGGCCCCTTTTGGCGTTCCATGACCCAACCCTTTCTTTTGAGACATGAGAAGACTAGCTAAGATTCTTCCGGTGCTTTTCAATATTCACTTGGGGAAACAAGGCTTCATTATTTGGTCACTTTGTCCATCACTTTTCTATCAAGAACAAGAAGGCTTTACATTTGGTTACAGTCAGTCTATGTGGCTCGTTGGTTTGCTACCCCCGCAATCCAAGAAACCCGAAACTCCGTACGTAATTGAAAATAATTATTTTTCCCTATTAAAATTGAAACACACACACACACACACACACACACAAAACGACAACAACAGTCAGTCTGTCTGCCGGATACCTATCAGCCTAGAGCCTATTTGTTTCAGATCGTGGAATTCTTTTCGGGGACGAAGAAAAGAAGTCTGATTATCAGTATATAAAAATATTGAAAAAATCCTAATTTTAGGTTCCATAGTAAAGAAGGAGAAGGGAAAGATATAATGGATAGATAACCAAATTGAGAAAATACTAGAGAGATATTCGTTCTCGGAATTGATTTTCTTTTAACTACTGGGTGGTAATTTTAATGTATGGGGTGTCTCAAAGTAAACAATCCTCCTACAACTATGAATAAGCAGGAAATTTATCCTGATGACATGCAAGCACGATAGTCGATGCAGATCTCTAAAAGAGCTGAGAAAAAGTTGGTAGAAGAAATAATATGTAATATATTATTTTCACACAATTATTTCTTTTCACGGTTGAAAACAAATAAAATAGTCGAGAGCTTTTTGGTAAGAGTAATTATTGAAATTGATTCAAGTGATAAGACAATATAACAGAAATTCAAAAATCAACTTCTTGTTCTTTCGATTAAAAACTACAGGAGTAAAGTATATTCGGGGCGACTAATCGTTTTTCTTGAAAAAAATCACGGAGATGTCTACGGGACAGATGCAAGTCCTCGTCTGTCCAACAATTCCACCCATCAGAATCGTGCTGCATCTTCAGAAATTCGTTTCACACTTCAGGCTCCGCCTTTTTCACTTTCACTTTCTCTTCATCCGTCAATCAAGACAGAAGACACCCGCGTGTTCTCGGACCGAGAGGAAAACTACAATAAAGCCTATAAACTGGGCGGAAAAACAGCGCAGCCGAAGTTCGCTTCGCTAATTAACTCCTGTTAGGAAGGGGGGCGGGGAAGGGGTGGCGTTTACATCCTGCCGGATCATTAAACTCTATTCAGAAAGTACAACACAGCGCATTCCTGCGCTGCGTAGGGAAGCTGTCCTGAAGCCGGCACCACTCAATTTTCTATATTATACTTATAATAAATGCGGGCTGCGATACTCGCTCACTCACTCCCCTTATATATCAATTTTTGCCGTCGACGTCGAGCGACGTCAACCCTTTCAGCGACTGCAGAATGCGACGTATTCTACACGGTCGAGAATTATACGAAATAAGGCTGGGCGATAAATCAAACAAACACCGTTTTCGGGTGCTTAGAATTAACATCTACGAGTATAACTCTATTCGGGCACATTCCAACACGCAGAGAAAGTCTATATAAAACCGGAAGTCCTTTTTCGATCGCCAATAATAAAAGACGCTGCTGCTGCTGCTGCTGCTGCTGATGATGATGATGTGGCGAGGAGGCGCGCGAACCATTCACGTCGAAAACTCTTTAATATTCTTTTCGACGGCGGTCGCCAATGTTTAAATCATCGCCACCGTGTGCACATTTTGTCCTCGTCCAGAGTGTTGTCAAAGTTAACGTGCGTTGTTACTTCCTTCCTTTCTCATATTTAAAAAATCCACGCACAAGTAATGCAAGAAGTGATCTTTCCAGAAAAAGGGCCTATGGCCCATGGGCCCTTTTTTTGGTAAACTGATGGTTCAATTTGTAACCTCAATACCTCAAGGTCCTATCTCGCTCATTTTACCTTTCGGACTTCGACAACGTTTCCTAGATAACTTGATAAGATTGCATGGAGTGGAACACACAAGTATATTTGAACTGATTATCTGTCTAGCTGCTCCTCTTGATAAGATCTTCAACTCATTAACATCGTCCTGAAGTTCGAGAACTGAAATGCGAAGCAGGACTTTTCTATTCAAAGATAACGAATTCTTCCTTCTTACTAACATAATTGCGCGAAATTTTACTTCGATATCTTGCTCTCAGGCGTCGTTACGTCCTCCTCCCCCCACAATTATGATTTGGCCAAACAGGCAGTGTTGTTGCACATTGTCAACAATTTTCCACACAGGTGCCGAATCCGTTCTTGATTCTTCTCCGGACTCTCAATTTTTTCGTAAATGGGCTTTCAAGTTGCAAGGGGGAAAAACCAGAAGGTACGAAATGAATGAGAATAATGTCGTTTTCATTTTATTTTTCCCTCGGTTTTAGTCATTTTAAGCACAAATGCGAACAGGGCATATTATAGTTCCGAATTTTTCGGTTTTTGAGAATAATTTCACGAATAAGAGGAGGGGGGGGTCATACCCCTCCTCGTGCTGGTCCTAAATGTGGAGAAGTTTTCATAATAAATCGTATATTTCCTTATTCTTTCGATGAAATTTCACGTATTTTCTTCCAATAATGAACAGATGAAGAATCGGAAGGATAGTCATATTTATTTATTCATTATCTCCGTTCATTGGCACCTCTGTTTTCTTAAGTTCTTCGAACTCATTTCAAAGTAAATAAATAAACAATGCATGTTTCTGGACCATGTTTTCGTGTACCTACATTACAAATGTGGTCTTAAAATTTAGGCACAGACTTTTTTATGGCGAAAATAGCCTTTCAGCAAGAATGGGCAAAATCAGGATTCACGCCAAAGACCAAAAAGAAGCAAAATCAAAGACTAAGAGAAGAGAGGCAAACCGTCGGCTCAGCGGGAAACGCTCCCATTGGTCTCTGCGACGCTGTCGCCTGAACCCGGCAGTTCACGATTATGATACGCGTGTCATTTAAAAAATTGAAGACGTTTACAGATTTACATCAAAAGATCATTTACAAAAATTGTAAATCACAAAAAAATTCACGACCTTAAGATTTTTTTTTTATCTTTAGATCGCAATTTTGCCTGATTTTTATGATATTTTTGATCGTAAATCATTTTATGCACTAGAAAGAGATCACGATCATTTTGATTAGTAGTCTAGTGATCTTAGATCATGATGTTTTTGATCTAAAGATTATACATATATGATCTTCAGCGCCGGTTTAATCATACCGGCTGACTGGGCTGCAACCCAGAGCGGCAAAACTTTGAGGCTGCCAAATTTGCGGCCCAAAAAAACAATTACCTCGGGTTTCGGAAGGGGATGTAAAAAAAATAAGGCGGCAAAGTACTTAAAATCGGCCCCGATGATCTTGCCCATCACTGGCTTATAAGCATTCAGTATGGCCCAGTTTTACGCTTCTGACATCACTGGAAAATACGATAAAGCGTAGAATTCAATGATCATAATTTTGAAAAATCCGCGTAATTGGAATGGTGATGCTTCGAAGTAACTTTTTTTTTGAGATAACCTTTTCCCCGCAGCTAAACATAATCGAAATATTTTGTTGAACTTCCTATTAGAAAGAAAACACAAAACCTTTTGTTTTTGGGATGCTGAAAAAGTGCCGAGCAAGATGGAATCACTGAGTATATAAGTTTGCTAAGTGGTTCAAATGTTCAGAATCCCTTCCTAGCTTTCTTAAACTGGGCCATTTTGGGAGAGTTTACATTTTATTAATTTGTACGTAAGTCGTTTAATTATTGGAATACTACGAGTAGTAACTTCGTCATGTATACGAAAACGAATTCTAGCAGTTGAGTTTTCGGTTCAGGTCATTAACTTGAAAAAGAGCGTACAACTTGGTCGTAAAAAAAGCACATTCATTTTAATAAATTAAAACGGCTAAACGCGAAAGATGACTTGTCCTCGTGTCCACCGCACTCTGGTGTACTATACGAGTACGTAACAATATTTTACACTTTTTTGATCGTGTATTTTATTCCCCAATACCCGTCCCGAGATTTTTGAACGCTTTTTTCTCTAGAATACGATTTCGGCTTTTATTAAGCCTTTCTTTCGGAAAGGTCGTGAATTTCGAGGCGTCTGTATCGAGTCGTACATAGAATGAACGATTAAGCGTACTTAAAACTGGAAAGATAAGAGGGCGAGCTGAGTGGAAAGCGAGCGAGGAAAAGCGATCCGATCGTATACGTCGGGTCGCAAATTGATTTTCAGCGAGGGTCAGTGCTCGGACCTTTTTTCGCTTCTTCGTTCTAGAGTCCTACAGAAGGCGTGCGTGGGCCAGGTTCTCTCCAAATGACTCCGCGAGTCGAGTTGCTGGTCCCTCGGGAAATCCATTTTCTCGTATTTGCTCCCGAAACACGGCACGGTGTAGGGTTCAGGATGTATACACACTCGAAACTGTTATCGTATTTTGGTTTTTATTTTCGTTCGGCCGACGTTTAGTGGACGCCTCAGCGGCCTCCACGTCCGTCTGTACATACTTGAGCATGGTAAGCTCAATTAGAACGATATTAAAGAAAAAGAATTACAACAACGGTAGCGGCCAAGACAATTCAACACATCGCCGCGATCAGAACAATCGATCGATCGATCGATCGATGTACTCGAGTAGGAATTACGCGCAAACTGGGGGTGGACGAGCGTCGTTCTTACAAACGGATCGGGCGTTGAGATCCACGCTACGATCTGTGAGGAGACCAGCTGAAGGCCAGACGTGACTCTGATGTAGTCGAAAAGAGCCCATATAGGCGACGAATCGTCGTTTTTGTAGGGAAAACAAGATTTTAAAAAAATCACACAACAGATAAGTATCCAGATGATTAGGTTATCTTTTTTTAGAATTTTATACGCTTTTACTACTGGGTATACTCGTACTTGAGCGAAAACCGTAACTCCAGCCGTAGGCTAATAATTTATTGATCTTGATCTTTGCTGCGCCTTGCGCGACTACAGTTCTTCTTCTTTTCTCTTCTTATTTCCAGCTTAGTTTAGCTCACAGTTCTTTAGCTCTTCACGGTGACAATTCAGTTCAGTGGTCGACATTTCCACCTTCTTTCAACCACGGGTATACTTGAGCGAAAACCGTAACGCTCCTCCCGACACGAATTCAGTGGTCGACATTTGCTGCGCCCCTGTGCGACTACAGTCTGCAGCCGTGTTGTTAATGGAAATTTTCATGGAAATTTTTTTATTGGGGTACGAAAGCACATAAAATGTTACAAGGGACACGTATTCTCATTGGCTCCCTTTGCGAAATTTGAGTTTCTTCCAGCCACGTGCTCGCTGATCTTGATCGCGGGGGGGGGGGGAAGAGGAATAGTACTCGTAGTACTCGACTAACAACACATCTAATAACGGAAGACCAGCAACAATTTTTTAGAGTGGATGATACTCATGCCCAACTTCGACTTCGTACAGTGGGAAGAAGAGGCACTTTATACAGTTATAAATATTTTGTAATAATTTGGGTATGCGCGAAAAATTCTATATTAAATTTGCTCCCCTTCCATCCACGATGTAAAGACTAAATTTCATACGTATACATTTATTATGATAAAGGTCATCGATAATGAATACCCCAGAAAGACTCGAGTTATAGATATTAATTAGTGCCCGAGAAAAACTCGATGTAAAATATTTCGGAACATGAAATCCATAGAACAGAACTGAAGATTTCCATCATTCCTATTTGTACTGTTTTGTAATTATTTTAGAATGCTTCGACTCTCTGTCAGCATTTGTTTGGACTTGCGAGCATACCGAGCAGACGATATGTTTTCATTCAGCCGCACCGTATAATATTGAAATAATTCGATATTCACGTAGCGTACTCGTGCGCAAGTATTTCAGTTCCAAGTTTCCTTCTATTTTATTCTCTCCCTTGTTAACAAATTTTATGTTTACGAGGCATCTGTTGATTCTTGGCAACTTTTCAACCATCCTAAATCCTTTTGTTTTCTCATTTAACAAGTACAGCGAGCTGATGTCAACTGGGTATATCAGCAAGAGTCAAGTTCAGTACTGTTGAAAGTATCGGACGCAAACCTTCTTATTTCTTTCGTTCTATATTATCGCAAATTTAAAGTTTCACAGTGAGAATTGTAATTCGCTGACCAGTCTTTTGTCAAAAAGAGACCTTTACTGAAAAAAAAATCTACCCGTTTTGGAGCGCTTTTCTCTTTTTGACAGGCGTCCAAGATCAATAGCGCGGATTCAGGAAGCAATCCTAGGAATGGCATTTCTGTAAAAACTAAGTTGCCTCCCTCCCCCCACTCGAGAATTCGGATCGTTTTTATAACCTCAAGATGGTGACTAAGTAGGAGTTAAGCCAAAAATGCTTCTAAAAATTTGGACGATTCGAGCTGCTGACTATTCTTTTATTGATTTTAAAAATAAAAATACCATCCAAAATTTGCAATCAAATTTTTCTAGCTTATTGTATTCTCGACTGGGCGATTATATTTTTGGAAAAAGTTTCCGTTCATTACCGTGACATTTCGAGACTTAAAATTTAGTATGACTCTTCCACACATTACCTACCTGATCAAGACTTTTGAAAAATCTTCTAAAATTATTTAGGATGCCGCGACACTTCGTTAAAGACTCGCTAAGAAAGTTCAAAATTCACTTAGACGCCTCGTGATTTTTGCTGACTCGAATAGGACTTTTTAAGACTATTGTAATATTGTAAGACTTTTCAGAATTCATTTACAACTGTTGAAGGTTTGTTACAAACTCTGTAAGTCTCATTCAGACTTGTTTACTACTCGCTAAGAATTTTCAATACTCGTTTAGGGCTTTCGAGACTCTGCAGATTCCTGAAGACTCTTCCAAATTCCAACAGACTTGTTAGCGATCTGTGTAACTAAGATTTCATTGGAAAATTTAAACTTTAATCGTAACACGTGTAATACCATCCATTTTTTCCCTTCATGCCAGGAGGTGGAGCAGTACTCGAGATTAGCTAAGGCTCTTTAATCTTCAATTCTTATTTACAAATTTTTATAACTCCTTAAGGCTCGTTACACCTTTAAAATTCTGGAAGGATCTTGCAAGCTTGTTTGAGTACACTTTCGAGGGGGAAACAATTTCCTGTATCTCAATAAATTGGAACCGGCGACTTAAAAATCTTACTAGGTCACTTGTCCATCTAGCGATCCGATCAATAATTTGAGGAAAATTGAAGCGTTTTCACCTCGCAGCACTAAATTTATTAGCAGTTAGCCTCGTAACGTACCCATTTTTCCTGAAGGGATGGGGGCTCTTGGTAGGATAACGATTTAAACGTGTAAATTCCAGTCAATAAACCATGATAAAGGGGCTTGTTACTTCGATTATTTGGCGCGAATTTGGAAAATGAAATCTTCCGAGAGGCGAAAACAAATCTTTTGCTCGGGAGGGGGGGGGCAGCAGTGCCACCACATTTGGCCTCTTCCTCTGACGCTGTGAACCTAATTACAGCGTTGGATTTTGTTTGGTTCCTGGACAAATTCTGCCCGTGTTACGGTCTTATTTTTCATTTTTCCGCAATGAATCTCGCAGTCAACCAAAGCCACGTTTCACCATCTATATTTTCTCCTCGCCACGAACGACCATGCGTCCGCGACCGCGACCGCGAATCCGATGTCCAGTGTTGTGATTTCCCTCGGCCCTCGGCCATTCAACCATGCGGCAGTGTTCTGTTTGTTCTCGTTTTTCAGCGGCGACGTTGAGAGTTTTTTTCTTTAAATGAGGGGGTAGGGCAAAACCACCCTACGTGTTAGTGCGTACGTGCGCGCGTGGAAAACCAAACGTGGAAAATTTTCCAAACCCGCGATTTCACTTCCGCGCTGCGCGAGACGTCGTAACAAGCGACGTGAACGTACGCGACGCGACGCGACGACGAATAAACGAACGAACGTGTTGGAAGGACGTGCCGTCCGCGTACTCACGTACTCTGGGTTTCGCGGTAACGCAGTAACGGACACCACCCGTCCGCATCCTTTCCCGTCCGCCGCGACGTCGCCCGACCCAACGACCGAACGAACCAATATTGGTGGACGACGAAAGAATGAAGGAAGATTTACTCATCGTGACGCGCGACGTGCTCCCGTTTCAAGGTAACTGCGTGCAAATAAAAACAGCACCAGTCAAGTGCAGCACGCTGCCGTGAGGTACGTACTCGTATTTCCAGATTCGGAGGAGGTCATTAAGGGATTCGGCGATCCTCGCCGGAATGTTGATGAGTGTGGCGAGACGCGTGCCGCGTACGTACCAGAATAGTGCCAGCGAAAGTGCGTTCGATTTTCCTAGGTGACTTTGCGGAAGGGTGAGCTAGGAGGGTTGCAGGGCTAAGCCTCCGCAGAAGTTCGACTTGGCCTTCCCAGACCATTTTGAAAATTCGTTGAAAATATATATTATCGAAAAGCTGAATTAGACTTTTTACACCGGATGGCCTCCAGCCCCCCCCCTTCCTAGTTTGCTTCGCTTACATCGATTTACACGTCTGAGTTTCGAAAGTGAACAATGAATAATCGTCACTACAGTTAAGTGTGACGGAATTACGATTCTTCACTTTTGAAGTACCTGCTCACTTTATCGTGTATGATCTCGTGAACTGTCAATTTGCGCTCGCAGCTCCTCGGAATCTCATACATCAAGCTGCAAATCACACTTCGGAGCTTTTCGGATTCAGTCCACTGTTCCACATTTATACTTCGTTGCTCTTTTTATAAAAAGCACTTTCTTTCTCCCAGAACAACTGATCAACTCCTTCGTACTATCTTCTCGTCGAACTCGTCATGGTTTCGTGCGAATGAAAATGTCAGAACTGTTGATTCAGCTCTCGGTGTCTCGGTAGCCGGGTGGTTGCTTTACTGGCGGGCAGAGCACTTCATTGCAGTTACCACACTGATTCAGTATATATGTACTCGTATCAGAAAAACTGTTTACGCGACCGACCGACGACGACGACTACGGAAGAAACGCTGATGCGATAAGAGCGTCGCCTTCGCCTTACCGCTGGGGAATATTCAACTTCTATTACTTTGCTGTTTTACAGCCCAATTTCATTCGATTTCCTTCTTTCCGTCTCTCTCTCTCTCTCTCTCTCTCTCTCTCTCTCTCTCTCTCACACACACACTTTTTTTTCTACTCTTTTGGCTTCTGTGTTTCCCTCTCTTCGAACAGTGTTACTTTGACGAATAGTCGCACCAGCTTTTACGTCTCGCAGGTGAAACGTTTTAAATTCCGGTACAGGTATAGCTGACGATTAAATTTTTACCAACTTACCTCGTTTTGAGAAGACTGATTCGAAAGATATGTAATCAGTGGTGATAAAAACACACCGGTGAGAATGTCGGCCGAGCAACCCTGTAGCCACGGAGGGGGGGGGGGCGCAACCGGGGTCTTAGCCCCCTCTAAAGGTCTCTTGAGCCCCCCTAGGCAAAGATCACTTTTCTGTTCGCTTGTTAAAAAATGTCGCCTTCGGCCCCCTAAAAGATTCATAGAGCCCCACCCACCATAAACTCTGACTGCGAGACTGCGGCCGAGTCGACAAACATAAGAAAATAAGGGAAAAATCTCGGTTCGTAGAATTTGTAGACTATTGGTTGAAGTGGCCTGTTGCTTCTGGAACAATTTCCAGTTAAACTGACTTTTAGAAAAGACGGGTATAGGTACATTAAGTAGGTAAAATTAAGTAGTAAACGTGTACTGACTGAAACTCCCCTTGCTTTACGCAGGAAGGGAGCAGAATATCCTGGATGTTGTCATTTCGGAAATAGTAAAAAGTTTTTATTGTAAAGATACTCGCGAAGTCCACTTACATCAGCTGATTTCAACGATGTAAATGGCCAATTATTATTTAGTAAATTGATAAGAGTGAGTTAATAGAAAATTACCGCACACTTGTGAACCATTTTTGTGAAAATAGTGCGGTAATAAAAAATTACAGCGCACCTTGTCTACGTAACGAGTATCTCTACATTAAAATAACTTACGAAACAGGATCGGTAAGCAAGCGAACCCTGTGCGACCACAGTCCACACTTCACTCGCTTTCGCTCGTTCGCAAATTGCGCACTCAGTTATCGCTTACTTAGTACTTACCTCTTCCGTTCCGTAATCTACTCGTACTATTTCACTATCGGTTTCTTTGCTACTCAGTTTCCTCGCTGCCATTCCTTCACCAAATTCTTGCTGAAGCGTAGAGAAGCTGATTTTTAGTGGAGATAGGTAATTGGTATTCGTATATTAATTAGACAGTAATAAATAACTCGTTTACTCGTACTGAGACTTCCCGTTCTTCTGACCAGCGTTGTTTGCAATAGGGGAAGGAACGGCTGAGAGAAGGTTCCAATCTTTTCTTTGGAAATACTATTCCTTAATCACTTAGTTACCATATCCTTTCGGTAGCATTCACTTTGCTCATTTTAGGCCGCTGCTTAGCACTGCTTGCTCGATATCTGCCTGCCTGTCTCTTTATTTGTTTATTTCTTTATTCGTTTGTTTGTTTGACTATTTATCTGTTCCTGTCTGATTATCTATCTGCTGTTTGTCGTTTGTCTGTCTATCTGTCTGCCTTCACGCTGACAGGCTAGCTGGTTGACGTAATCTGCTTCTATAAATTTTCACCTTTTCAGTAAGACAAACTGTTATTTGTTCGGCACGTGGAGAGGCGTAGGCCAGGTTCTGAAAGTATGTCGGGTGTTTGAAAAGAGGTCCCCGGACTTTTGGATTGTCAAACTGTATAGATCTAGTTTTTGTTGGAATCAGAATAATTTCTTTTTCCTTCGAAGGGCTAAGTTAACACTCGCCACCAAATTCGGAATTTCTAATAAAATAATGGTTTTTCGGGTCGCTGATTTCAAATACCATATCAGATTTTCTGGTCCACCTCTATTTTTAGGCTCTGGAACCTAAATCCTTACTTCGAATTGGCAAAATTGATTTGAATTAGAAAAATGTCCAACATGTCGAAGAGGGAGTTTCTAAGTCGTTAATTTCAAATAATATTACGCTAAATTTTGTGTTCCGTCTCGATTTAGTCGTATCTACTTATTTCAGATAAAATAGATTTTGTATTCGTCCTCGACTGGGGCATATTCGCTCATTTCAAGTGAGACATATCGAGATTTTAACACCCTAGTCGGGGCCGGATAAAAATACGATGATATATTCAAAATGAGCGACACAGAAACCTCTCTTTTGATACTCATTCGATTTCTTAATACGAGTCAGTTTTGCCCGATTTCTGCGTGAAATTTGGATTCTGGGGTCATGAAATGTGAGCCATATTCGAAATCCGATGGAACGTTCTCGCGTATCGATAGTTCGCTCTACGTATCCCCATTTGGAAATTCAAAGTTGGTGGTGTGTTCCAGCCTTTTTCGAAGAAGAGAATCATTTTTCTGACCTCCAAAGAAACTGAACTTTGTTTAAAAATTAGAGTCGATCCCGATTTGAACTGAATTCTTACTTGAAAATAAAATCGGGAAGGGAGAGGGTGTTTCTAGAAGAGCACCCTGTTGAGAAATCTGTCCGAACACACCCGAATTTTCCTCGGATATCTGAAATGATTCTTAAACGATACAATGTTGCGAGTTTCAGTCTCAGAAGCGGAGGAAGGTTCTACAAAAAGCTAACCGTGATGGTTGCTTGGCAGTCTTATCTCGGGTCCTGAAGTATTTTCTACCAGTAGCGAGTGACTGTAGTATAGAATTGGGGTTTGAGATCGCTGGGGAGCCTTAAACTTTCAAAATCTCCCGAAGCTCCTAGAGGATTCCACTTTCTCTTTGAAAAAATGATCTTGTATGCAGAACCTGTTTACATTTTTCAAAATAAAGTTCTAGAGTTCTGAGAGGCTTAGAAATATCACTGCATCTCCGCTTCTGAAGAATTTCGTTCTAACTGAAAAAGCATCGAGAAAATCTTTAAGAACCTCGTATTTTTGCTTTCAGTTCAGTTTTTATATTTTCTAGGAAGGAAGTAAAGGGAGGGGCCAGATTTGATGTTCCGAAAACTTTTTAAACTAGTAAATTGAATTTTAAAAATGTGTTTGTGGAAAAGATATTGCGTTCAATGCTGGGTTTGTGGGAAAGATGGCATTATCAAATTAGCTGACTTTTCACTGAACTTCATATACGAGTTAGCTGTCTACTTTTTGTACAAGGTGAACAGAAGTGGATAATAATTGTTAGAAGAGGAACGCCGTTTCTTCACAGAAGTCGGGAAAATGAGACAGACTACTACAGACTGAAAGGATTTTGTACTTATTATAGGTGCTTCTCTTGGCTTCCTTTTTGGTACATTGTGTGCGATGTGCTACAGACGGACAGACAGCTAGATGAGCACTGTACGTCAGAAGAATTAAATTTATCCGAAAAGAAAATGATAATTTTCCTTGAAAACTGCTTATTTATACACAATCGAGGTATCGCAATTTACCTCGGTTTCATTTCGAACGTTTTTCACTCCAGATCGCACATAAAGCCTCCGTAGGTGTGCGTTAAGCGTACCGTGTACAGCTGGATACGGTTTCTGGATGCACAAAATTGACCCGAGAAAATTGCCAAGTAAGTCGGAATTCGTGTCGAAGAAAAATTCTCCAGAGATTGCAGTCGTCATTAGACGAAGACGTTTTATGGGCCATAGGTACTCACCGATATAGGATGGACAGTATCGGTATTTACGACTTTTCGGTCCTTCTGATACACATTCGCCAAACCCCTACTGAATCCTATTTATCTACCTTTACGCCCGGCTTTAATCTAGTTTTACCAAATCGTAGTAGACTCTCCCTATCTATTTACACCGGGAGAAGCGAAGGGGAAAAAAAAACAAAAAAAAACGGAATCACCCGCTGTAAAGTTTATGACTTATCTGCCGAAATGTTGTAAATTTTCAGAATGGAATTTATTTTTCGTTACTTTTTTTCTCTCTTTTTTCATGTAGGGAGGGTGCAGCAGTTCGGATGTGCAGCAGTTCGGATATGCTTCCGAAATGGCCCTCATTTATCGAATCACGTTCGTGAATAATCACCTTTTTACTTTTGCGCATCGTACGTATATTATCCATGTAGGTATATGTGTAATGATTCGGTAATGAATCTTCACTCTTCAGGTCTTCAGTCCTAGCAAACGCGATAGTTTCTGTTCAGTTTAATTTTGTTGATCGTTTTGTGGACTTGGTACGGTGGTACGTTATCGGTGTAATTTTTTTAAATTTCATTTTTGCGTTCTCGCATTCTTATAATTCAAACGGCCGCTGCATATTTGACCGTAAAATTTTGAAGAGAAAAGCGATGACCTAACTGCAAAACTCAACTTTTTCAGTTAACCATTGTTAGGTGTGTAAAAAGAGGCAGTTCCCTCTTGTAACATACCTTAGGCAAAAATTGATTCTTGTCAGTTTGCTGTCACGACTTTGTGGTCGAATTCGATACTCACGTCGACTTTTGGATGAAGTGTTGTGCCTCGACTTGGATATAGAATTTAATCCAACAGTCGATCTCGGCTTGGTAACTTTACTTTTGTATCGAAGTTGAGTGTCAAGTTCGACTACAAAGTTGCGATATAAAACGGTCAATTTATTCGTGTTGACACGTGTTTTACAGGCTGATTCAGTGGACCGACGTTGTTGAAATTCTATTTCGTTGCTGCTAGTGGGCAGATTGTTCATTATTCAATACATACCTAACTGCTTTTAGTTTTATGTTCAAAAGAGCATGGACATCATTGTAATCTGTGTTGTATGCTCTAGTTTGAACTCTGTTAAACTGCTTACCTGCTAGGTATATTTTCATAAAAACGCCATTGCATTATTTGTATTAAATTATAATTTGGATGATACACACGGTGTTTTGTATTTGTACGTGGTTTCATATTTATGGGTACCTAGAGAGGATACATTGTGCTTACATACCTACTTACCTATAATGTAAACAATACTGGGCAAATATCACGATAATAATATCATATAGGAGCTCTGTACTGACCATTTTGATACCGTGTCTAACAGAACAACTACATGACTGCGTTTGAATCAGTTGCTTTGATATTGTATTTACCTATATAGCAGAACATCGATGCAACTTTTCACTTGAGTTAACAGTAGTTGTCATTATGTGTTTAGCACGACAGCAACGCAACTGCGCTTGAGTCAGCTTGACACAACTGTACTGTGTCAACAGTTCTTATACTCTGCGTTTTTAGCAGAACAGTTATAGGTGTACCTTTTATATTGTGTGTAGTGGAACAATGACTCAGTGTTGCATTATGAACTGTGTTAACCGTTGTTGGAATGTACGTATGTCTAGTAAAATAGTGATGCCACTACAGTCGAGTTGATTGTTTTCATACTGTGTCTAGTAGAACAGTGACACAGCCATACTGTGTTAAACAATTGTCATACTGTGTTTAGAAAAATAGACTCGAACCAGTGACGCAGATGCACCCCTCTACACTCGCGTTGACAGCTGTCATACTGCATGTGTCTTCCGGAACAGTGATGGAATTGTAACTGTGTGGACTGTTGTCATATACTGTGCCTGCAGAATAGCAGCGAGTGACTATAATTATACTCGAGTAGACTGGTTTTATATCTATGGTGTCCAGTAGAACAGCGATACGGCTGTAGCCTCCTTGTGTTAAGACGACGCAACTATACTCGAGTCGACTGCTTTCATACATAGTGTGTGTGTATACCTAAATTAGTGGAACAGTGACAAAAGTCTTTTGTATTTGATTGTTGTCATACTGTGTCAGCAGAAGAACAACGCAACTACTGTCGAGTTGACTGTTTTTGTACTGTGTCTAATGGAATAAACTATAGGTACTTGAGTGAACTGCTGTCATACTGTAGGTACTTGATGGAAGACTGTTGTAGATATGGTACCACATGGTGTATGTATAGGTATGTACTGCTAAGAAATAATGATACGACAGCAGGATATTCAACGGTAACCGCTGTAGATGATTGATTTTTGAAAAAATCAAAAGGCATCGGCTGTCATTGAAAACTAGAGCCTTATGAAACATCGTTTCAGTACCGTACTATTCCAAGATTGCTTCTGAGCAGGGGCCGAAATAGAGCGAAAACTTTGGGAGGGGGATGAAGCCCTAGCGCCCAAGATCTTCTATGTATATAAAAATGAATTATATCTGTCTGTCTGTGTCCTTCATATTTCCATGGAAATTTCTGTTAATGTACGTCTCTGTGTGTGTGTGTCACGCTCCTGTTACTATGACGTCATACTACTACTGAGTATACTTGAGCGAAAACCGTGCTTCAATGGTTGACATTTCCATGGAAATTTCTATGAACAACACGGCTATAAACTGCAGGTGTTTCCTGCAGAGACACGTACTGTAACATTTTATGTGCCTCTGTGTACCCTAATAAAAGAAATGTCTATCAACAATACGGCTGCAGACTGTAGTCGCGCAGGGCACAGCAAAGATCTAGATCAATGAGCACATGGCTGGAAGAAAAATAAATTTTAGTAGAAATGTCAACTACTGAACTGAATTGTCACTATGAAGAACTAAATCATACAGACTGGCTTCGTGTCGGGGGGCATGGTACGGTTTTCGCTCAAGTACACTCATGGCTGGAAGAAAATGGAAATATCAATCCCTGAACTGAATTGTCACCATGAACAGCTAAAGAACTGTGAGCTGAACTGAGCTGGAAATGAGAAAAGAGAAAAGAAGAAGAACAGTAGTCGCGCAGGGCGCAGCAAAGATCAAGATCAATGAGCACATGACTGGACTTACGGTTTTCGCTCAAGTATACCCATGGCTGGAAGAAAAATAAATTTCCATGTTAATGTCAACCACTGAATTCGTATCGGGGAGTATGTCAGGGAGACCTCACAACTATCGCTGTTGTCCTTATTGCCTTTCAACCTCACAAAATGAACAGTGTTATTTACAATGCCGCGAGCTATAAGATATAATATTTCTCAATGAAGCCGTAATGCAATTAGACTTCGCTGTATTGCAAATCAATCCAACCCATTTTCAAAATGTTGAGACTCACGTTGTTTGTGAACTATGTGGTTCAATTGTAGATGGGAGACTTGAAAAGGGGTAGGATACATATATGGCATTCGTTGATACTGAAAAAGCTTTCGACAGTGTTAAATGAGATAAAATGTTTGATATTCTAAAAAGGATAGGGATAAAGAAGAAGGTCAAGTTATTTTAAACTTATATAACAGACAGAAAGCTACATTAAGAATAGAACGAGAGACAGGAGAGGCAAGTATAAAAAAAATGTCCTAAGGCAAGGGTGTTCCTTATCTCCAGTTGGTATTAATTAATTTGTACTCAGAGTGGGTATAAAAGGAATAAAAGAAAAATTTGAAGCAGGTGTAACTATGCATGGAGAGCGAGTAAAGATGTAATGATGCTCAGGTTTGCAGATGATATTGTTTTATTAACTGAAAGAACTATTGATTTGGAAAATGTTTTTAATGGAATGGAGGAGATCTTGAGTTAGAATATTTCATGAAAATATTTAAAAAAATGAAACTAAAGTGATGGTATGTAATCGATGTGAACGTGATAGCTTAAAATAAAACTAGTTTAGGGGAAAATTGAGGAAGTAAGCGAATTTTGCTATATCAGGAGTATAATAACAAAAGGTGGAAAGGTGTAAAGGGATATTAGTAGTGGAATAGCATAAGATACATTAGAATTTTATCGAAAAAGTAATTTATTCTGTCGCGAAACCTGAGCTATCCGGCCCGGTTGGTCCGCGGAGGAGGCAATTCGGCCGGTGGGTAACGGGACCCGGCGGTTCCGGAGGGACCGAAACCCGTCGTAGTTGGCCGAGGACCGTGTCTCGTCGCGAGTCGACATTTTTAAGTAGAGTTCGGGAACGGCCGAAAATAGGGGCGATTAAGTGCGCGGCACCAAATAAATTAAAGATTGCAAAAAATGATTACTATGTATTAAAAATAAGTGTGCAACCGACACCAAATTACAAAAATAGGATGTTTGATAGATTATGGTATGTACAGAATTTACACTTTTCGAATACGGCAAAAACTTTACAAAAAACGTGGAACATCGGGGGTGCGGAAAACTGATACAGCGAAAAATAGGTTCGTAAATGGCGTCGATGGTGGCGGTACGGCGGCGTGGCGGTTAGCGGTGTTCCGACGGCGGTACAGGTTCGTGGTGACCGTGCGGCCTAACTAGTTTCACTGTTCGTAGCTCTGACTAAGGGGTGCGTGGTAAGGGGAAAGGGAGGTGTGAAAGAGGAACAGCCTATCCTGGGGAAAATGAGGTCGAGAAGGGTTTAGAAGAAAGCACCACGGGTGTACTTGCTACTTATGCAGTAGCAAGTAAAGCCGGATCTACTTAGCTCTTTGCAACCTACTGGATACCGAACAGGTACGCATAGAGTTAAGTAGAGGGTAGGACTTGATTAGAACTAGGCTAACGGAAGACCCAGCGGCGCAACGACCGGGGGCGATTAGTAGGCTAGCAGGAAGCGAGAGGTTTCTACGGAGTAAAAGTGTTAAGCTGGGGAAGAGAAGTTTCTAGGTTAGACGATAGGTTTTCAGGCTGGACGAGGTGGCAAGAGATATCCACAGGAACGGCGAGAAGAAGCACGAACTTAGCCAGCGTTGCGAGGCGAGACGCGGATCGACTGTTTCAGGGAGAGAGTCGCCGACCGAATGTCTTTAATGAAGAAGGAGTCGGAAAATTGATTGGGAGGCAGGGCGTCTTTTCGAGTCGCGCAGGATCTGGAGGATTGGATAGGAAAGTGGAACGCTTAAGAATGTGGCTGCGGCTCGACCACCGAATTCGCCGATATCGGGAGAAAGAGACTGAAAAGACAGTATGAATACCGGGGCTAATGGCCAAGGGACAATAGGTAGCCGGTCAATGCGATTTTCGCATCTTCGGATGTTTTGAACTTGATTTAGGAAGGAAACGGGGAACGGGAGGGATGCAGTCGATACACGTTTCGCGAGGGTGAATCTTAATTAGGCCGCGCGGTGACGTAGGAAGGCGGCCGGACAGTTCTGTTTGCAATCGTGAAGAATTTTGGACGACCCACGTGTGGTCATTACAATTGAAATCAAAAACAAATATGTAAATCAAAAATTTTTTTTAAATTTATGTTTGGAGCGTAGCGTTGTGTGAATGTGAAACTTGGACCATAGGAAAACCAGAGAAGAGAAGGATCGAAGCTTTTGAAATGTCATGCTATAGGCGGATACCTACTTAATATCAAATGGACGGATAAGGTAAGAAATGAGGAAATTCTTAACAGAGTAGCAGGTAAAATAGATATTTGGAATGATAAACTAATAGGGCATAGCTTGAGGCACCCAAAAAGAATATCACTCCTGCTAGAAAGAAGGGTAGAAGGAAAGCACTGAGTAGGTCAGCAAAGATTCCAGTATGTTCAACAGATAACCGAGGATGTCAAATAATGTAAGAGTTATCTAGGAATGAAAGAACTTGCACAAGATAGGGGGAAATGGGGAGCGGCATCAAACCGCGGTCATAAGACTGATAACCTTCTTATCAGCACCATAATCATCATATCATACTATAAACATGTTCTGGTTTTCTTTTGAATTTTTAGAAAGACGATCTATGTTCATTTTTACGTGGAATGTAAAGAACAAAATGTGGATTTACGTAGGTATTTTCTTTTGACTCATGCTTTAGAAAAAAGATTCTCAAACAGCTTCGAACTTTGTACTTTTCTTACTTTGGGCACTCACACACATCTACCTTGGTCTTTTTTGTTATCAGTAGGATCACGATTAGGCTCCTCTACACCCTTTATTCTTCGAAATTGGAGGGCGATGGTATCGAACTCACTTAAACCAACTTACTTTAGCCAACTCACTTAAGCCTACGGTCTAACTGACCCGCAATTCGGGCCAGATAGTAATTTTATAGAAATCCAAAATTCATAGCCTCCCCCCCCCCCTAAAAAAAGCACAATATCACAAACGATAATAGCGGTAGTCGTATGGTTTTACATTTTTCATATAGGGGACTAATTTTAAAACCAGGGGTAGGCTTCGTCATCCCTAGCGCCCCACTATTTCCGCCCCTGTTCTGAGGTACAGTTTATTCTAATATTAAACGTGTTTCGTGGAAATTTCACATGCTATAGTTACGTTGTTGTTCTACCAGAGAGGTGCGATATGAAGGAAGAAAGTTACTCGTACCTAATCTTTTTTTGGATAAAGAGGGAGCTCACCGCCATCGTTCTAGCGCTGTCCTTGTCATCGCCTACATGACAAAACAAATTGAACCATTCAAGACGTTATTATTGCGAAACGGCGAGAAGAGAAAAGGACGGGACGGCGGTGGAACGTGAACGGTGCGAGAGGGATGAAGGAAAAACAATAAAATTCTGGGAGAAAATTTAATTTCTACGCCGTTACGGCATTTAGGAGAATAAGCGACCATTTCGAAGGCTATCTGCTCATCGTCTCTCTCGGTTTCTCTTTGTCGTATACATACTGGTGTATATATATCACGCCGGCCAAATAGCCGGCGTGTGTTTTTTCCTCGATGTCCGCAGTTAGACGTACAATCATAGAGGAAGATTTAGTCGCGGATGAAAAAAGGAGCACGAGCGGAGCTGGGAAAAAGGCGGGCGGCCTACTCCTCCGGCCGGACGCCGGGCACGGCGGCATACCGACACTTTTCACATTTATACGTCCCCTGAGAATTTTCGCGTCCTCCGCTTCAATCTTGTAGACAATAGATTGCGTGCCCCTGCCCGTCCGTCCAAAGCTCTGGACCGAGAACGGTGCGTGCTGCCTTGCTGGAGTTTTGAAAATAAAACAGATTTTCGTCGGGGTAAAGATTTATATCGGCCGGACCCGATCCGCCGCGCCGCGATCTTCTACGACGATAAACGTATGTGCGTTTTACGCTGCTGGTTTGCGGTAATTGAAATGTTAGTATACGAATGTACAGATTTATGTTTGCAAGTGCCGAGCCCGAGCGAGGGTTGTACTCGTACACGACTGTGCGGAATAACCTGTGGTGTCTGCGGGGCGAATGAATTGAGAAAATGCGCCGCGTTTTCCGCGGTCTTACGCTCGCCAGCGGTTACACCACTCATTGATCCGGCGGATATTTCCTCGTGCAAACGATGACAGTCCGTACGCATCCAAAGAAGATGGACCGCAGATCCTTCGCTTAAGGGGGAATGAACACCCTCTGATATTGAGCCTGGCTACTTGAAGCTCCTATGCTAAGTCCATTATTAATCCGCCTCCGAAACCTGTCGGAGCTGGATTAACAAAAGGAGTCAAATTGTTTATGATCCCGAGAGGTGCTAGAAGGGGACATCTGAGAATATTTAGTCATTCTTGCTCGGAAATGGGCAGGTTTGATAGACTTTGATCATTTGGTTCGTTGGTTCGTTCTGGTTGATTTTAGTTGGACTGCATTTTTTTTAAATGAGATCAGGGCCGCAGAGAAGAAGTATATAGATGGAGAGTGTGACACTCAGCCATTAGAAGTTAATTGAGAAAGTAAGAACTTTTATTTTTTGATTTTAGTTAAATTTTTTCATAAGTTGAACATTCGTGTGGTCTACATCACCACCACCATCCTCTCTCCCGGAGGAAGGTCAAATTTTGTTATGGTCATTTTCAAGTCCATTTTGATCGATATAAGTTGAATTATTTAGTCTTTTATCACTGTTTTTGGTCCGTTTCGATCAGTATCGGTTTTATAGTTTGTAGTTATTCTTGTTTTTGGTTGCTCGGTTTGGTCGTTTTTTTTTTGTTCATGTTTCTTCAGGTTGTTTTTAATTCGTTTTGGTTAATTTTGGACACTTAATCAATTTTGCTGACATGTGACCGAATATCGTAATATTTGGTCATTGTTTGTTACTTTTTTATCGTCTTCGGTTGTTTTTGCTAATGTTGAATGAATTGTGATCGTATTTCGTCGTTTTTGGTCGAATTTGATTTGACATCGTCATTTCAGGTCAATTCTTAGTCCGGTTTGGTCGGATATAGTTTCTCTTAACCATATGTTTTGTTTAAAAGTTTTTTTGTATTTTTGAGAAGGTAAGGGAAAGGGTCAACTCCTCAACTCAAATCAGAATTGACCTGATTTAATTATTCCCGGTAGGATGTATCAGATTTAGTCGTATTTTATCGTGTTTGGTTCTGGTTATTTTCGACCGATTTTGGTTAGAGTTGGGCGAATTTGGTGGAATTGTTTTTTTTTTTGTTTTTTTTTTGTTTTTTTTTCTATTTTCTCTATGTACTTAGTCTTTGCGGTATTTTATGATCAGACTTGGTCCCATTCTCGTGATAACTTTTGGCAAAGTTTGTTAGAGCTGGATTTACTTGCGTGATAGGTCCACGCAGCCATAACCCTGAAGGCTCAATTGGGAAGAAACTGTCGCAGCTAACTCTCATTAGGAAGTACGATTTTTCGAAAGAACTCGATACGTTTCCAGTTAGTCGATAGTTTTTAATCAATTAGTTGTGCCGAATTCGCTTATTAATTATCTTAATTTAATTAGTTACTTCCCATTAATTGGTTGCTTTTAATTAATTATTTATACCGAATTCGTCGATTAATTTTAATTTAATCCGATTACTTCCGATTAATCGGACCTTGCCAGTCAGTATTGCCTCCCATTTATCGAGAATGCGCACTAATAGTGGAATTTCACTTCTTGTTATTGAAAGGTACAGAAAAGTTCACTCGAGCCCCACTTTCACTCTTGGATCAATAATAATAGATGGCTTTTTTTAATCATTTAAGAAGGGGACATACTTAAGGAAGGAATGGCAGAAAATGTCCAGTAATTTTTTAACAAAAACCATTTTCTGTCCCCCAGAAGGCGAGCTGGACTGTTCCACCAGCTTTGGATTTTCAAGAGAACGTGTCAAAGGAAGTATCGGGTACGAGTTTTTGGGTCGCTCATTTCGAGTGTCAACTACGAGTTTAAATTTTGATCCGATTCCGAATTTTTGGCTCAAAATCTAAATTTTACTTATGAAATGGGCCAAATGGATTTATTTTGGAAACATTGAACAAAATATCGAGGATGGCGTTTTCTCAAGTCGTTAATTTCCAAAATTGTACCGGATTTCTAATTCGATTTAGGTTTTATTATAGGATCCGAGGCTGCAAGGATGTGAGAATGCCAATCTCCTCAATCGTTCCCTTTAGTTTAGAAAATTATGCTTAAAACTTGCGACTTGGTTGCTGCGACTTGCAGAGCAACACCCTGCCGATGTAAGATGATCGCGATAACTTGCCACAGGATACCGCATCCTGCATTCGTACGTATACATACGTATGTTACTATAACCTTACACCGCGGACACTATATCAGAACTGAAGGAGGAAAAGGAAATTGAAGAAAGGGGAAACAGAAAGAGAAGGCGTTAGAAAAGTCTTCAAGAACCGAACCAAATGGTAATTGAGTTTGACGAAAGCTTCAGTGTAACGGTCTAGAAGTGGTCCGTTAGAAGTCTTTTAAAAACAAAATTAACGTCTTTTCCTCCGTTCGTTCTTCAGCTTTTCACCTTTTTCCCCTTTTCTCTCTCTCACTCTCTCTCTTTTTTTTTTTTTTAAATTGGCTCAAATTGGGCATCGGTACTTATAAGCGTTGGGATGGAAATCCCGAGAGGCCCGGGTATTCGTGTTTCGGGGGGGTTGATCGTAGGCTAATGTGCAACGTTTGCGTGTGTGTCGGAAACGCGAGCACTGACGCGTTATTAGGTTAAAGTCAACATCTCAACTCGGCTGTACGAGCCTCTCGTTTTGAGGGTCGAATCGGAAACACTATTGTTTCTTCTCCTTCTTGTTGGTCGCCAAGTGACAGAAAGAGAAAGAGAGCCAGAGTGGTGTACAAAAACTATACGGCAGCCGGGATAAACGATCTTTCTTCACTTTCGAGAGCGAAAAGACAAGCCAGCACTTGAAGGCGTGGGCCGAAATTAATAGATGCGGATTGATTGGTGGCGGACCTTGCAGTCTTGTAAGGGCCGAAGGGAAGGGGTGCGGGATTCGAGTGGCAAATGTGACTACTCGCGGTCAGTCGTACAGATCGAGAGGTTCTCTCGAAACCGGACTTCCGAGGAAAAAGACTTGCAGGAAAAATAAGATCGAAAATAAATCTTTTCAAGTATTTTAGTTCGTCGTAAGTCGACGATAAAAATAAATATGCGTACGTCGCCTCCATTCGCCATGGTTAAAGATAAGAGTAAAAATTTTTGACCAACGCATTGAAAGCCAAATAGAAGAAAAAAAGGAGCGAAAGTGAACAGTTCGACATGGTATGTAGTAAGATATGAAAGAGGAAAAAGCAACCAAGATATCTGTACGTGTAAGGAGAGTTGCTAGATGTGGGAAAACGAGGCAAAAGTAAAAGTCCTGGGATCCTGCAATTGTGAAAATTTACTGTTAGACTAATTATTGCTCATTAAGTCAACCGCAGCCGAAGGAATGCCGTAACACGATATTAGGTGAAGAACACATGGGGTTCTGCGCGCAAAAAAAAAAAAAAAAAAAAAAAAAAAGAAAAGAAAAACCTGTCAATTGCAGGTAGAGCTGTGGGCCGAGTGTTGAATGGGCTGGAGCGGCGAAAATTTAAAACTTTCCGACGATGGCGTTGTCGGCGGCGTCACTGGCATTTGGCCATTTGAGCCGCAGAGATGGGCAAAAATCGAATTAATAAATAATAATTTCATCCGATACGTTCGGTGGACAACGTGGTGACAGCAAAGATTTGTTGCGTGTTTCAGTTCTAACAGCAGTGAGCTATCTATTTATGCTTCCATAGTTCAGTATTCAGATAACAGACAACGGTGTAAATAATTATTTCAGAATAGAAACAATATACTCGTCACCAACTTGAAAGTTAAAACTAGGAAAGAATTTATTAGTATTGATGTTTTCTGTTCTCTGTTTTCACGAGGTAGATTAGTAGTTACCATTATATAATAGAAAAGAATCGATGAAGAAAAACAGCAAAATACAAAAAAAAATGTTAGTAAAAAAACCGGAGAAAAAGAGAAGAAAAACAGGGAAAAAAACTTGAAACCGTCTCTAACTCCCTAAGTGTAATCACTATTAGCCGCCTAGTAATGTGTCTAGAGTGACTACAAATGAATAAGTGACAGTGAGTGATGTGCAGAGATGGGTAACATTAAAAAGCAGATGGCTGAAAATCATGAACTTACAATCATTATGAAATCTTTAGAAAGTACGATTTTAAAATCAAAAATTATTTTTAAAAAATGATGGAAAATTATAATTAAAATTATTTTTTACCGAAATTTTTTATTATAAGATCAAATAAATCCTAAAAAATAACATATGATTTAAATTCTTAAGTCAAAATCTTTAAAATCGAAGACCAGCTGATTTTCAAAATCATGATTTTGAAGTCAAACATAAAGTAATTTTATCTAAAATCAATTAATTTTAATGAATTTTTTTATTTTCTTATTGTCGATTTTGCTCTGTCTTTGGTGATACGGCGGACAAAACCGAAACCTAATCTTATAATGATATGAAATCCGAGAGTTACCACAGTTTGTTTAAGTAATATTAATACTAATAATATCCATATATTATTTTTCTCTCTACAAGTTTGGCCTTCAAGAATTGAAAAATCTAGAGGAAAAAATACGGGAGAAAAAAGGGTGGGAACCAAATAATAAGGAGGTGGGTGGAGGCGAATTTACAGAGTGGCTTTCCGTTTTCGTTTCCCCAAATGAATAGAAAATGAACGATCACCATGTGCTCAGCTGGCAACGCCGCTGATGAATTTATCGGCGGTGGTGACGCGACGGCAGCGCGAAAAATTTGACCGTGGTGACGGCATACCACGGCGGCGCGCAATTCTAATCACAACCAATTAGAATGACAGATAATGTTATATTCGTCAAATTTACCACATTTTGGTCTCTTAATTCTCCATAATGGTCTGACTTCGAATTGGACCGTAATTTTTCTACACCCCCCTCCCCTTCCCTCCTAATAATAACATATTATTTAAATTCCAGCTTCTTAACTCGATTAAACCCCCGCTATCATTTGACATAGGTCGCATGAATAAAAATAAATTTCAGCTTCTTAACACAATTAAACACTCGCTATCATTGGATATAGGTCGGATCAATAAAAAAATTAATTATCGAGTAAATAAATGAGTAAGGCTTACGCTTCGTTTGCTTAAAAAGAAGACACTATTTCATGTGTGTGCTTAAACCATACAGGAACCGGTAATGCTAATGTATTCTCGGTCAGTATAAAACGCGCAAATGTACAATTTTGATACAATTTAAAAGAAAATAAAAAGTGGAATTGCGCCTGCACGCGAGTTGTCAAGTGTCGCCGCGTTTCGTAGTAACAACTTGCGCATGCGCAATTCCATTTTGCATCCTTATAAGTTGTGTATTTGCGTTTCTTACGCCTTTACATTGGAACATTTTCTGATACAAAATATAATCAGGATTTACATAAATATGAATATCCTTGTGAAAGAAAGAAAACGACACGACATCGTTCATTGTATTCGTATTTTCTGATCGCCCGATTTTATGCAGCCCCCCGTTACGAATATTTCAGCGCGCTCTCTCCCTTGGAAGCGCGCTGTTGCTTCGTATCGAATGACCAGAAGCGTGGAAGTTCGGACTGCTTTGAGGAAGAATAAAGATAAAGAAAGCGAAGAAAATAGGGTCGGGAAATGGAACTCGAGATCATTCGGCGAGCATTCTATTCGCATTTGTAGGTAGGTAGGTACTAGGTAGGTGAGTGGGTGGGTGGGTAGGTTGGTAGTTAGGTATGTATTGACATGTACTTTGTGCGGTCCCTCGTCACGGGTATCAGTATCGCAGTCGAGTTCAACTTACATCAAAGTTGATCGCGTCTCCTAATACGTTTTTCACGCCATGTGACTCAAACTGACCGATCATTTTGACTTGGCGCATTCAAATACTTAACGTGATACGTTATAATTATGAAAAACGGCCGTATTGTCGATTACGAACGAGCTATGTAGAATTGTAGATGGAAATTTTCTACTCGTGTACTAATTTTATTTCGACGTTGTTTTTTTTTTTTTTTTTCTTCTGTCCCTACAGCATACTCGAACTGCGCAAGGAGAAGAGTCGAGACGCGGCTCGATCACGCCGCGGCAAAGAGAACTACGAATTCTACGAACTAGCCAAAATGCTACCACTGCCGGCGGCCATTACGTCGCAGTTGGACAAAGCGTCCATAATTCGACTCACCATTTCGTACCTGAAGCTACGCGATTTCTCCGGACACGGTGATCCGCCGTGGAATCGGGACACGCCGCCACTCGGCAAAAACCTAAAAAGTAAGTAAATTTTCGTCTACTTTTCGACACACCAGTCTCGTGGCCGATATTGACCACTGGTCATCGTCTGTATATTCCGCTGCCCTCGCACTTTTCTTCGAAAACGGTCGCGTTTAATCGTCGCGCAAATCGCGTTAAAGAATTTTCGTCGCGCCCCATCGGGAATTGGGTGGTTTTGGGGAAAGGTACGTGTCACCCCAGCCCCCCCCACGAAATTGTGCTCCGGTGAAGGGTAAACGGCGACGTGTATGCGTAATTGAATGAATGTCCGCTGGACCCCCGGCGGCCACTTGCTGTGACCGCTTCATCAGCGAGACAAGCGAAGTGAAAAGTGTCCGCAATGTGGCCGCATCAGCGAAAACGAAATTATCGTCGACTTTTCGTTAAATACGCTGACAGGTGCGGATCGCGCGGCCCCCAACGAATGAGAAGCGAGCGAAGGGGGTTGATATTACGATTTGCACCCTTACGCGGGGCTGTCGAAGACAGTTGTAAAAAGTGCATTCGTCGAAGTTAAGAGCTGCTTGTTCATTCGTGATTTTCTTTTTCTTCTGGTTACGCAATCGGAGAATTTCTCTGTGGGTGATGAGACGACTTGGAAGAGAAAAACCACGATGAAAAAATAAAAAATGAAATTGTTAGAGCAACCCAGAAATAATGAGTGTTAGTGACGTATTTTTTCCCTCGTTGGTGGCTTTCTGATGCTGGGTCGACGGATTAGCGAAGAGTTTAAATCGAGAAGATCGTGTCAGGCCGCGATGAAATGTAGAATGAGAGGGTGAACGGCGATCGAATTAAAATTGTCTGTTTTTTCGTTTCGTGTATTGTGTGTCGTGTCTGCGAGAGACTAACTCAAAGGGGGCAGATAGTTGGGTTAAAACTTACCTAAGTACTTTGAAATTTGCTGCAACCGAGTATTAATCGTTGCGTGAGCTGCGAATGGAGTAGATTAATGGGAATAGTGACGGCTTCGATGGCTTCGTGAGAAATGTTCGAATTCCCGATTGAAGAGAGCAACGCAATAATAGTTGAAATCCCCCCCCCCCCCCAGGAGAGTACAAAAACTTAATATGTAGGTCAACGAGCATAAAAAAAAGTAAGTTACAATCTACCCCTGTACCCCCTCCCCCCCATTCCAATGCTATTGATTGTCATAATTTTACTGCTATCTAAAGGTCGCCATGCTGACCCGTTGCCGTGGACATTCGCAACTAATCAGAGAACTCTGTTGTACGTCATCACCACTGCCTCCCTTCTGATTGGTTGGGAATCGCCACGGTGGTGGTTTTACTGCGGCGGATTTCAAGTAGTTTTAAGATTGTGACGATTTTGCGTCGCTCTTGTTATCGGGGCTGCTTTACAAAAAGAGTGAGAAGAACGGATCGACAGTAAATAACCGAACTTGTGCTAGTTAGCCTCCAAGATTTCAACCTCCATAGGCAATCAGTAGCAGCCACAATTTTTTAAGGACAATTAATTGTGCGCGCCTTGGTTTTGTATTTAGCGAGGCAATTTTTAAAACACAATCGATGTTAAAAACGAGAATAAAAAATATCGTTAAGCGGCTCGATGCTTCCTGCAGTTTTGCTATTTCACGGTTGAACTTGCGATTTAGCCCACCAAATCCAGGGCCGCGCAGAAGAAATACGGGCCTTGGGGGGGGGGGGTAAAAAGTAGGTAAGAGCAAAAGAAAATGTTTTTAGGGCCCTTTTTGTAAAGACAGATTTTTTAGCACTGGCGGGCCCTTAGCGGGCCCCTCAAAAAAACTCGGGCCCGGGGGAAACCTTCCATTCCCCCCTCTCTGCACAGGCCTGCCCAAATCGAGATAGAATTAATAATTGGAATGAATTCCGACATCGGGTACCCGAAAATTAGGCTAGATGCCAGTCAAATTAGGAAAGTACGAGGAATTAACTACGATAAAAGATATTTTGTTGAAAGTTGTCTAAAATAGTTTCCCTAGTACTATAAAAAGTCAGTACCTCCACTCGGCTTCGTGATATGTTTAGAGCGTTTGAAGCCTCCGGAGTTTTGAACTGAGGCGAAAATGAAGTAAAGTAATATATTGGACGAAGTGCGCTTCAGTTAGTTCGTTTTGCTATCGGCCGACCAACCAGAATCGAGTGACCGGGTTCTGAGAATACAGCACCGCTAGTTGGACGGCAATAACGTTTTGCCGAGAACGAGGAGCAGCAGTTGTACATTCGTACTCGTATATTTCTTTTCTGGAAACCATCTTATAAAAATTCTCAGTCCGAGTCTATTGTGACCGCACCGTACAAAAATAATACGTGATAGACGCGCACGAAGCCTAAGGGAAGATCAACTCCTCGAGAGAGTGTGTCTGGGTAAACGAAAAATAAAGCGCGCGAGAGAGACGAAGAAGCGGAAAAATAATTCGCATCTCGGTGAATTGAATTCGATTGACCATTGGCTATAAGAGCATTAAATTAAATAACTCCCTTGTTTATTTCTACGGTGTTTAATGTTTACTCAAGGCGTCGTCTCTTCGTGTACGCGCTCTTCCTATAAACTCGCTTAATTTTTCATCTTTCTTTCTACGAGTATCTCGTTTCACTTCCGCTCGACGCTTCTTCGTCCGTCAGTTGGTGGTGGTCTAAATCGACTTCAAAATATTGGCCAATATCGTTCGTTATCTCTGGATCTGAAGGGAGCGAATGAAGAACGAGAGCGTTTGGATCCAGAGTCGGCGTGAAGAACACGGTGGATAAACATGAAAAATACCAGCTAAAAATAGAGAAAAAAAACCTACAAATTTCAGTTTATGACCGAAGAAAAAGTCACCAACTACTTAATTTTCCCAACTGAATGCCAAAATTTCCCGACTGTAGGGGTGGGGGTGGGGGCTCTCTCGCCGGTCTGAGGGAGTTTTTGTAGACAACTAGATGACGAGACACGATGTAAAGAACGGAAAGACAGACAGAGAGACAGAAACATAAAAACAGATATATTAAATACGGGATGTGGGGATCCGGAAAAATCTTGGCTTTCGACTTCGCTTCTGTTTGATTCAGAATACAATGACAAAAATGTATTGGGGTTAGACGATGCAAAGATTGCAGATAATGAGTTCGATTACCGGATTCTGGATTTTGGCTCTGGACTTCAGTTTTTCATCAACTGGAAAGAAGTAAGAAGGCACTTAGCTGTTTTTTTATTTCTTTCTTTCTCTCTTTCTCTACCTGATCAAGTTTTTCTGTAGTCTTAAAGCCTCATGTACATTACGACAGTATAATTATCGTGATAGTGGAACTATCATGCACGCGTGATAGTTTGTGACAGCACCTGACAGCATTGCTGTCGCAGTTACTGATAGTTTGTTTACACTGTGAGAGTCAGCAACTGTCGCGATAGTATACTATCATAATGTAAACGAGGCTTAACGAATGTTTGTCAGTCTGGCTGGATGATTGTTTCGACTCTCTCTATTTGAATCGATCTTAAGATGGCACAACTGCTCTTATGGTTTTCGATTTTGAGTAAGCAACCTAAACCAGCAACTTTTCCCGGCAAAAGCAGGATGAATGGAGGCAATGACTGGGTCCTTATTACATAAGTAGAGAAACATTACGTTATTCTAATTTATTTGATTTTACCGCTCGTCAGCTATAGTTACCGAAGCATTGTCGATTCCAACGTTCCTCTCTGGCGGATCGTTGCCCCAGTGGCTTTCCAGGTATATCCGTGCCTGCTCCAGAACGTCTCAAAAGGGCAAAGGGAAAGGAATCCGGGTAGAAAACTTCTATACGTGTCTTACCGTATCCCCTTTTGCTTTATAATAATTAAGCTAACGGATTGCAATGGAGAGCACAAGATGAAAAGGAAGATATCTCACACCGTTGTTGTTGTTATTATTATTATCATCATCATCATCGTCGTCGTCGTCCTCTTCCTCCTCATCATCTTCATCCGAAATCTAATCTTACATTAGGGTCGCGTATTTGCAATAAAAGCGACAAAACGCCTCGCCCTACGGCGTAACTCATAATTTCTAATAAATGGCGCGCACGCACACACTATCGTACAGTCGAAAAGCTAACTTAAGTCAAAATTTCGCTGCTCCATTCCGATTACTATGTATTATATACATGTACATGTATCTATCTGCGAACGTGTATCCCATCCACCCGGTGTACACATACACATACAGACGCACACTATTAGCTTTATTACCGTCTTCTTTAATGAGTTTTCTTCCCGTACCGTTTAAGAGTGCGAGCCGAGTCATCGACTTCTTGTAGAAATAAATCGGAATAAAAGACGCTGCGGGTCGCGAAGACGTGTCCTATTGTTTTGCACGACATCGACTCCGCGACTTTTACCAATGACGACGAAAATGGTGTTCAAAAGTCATCCGCTGGAAATTACGAGAGTACGAGTAGAAGGAAGCAATGTGGAAAACCGAGCTGGAACGGGAATGCCAGCGACGAAGAAGCCGCCCCATGTGTTAGACAGGGGTCAGTGGAAGGACCGAACTAATGATTTGATTTGAACGGGTGAAAAATTGTACTTATCGGTAGTACAGATATAGTCGAAGACGCTCGCGAGATTATGTGAAATGAATAAGAGGGAGACAGGAAGGCTGGACAGGCCTATGGCTAAATCAGATTTGCAAGCCTGCCCCGTGAAGGCGTCGAACTCCCTGTATAGTAGATGTACGTATAGTAGATCACACCCACTCACTTTCATTCGTGAGAACAAATCCATTTGTCGAGTTGATTACTACAATACATGGAAAACGTTGTCCCTTCTCTTCCCGCCTGGAATAACAAGGAACCAGAGATCTAAGATCTAAGAGCATGGATTTCTCCACCTTCCGCGGTATTCTGTTGATGATGGAAGAAAAGTAAAAGCTTCAGATGTGACTTGAAGGGACATGTGGGAAAACCTGATGGAAACATCAGTAGAGAAATCATACGTGTAATCGTATTATGGAAATATTAAGAAATTATGTAGGGAAGTCGTTATAGGAACGTAATTCTGCAAAACTACGTATTTAGGAGAATTAAGTACATGTTAGGATATCGTACATCACATAAAATCATGTCGAAAGTTAATAAAGGAAAAAGGAAAATCATGCGGGGAGTTCTCTCGAAGTGCATGAAAATCATATGGTATATAGGGCCTTTTGCTTTTTCGCTATAAAATGTGCAGTAGTGAAGGGTTGTCTGGAAATATGTAGTTGCAAAGGAAACTTGGAAGTATTCAATAGCTCCATCCCAACATTTAATGCGCTGTATCCAGCCTTCATCGTGCGAATCCTTGACAAAGTGAACATCACAAAACTGATAAACAGCGGTCACTTTCTTCATTCTCTCTCTCTCTCTCTCTCTCTCTCTCTCTCTCTCTCTCTCACTAGAAGAAGAGAGAAATCCATCTTGACTGCATACTCGATAACCCCCACTGGTGCAAGACGAGGAGGAGGAAAAGGACTGTTGCCTCTTTTTTCTTTGAGCAGATTTCATCTAATGTAGTGAGCGCTTTCGATGTCTGTGCTTCGCTCGATGTAGTTTGACTATTGCCTGAGCTTTTTGTTTTTACTAGTTCTGAAGTGTTGGACACTTTCCGGGCAAGTTCAACTTTCTGGCTGTAGTTATTTCTTTCGGAAATGATTTTTGCGCACCCACGTGTAATAGGGGAAGGCCATTTTTCTATAATCTAGTTGTGGTCCATATGAGAAATCCTATAGGGGGTCCATATTAAACATTTTTATAAGAAATATTTATTTCAGTTTACCTCGAGTTTCATAAACGATCGAGTTTTATTGAATATACGACATAGAAGTACTCGTCTTCGCCTTCTTTTTGATATACGTTCGTATATCGCTTTGCAAAAAACTTCAGCCGAGTACACTTTCGGTGAGCTTTCGTAGAATTTTAACAGAAACCTTTTACTTCTGCAGTTTCATTCTTCTCCTCGATCTCGCTTCTATACTTATATTTGGCTTCCTGGGCACCGATTTCTCGCGCCAGACAGTTATTTCGTCATCACAAACTACCTCAATTTTTTCCCGCCAGATAGCGCTGTTAGCGTTCGAGGTTTAGGGGTGGTCCGTATTAGGCACCTCTACCGCACAGGAAAATCACACGTGGAAATAATGTAAAAATTTCATGTAGGAAAGTCGTGACGGCAAATCCTACGCTAAGTCAATCATATATTTGTAGAAATTATACGAGGGAATCTTACGGGGAAGTACATAATACAAGAATTTCATAAAAGAGACATCGTGTACAGTGATTACACGTACATAGAAATTATACGAGGAGATTATATATGGTAGGGCACGCGTGTAATGTATACGCATGAATTTACCTGTATGCAAAAAATTATGCCGGGAAACTGTTCGGAAAGAATATAATACGGGGAACATAAATGTTGTAAGGAATTTACGTAGCAAAATCATAAAGTGATTTCGTATTATTATTGAGAAACAATTTAGGCGGGAAATTGTTTGAGAAGAATATACAGGGAATGCGTACAAGGAAATAAAAAAGGAAGATTATCCGGAGAAAGCGTGTAAAAACATCCTATATAGGTACAAGGAAATCGAGGAGAGAAATTGTATAGGACATCATACAGGAAAATCACGAGTAAAGTCTTGTGAGAAAATAATCTATAAGGAAATCATACAAGGGCACATCGAGAGATCATGCTTAATGAAACCATATAATATACTGGAATGGTATAGGAAAGTCGTATAGGGATACCATACGCGGAAATGAAGAATCATGTAAGGAATTCGTGCAGGAAAGTTATACAGTGTGATTACAGAACAAACATACATGGAGATGAAAAAGACATCGGTGCAGGGAAACTGCAAAGAAATATTACCTATCTAGGAAGACCGTGATTACGAGGAAATTGGATTGGTAAATTGTATTGGGAAATCGTATAGAAATCATATTGGAAAATTATACCGAAAAGCCCTATAGGAAGAGTCATATGATAGGCAGGTAATTCATACGAGATTACGACAGAGGGTAATAATATACAGGATGTCTTAACTAAAAGCGCTCTCTATCTTTAATTTTGATCGCGAAGTCAGATCTCGCTGGATGACAAAGCAGAATCTCAATTTTGTAATGTCTAGTTTCTTCTCGAGTGAAAAAAGTTTCTATCGACCAAAAGAGGGACTAGAATGTTCTCCCAACTTTGGATTTTCAAATGAGGACTCGTCAAATAAAGTATCGAAATAGGTTTATCTCGAGTCGCTCATTTCAAATATCTAATCAAATTTTTGATACTACTCTTACTGGGGCCTCGGAATTCAAACTTCATTCGTGAAATGGACAAAATTAACTCTTTGCTCGCTTCAACTGGGAAATCTAAATTTTGTCCCCAAATCGAGGTCTGATTAGAAATCTGACATCATTTTCAAAATCAGCGGCTGAGAAAAAAACCGATATTTTCAATATTTTGTTCGATTTTTCTGGGGGAAAAAAAGAAGTCAATTTAGCTCATTTTACGAGTAAAATCTTGATTTTAACCTTGAAAAAATTGAAGCCGGGTCAAAAATCTGATTGGGCGTTCGACATCAGCGACTTAAAAACCTTATTACAATACATTAGTTGATGCGTTTCTCGTTTGAAAATTCAAAGTAGTTGGAACGTTCTAGCTTCCCTTTTGGGGGAGAGAAAATTTTTTCACTGGCAAAGAAACTAAACATTGTCAACTTGCGATCTTGCTTAGTTGCCCCTCGTTCCGATTTCGCGGTGTAAAATAAAGATGAGAGGACATATGTCATTAGATACCCTGTTCAGAAAATCATATGAGTAATCTATACAGGGTGTTTCACAAATTGGTTCTCCTCCCTCTTTATTTTTTGATCGTGAAGTGGAAGCTTTACGGGACGGAAATGTATCTTCAAGTTACAAGGTCTACTTTCTTTTCGTGTAAAAAAAATTTATTTTCTAAAGCCAACTTGGTAGTCTCAAATGGAAAGGTACCAACAAAATATCGAAATAGGTGTTCCTTGGGTCGCTGATTTCGATTATCGCATCAGAGATGTTTGAATTGGCTCCATTTCGACCCAAACATCCAAATTTAGGTGAAAATTAAATTGGTTCGAGGGATCGAACGAAGTAAGTATCGAAATAGGAATTTTCTCGGAAGATCGCGTTAGATTTTTGATCCCGCCTCGGTTTGGGCCCAAAAATCCAAACTTCGGAAATGAAATGGGCCAGAATAAATTGGCTTTGAAAATACAATAAAAAATTATTTTTTTTGTTGGTGGGAGAGGGTGGAGAGAGAGGTCACTGATTTTGAATATCGCATCAGGTTTCTGATCTAATCCCGATCTGGACCACAAATTCCAACAACTGACATGGAGTGAAAAATTGTATTCCGTATCGAAATATTTTTATTTTTAGGTCACAAATTTCGAATATCGCATCCAATTTTGATACCAGTCCGGATTGACGTTCTAAAATCGAGCCTATGTATTGAAATGAGGATGTTCCGGGTTCTGAGTAGGTATCACTGTGCGGGTATCTTATTATATTCAGCATTTTGCTTTATTAGAAACCCCAAATTGGTAACTCGCAATGAAAATCAGCAAACTTTACCAAAGTATTATTCGGAAGCACTTTCACGCATATCGTTTAAAAGTATTAAGCGAAATCGACTTCTTTTTAGCCTTTCTCTGCCATGTTTGTGAGTCGAATGGAAACTTTCGACGAGCACAGTTGAGTAACCAAATTTTATAATAAAAAATGACAATTTTCACAATTTTTTCATTTTCAAATTTACCGCATTGAATGATGAAGAAGTCATTGACGAACGGCATCACAAAGTCACAGGTGTCGTATTATCGAACAGTCGGAGGGCTTCTTTCTTGCTCCGTAAGCGAATTGGGAGATCAGTTGAGATGAAATAGAATGAGCTACGTAGGTGGATAATTCTAAAAAAAAAAGCAATTTTCAGGTACCAATGCAATTCTCAACAACTAAACACGTTTTCCAATTTTTTTTTTACTGTGTTGTAGAGCAACGTGTCCCTCACTTTTTTCAACAATTAGAAATAATATGCCCCCTCTCCTAATTTCAAAAAATCCTTCAGAATCCTCGAAATCTCCAATGCCGTGGCTGTAACTCACTAGTCCTTATTTTATAAAAGTCTCCATAATGATGTTAACTAGGCATTATTTCACGGGAAATCAATATAAATATTATTGGAAGGGTTAAAGCAAAGACAGACACCTACAAAATGGACAAAAAGTTTTCTATGTGACCCAGATGAGAGCTTTTAGTTGTGTAACTGGGTTTTTGTTCCTATGCCGTGGCCATTTTTTAAGTTGCTTCTTCTGGCACACTGTTTACATGTTTCATGCGGCTGCGAATCTGAATGGCTTCGTTTGAATAGTGATAACATAATCCGCATCTTAGATCTTGGATACTGTACGCCTTATCGATTCTGTAATAATAAATCAGTGAAGTTAGTGTTGTGTACAATTTTTGGTATCCGATAGCGTGGCTGTTCGTTCTCCGCCAAAATGATAGGATTTTCACCTGAAACAAGAAGGAGAACCCTTAATTAGTACGTGTGATGAAATTAAGATTGAAAAGTAGCTTTGAAAATACTTTCAGGCTGTAGAAAAATAGAATTATTGAAAATTTTCCAATGTCGTGTCTTGCTTTTTGTCTCTTATGTCGGGGCATAAGCTGCTTCCAATGACCACGGCATTGGAAAGTGATAACCCCGACATGAGATTTTGAAAGTGAAATGTATGTACTTGTACAGTTAAACCTGCTTATGTTTGTTTATCAGTGGCCCTTTCCCACAAAGAACGATTAAAGCGAAAGAAAATCTGCTAGGTATCAAAAATGATCCAATGTATGCAAACGAGTCTTATCCAAAATTTTATGTTAACTATTAACTAAATAATATTAAGAGAAACATTTAATTTCATGCCAAAGTGTCTCATCTTGCTTAGAGAGTGTTTTGATATTTTTACAAGTTTGTTCATTGAGTTTTTGTTTAAATATAATGATTTTGTCTGCTAGTCGTCAATATCAAAGATTTATTTAGTCATTTTAAGTGAGCAATTCCGTGATTTTATGAAAGTGGTCCTAAATTTTTAGTCAGAATAAGTCTAAGGCTACTTCTCTGTGTTAATTTTTTGTTTGATTAATGAGTACTGTCCTAATCTCATTTCAAATTCAACTTAACAAGATTTTTCAAAATATTGTGACTGTTTCATTACCTGTCCTTTGTATGGGATTCAACTGCAGTCTGGTACCTTACTCCTAAAACATGGTTCTCCACATAATTTTTGCACTGAGATAAGTGGGTAAGTTTTTAACACAATTTAAACCTGGAATGAAACATATAAATTGTAATACCTATAATAAGTATAATTTTTCAACTAGTCCCCACCATTCAATACTTACCTAATAAACGTTGGTCATTGTTCTCCAACAGGTTAAATACAACAGCATAATATATCTTCTCTTCATGTTGAAGGTTTGAAGTTGAATAACATCTGGCCACGGCATAAGAATTTCCAATGCTGTGGCTCATTTTTACTGAGCCACGGCATTGGAGAATAGCCACGGCATGAGAAGTTCTCATGCCGTGGATAGATAATATTTTTAAATGCTCTGCCCCCTCCCCTGGTCAACATGAATTGAGCAGAAGGGTGTTTATGTCTTGTGGGACACACAAACAATAAATTCCACCTTCAAATTCCCCCAAACAGAAACTTTTTGAATGGAAAATTTTACTCTGTGAAAATTCCTTTTTTTTTTTTTAGAATTACCCAGGTAGTAGGTAGTAGGTATGTATATGAGATGTATGTAGATAAAATTCTACACGTAGAGAGCCTTACTCGTATCGAATTTATGAACTCGTACCTACAGTACGCGCTACGCGTGAATTTTCTTAATTCAGTCGCGAAGTGGAGTTGGCCAACGGCAGTCGCACTGGTCCTAAAAATGCCACGCATGCTCGCTCGCGTTTTTAATTCCTCGTCTTTCAAGTTTTTCACGGTATGGTCCGCATTATCGCAGTGAAAATTCGATTGCTCGACGATTCGATGGGCATTTGATTGATGAACTATCGGACATTCTTTGATTCGTCACACGTCAGCGTCGTCTGCTCATTTTCCGATCCGATGCTATTATACTCTCGTACTCGCATGCACCTATTACCTAGTACCTAGTACCTAGTGCCTACTACCTACTACCTAGTACCTAATACCTAATACTTCGTACCTAGCCAGTCACTTTGTACGTACTACTGTGCGAGTATTATGTGTCCCGTCCCCTCCCCTCCTGTCTTCGCTTTACTCTGTCCAGCCGTAGTCCGTACTCTGCACAGTGCAGAGTGTAGGTACACGACGACATCAGCAAAACCTTTGCAGGTGCGTATCACATTTTTCTGGCCAATTTCCATCGGCCGTGTTCATGTTCATGTTTATGTTCATGTTCATTGTTCATACTTGTATCGTCGTATACAGTATACACTGCCGCGCCGCCCGCGCCGTGCCGCGCCCTCCCGATCGACTTTCTACGTTGTGAGCTGGCAAGTTACGAATTTTTTAACTCGAACCGAATATCCGACGGTCATTCTATCGGCGTAATGAACCGAAAGTGCTCCTACTCGGAATTCCTCGCTCGGACAGTTTTGTCGTGTATCAACAACAAAAAAAAATCACTCTTACCCTTGCTTGAGCTATTTTTTTCCTTCTTCTTCTTCAATTCCGAAAATGAATTCCAGATTTCGAATACATACGCGTGAACGAAAGAAGCCGAAAAGAAAAAGCGAAGAAGACTTTACCCTATTCCCTTTCTTTCGGTTTTAAAAAATAATTTATTATTAGATTTTGAACGCTCGAGGAGTTATCGAAACGGATTTTTCGGGTCGCTTGCCACCACTTTGTTTAGAATTTGCATATAGTGTAGTTGCGGCGCACTGTATGCAGTTAATAGCGGCAAGAGGGTTGAAATAGACTTGCAGCTACCCTCGTGGCCTCTTCTTTCTGTCCCTTGTCTAATGACGTTATCGCTGCGACAAAACAAATTAGGTTTATTTATTTAGTAACGATAATACGCTCCCACCGCCCACCGACCACTCTTTAGGCCGGTATAGACCTTCATCAGTTTGGCTGTGGCGTGTTTGAAGAACATCGTAAAGGCACTTAGTGCGCTTAGCGTGGTCAAATTTGCAAATTTAGCACCACAGATGCGGGTCTCGATTGGACAAACCTAGAATTCGCGCACGGGATTTATAGGGACTTGCTGCAGTGTATTGCTAATTAGTGTGTACGTACAAGCTGTGAAATGCTCGCCAATAACCGCAAACTTACCACTCGAGCTCCCGGACAGTCATTTGCGGCGAAAAACGTGACCCGCCGCAATTTGTTTATTATCGGTGTATCGAGACTAACTAATAACAGTGCTTCTGAGATACGAAACGACTTCAATGAAAACAGTAAAACTTTTTAACTTTTGACAGTAGGTCACTTTGACAATTTCAAGAGTGAAATTTGGATTTTGAAGCCAGAATCGGGTTCAGTTCACAAATTTGAGGGAATTTTCGAAATTCTGACCTAATAAATCCATATCACGATAGTTGTCTCGGTATATCTTTTCATGTAAAATTCGAACCCGAGCTCTCTTTATAGTGAAGGGAGAAGAATTTTTCTTTTACCTGAGAGGAAATCAGTACATGTATATGTTTTTTTCTTTATCGCATCGCCGATATCGTCAATTTCTTAACAAATTCATTTTGTAAACTATTCTATTCTGTTTGAACGAATGGGGATTGTTGACTTTTACGTGAACCACGAAGAGATATATGCTTTACTTTTGTTTCCAATAATGACTTCCTATATTCCTGGAGAAAATGTTGCTGGTTTGAGACTCGATTTAGCCTTCTTTATTTTCAAGCATTGTCAGTAGAATTTTATTCTTTACTAATTTCCGCTAGAGACGCAATTCAAAAAAAAAAAGGTGAATTTTATCGTCTTTAGCACGGAAGGCGTCGAGTCCTCAATTAATTATCGTCATTATCGTCGAACATATTTTCTAGGAAAGGGAGAGGGGAGGGGGATGTGTTCTCTACTTCGGGTGCTATATCTCATTTGCAGAAGATCGTACGAGGTCGTAACTTTGGTGGCCTATTCAGACAATGGCCACTAACCAGGATATTTGAACCGTATACGTCACAAAATATCGTAAGTACCCGTAAAGTTTTTTTTAAATTTAATTTTCGTGTTCATTCTTCAGAGAACTTTAACGTCAAATAACTCGGCGGATGTTGATTTTTTCATGGAGTGAAAATACGGTCCTAAGTTGACCTTGTTAAGGTCAACAACGAAACATAACTTTCGTTCAAGAAAAAATCAGTGCCGACGTGTCAATTCAGAAATTGCTCGCAGCAAAAAATCGAAGATGAAAACAGTTTTCTTAGAATTTTTTAGTTAAACCAACTTACTTTCCTAGGCTGTAATCTCTAAAGGGGAAAAGAGCTATACTCCAAAATTTTGTACCGTTCTTGAACCGATAATATGTACATCCTTCTTAACTTAAATACTTGAAAAAATGGATCAGTGAAACAGTGAAACTGCATGAATCCGATCAGTGCATTCAGAATGAAATGAGAATGAAATTATCGATATTAACCAAAAAAGATCCCTGGAAAGTAAAGCCTATCACTTATTCTTCTTACTCATTTGAGAAGAGGTTGGTGAAGAGTTGAGAGCTGATCAACCTATGAAACATCCCAAAAAAGAGGTCACAATGAGTTACACCTTCTATTTTTGCATCCACCCTGGAAGAAAGGAAGCCTCGCTTCTCTTTTAATTTTGCTTTTTAATATCAGCGTAACACGTAGTATAAAAATATTATACGAGTACTAAACAAAATCTCAAAATGATGAAAAATTTCAATCTCGAACAACAGGGACACATATTATGCGCACACATGCCACTGATAATGGAGACAATTATGATATGAACAGAGCTAACGCTATGGCAGGACCCCGTCCCTCCTCCCCCTCCCCTTTCAATAACTTCTCAATTCGGAAAATGTTGAGTTATTCCTTAGCAGCTTGTAAATCCGTTGGCTCGTTAGCTTTCATTGTAGTTAATAAATACGCTAAAAATGACTCAGTTGTATAAAAGCCTCCAAATATTTTTTCTATGATTCAGAATTACGTATAATAAATATTTAGCAGTAACGGATCTCGGAGCAATCTTAAGCGAGGTCACATTCAAAATGTGTATGCATTTTGCTTCTTACCTCTATCCTTCAACTGACTCGTTTTGTTACCGTTGAAGATAAAAATGTCTTTCATAGTTAGTTTGAATCACATATTTTCAGCTCACTGAATTCTCAGTTGGGCGAATTTTATCGCAGTACTATCCAATTTCTTCCCTCGTGGAGGAAGAGGGAGTAATTCTTCAGACTAACTAAGACTTTTCAATCTTCAATGGTCATGTTTAAAACAAGTACATTCTCGTTAAAAGACTCTTCTAAATTTTGTTCAAGACTCGTTTTAGACTTTTTATGACGCTTCCAAACTTGCGAAAGATTCTTTGGAGCACTTCCAGGCTTGGTTACGTCTTTTTGAAATTCCTCGAAACTCGAATACTTTTCAAGACTTGTTTAAGAATCAGTGTCGTACGTACTCCTCTTTTTATAAACTTGTTGAAAATTCGCTACCTTTCACGCTCGTTTAGAATTCCTTGGAACTCTTTATTAATGTAAGGTGTAAGCTTTTCAAGGAATGTATACGAGCATTTAAGAATTGAGGATGTCATTATCTAATTAGGACATTGATTTTTCTAAATATTTGTAGGGGGAAGCACATTTTTTCTATACTACTTCGTGCTTGATTTAGAGGGTTTTCTAAGTTAGTATGTGACTCTCCTAAGTAGGCAATTTATCCTGACAACGTGTAGATATGTTCGCCTGTGCTTACATTTGAAGGGACAAAGATATGAACGTATGAAAAAGTTCACAGCATATTATAATGGGAAATGCTTTTCAACTATTGCTAAAAGATAGACTGGTAGTACTTTTTTGTAATTTGTTTGAAAACTATGTACAACAGTTTTATATTTTTTAAATTTTGTATAAAAATTGACCTCTGACTGGACATTTGTTTTCGTGGTAAACGATTTCGTCCTTCACACGCTGTCAGAAATACTCATTGGCTGTTTCACTCCTACCTACTTTAGTTTTCAAGTTTGAAAATTTTGATGGATGCAATAGGGATCTATATCTTGAAAATGTTACACTAAAAAAAAACAAAAAAAAAACGGAAGTTCTCTTTTCTTGCAATTTTTTTAGTATCAGTTGGAATTTTTTCGAGAGTGAACACAGTAGTCAGAAAGCACAGCCTCCAGCCTTCTCATAGTTATAAGCCTAGTACTTTCTACGAATTGGAATTGTAGAAACAATAAAAATTTGGAAATCATAATTTTCGATGTAAAACGTTAAATTTATGTAAATTTTCAAATTCGTAAACTAAAATAGGTAGGAGAGTATGAAGGAGAAAATCATTCACCGCGAGAAAACTGTTGGGTCCAATTGACAATTTTTATGTAAACTTAAGAAGTATGGAACACTATAGTACGTAATTTTTAGCCCAAATTGATTGTATGAAAACACTCTGTTAACTCAATGCTGTCTTTTTCCTCATTACTTGTTGTTAACTGTCTTCTGTTATTATGTAGAGTTCCGCTCGTTTATCTGTTAGTAATGTTGAGGGGGAAAATCTATAAACGCTGTACATAATTTTTTCGGATGTCCGTATATTGGCCCCTTTAAAAGTGAGCGCGAGCCAACATATCTGTCCGTTGTCAGGCGGAAAATATGAATTCCGTAAGCTACGGCACACTTTTGATGTAGGCTGAGGTTCAGTCTTCAGTTTTGTCCAATTTGTGAATTTTGAAATTTTTTCAACCTTTTTTCACTACTCTTTATTTCTCCGAGGTGATCACAAATTTCCATTAATCTTGCTCGAGTTTCATAAATACGAGCTGATTGAGGCTCATCGTGATATCGAATTCAGTTTAATTCCACAAAAATTATGGTCATCTGGGGAAAATGATCAAACAGTGATGACTGGCGATGGCGTCTTTGAGGAATTCTCAAAATTTGAAAACTCGACATATTGTTCGAAATTTAGTCTTATTTCATATGGGAAGTCTTTAAATAACTCTTATAAGAAAATTCAGCCAGGTTCACCTTCCAACAATATTGTAATAGTGCGGGACAGTACAAGTATCGTTTCTGTGCTGTGTTCCTGCAGAAAAGAAGATAGAGTGAACTGTAGAATGTGGTAAATGATTTTACGCGATAAATTTACTCCGCATTCTAAAGTACGCGTGCATTTTTCATGGCGTTCAATTTTCTATAGAAAGATCAGTTTCGCGCGTTCAATTTCGCACGATAAATTTTCGTATACCCGGCAGTTTGCTGATTCGGTTAATATATTTTTTATTATTAATCTAAGAAAAGGATCAGCAGAGCTTACTCAAAGCTGTCAAATGTTTTCGCTTATCCTCTCGCTCAATTTCTCGCATGAGAGCATCTAACCAGTTGGCTCATTCAGAGAGGGACGTTCAGTTTCCGAATATGTGTACGTCCAAGCATAAAGGCACCATGTTGTCGATTTCAGTTTTCAAAATAAAGCCATTTTTTGAGCGTGGGGCCAAAATTACCGAAAATGGGATTTTGAGTGTTTCCGATAGAGGCAACCCTGCGATATCTCCCTCCACTTACCCCACCACTCTACCTATCACCGTTCCTCTGTAATATCGATTTGGATAAAAAGTGAAAAAGGGACCATGTTGTCGGTTGAACATTTTTTCCACTTTTTTCGGCCTAAAAATCATCCGAAAAATTATTTTTTTTGTGTAAAGTAGGGCCGAAAAACAATTCGAAATTGAATATTTCTGAAAAGGAACCATCTTGTCGGTAATGGATTTCTCCAGCTGAAGCGGGTGGAATTTTTCAATAATACACTGGAGGGATTCTATTTAGTCATTTTCAAACGAAAAAAGTGACCAGTTCACTTTTTCGCTGTTTTATGCTTTTTTTTTTCATTTTTTCTTTGCTCTAAACTTTAAACGCTTTTTTCTGAAAAGCACCTATTTTGGAATTTAATTTTCAAAGTTCTGTGGAAAAGTAAATTCTCCAGCTACTGATCCTCCACTATGGCTCATTTTGTAGGGAATTTAATGGTAGTTCCTGGAACTGATCCTAACTCCATACCGACAACATGGTCCCTTTATGCTTGGACGTACACATATATTGAAGAACCATCTCTCGCAGGATTACTTCCTAGATCTACTGCAATGTCCTTTGGTAATGTCTGCGAAACAAAATTATCTTCTGAACCCTACGGCGAGTATAGTGAATTTCTTATTTTTGTATTTAGGACTTGCGCGTACGAAAAATGAAAAAATACAAGAAAAAGTGATACTCTTCTCGCAGCATCGAGGTACTCGTAGTACCTACATATTATATTATACGTATTATACGCAGAGTATACCTATACCCGCCGTATTACTCTTCGGATATGAAGCTGCTACTGTGGCCAGAGCGAGCAGAGCAGAGCGACAAAGATGAAAAAAGACCATAGCGAGACTAATGCCACGCTCGTGCCTGGAGAAAATGACAATTACCTTTTAGTAAGGCTGGAACGAAATTCATAGTATCTCGAGTCCAGCATCCAGTGGACAACCATCAGCCAGTTCGATGCGGTCATACACGCTTCATTGTCAGTTCGATTGTCGCGCACGCGGCAATATGCGCACTTACACTTCGCGCATCGTATTGTTACACCGTCCAAAATAAAGATACGGTTAACAATATCTATTGGTTTGGTAAATGAGAAGAAAGCATCGTTTGAAGAGAACGTCAATTATTTTCATTGTAGGGAGAGAGAAAAAAAGAAAAAGAAAAAGAAAAAGAAAAGAGTTACGAGTATCATACGGGGGAAAAGAGACAAAAGACCGATAGCACGGAATAAGAATTATATATATATATAAAAAATTGACGTCCTAATAATAACATAATGATTATAGCGTACTGGTCCGGTTCAGTGTGGCCTACACCGTGGAAAATATGTAACATCTAATGAAAATATAAAATAGTGTGGAGTACGTTGTAAAAAAAATATAAAGAAAGAAGAAAAAAAGAAAAAAAAAATTGGATAATGGTTTTGGGTGTATGTATATTGTGAAATTACATCTACTCGTACCCACTCTACGGGTGGAAACTGTTTCTCTCTTTTATTTTTCACTTCACCCCGCGATCGACGACTGCTCCTTTCGGCATTTGATTACGACATCAAGTGTAACTATAATTGATGTTATTTATTAGTCATTACGAATGGTTAGGAATGGACCACGTGTAGTGTGTCTAGAGGCTTACAGGTATATAGATATACTCATATACAGATGTAATAGTAAATAAAGAAAACCCGTGTAATACGAATCTGATATGAAGTGTAGATAATTTCAAATGAAAACTTTAGCCACAGTTAAATTCCTTATATTTAGGTACATTCAGAGGTGGATTAAAGGACTTGGCCGCCTTAGGCCAAACAATTTTTTGCCGCCCATATATGTTTCACAAAAAAAAAAAATATATATATATATAATAATATAATAACTTTTTGGGGAAGAAAAAAAATTGCGGCTGGAAGTCACGGCTTCGTGGACATCTAGGGAAATACGGCGCTGGGGACGTTGCAAGCTCTTATAGAGCGTGGGAGTGAGGGGCAGAAATAAGTCAAGAAAGTCAACTTGGTGCAAATTATACGTGTTCTGTGCCCCTCCGTACTGATGCGATGCCCGAAAGGATTGTTTCCGGTGCCGAGGGTACGGTGTCTCAGGAACCACTTTGGCATGCGTGCATCGCCATACGTCCCACCACACCATACGTGTTCTGTGCAAGCGTTAAAAAAATAAATAAATAAAAATAAGAATTATTTATTCATTTATACAAATGCTGACTCAAGAATACAAAAATTTTTCATTCGAGCAAAAGAAAGAGTAAAAGAAAAAGCTTACTATTTTTTTATTTTGGCGATTACATGCATACAGTTAGCAATCTTGACTAAATGGACTTGTGTGGTGGGACGTATGGCGATGCACGCATGCCAAAGTGGCCCCTATGACACCGCACCCCCGGCCACAGGAACTACCCTTTCGAGCATCGCGTCAGTGACCGGAGACACGCGAACGAAAACTTCCCAAAAGATGCCAAAATGCCGACGCAGTGCAATGCAAACATTTTATATTCGAGCAAGAATAAATATTTAGAATTTGCCGACTGATACTAATTGGAAATCCCTACCCGATACTGGGTGGAAAAATATTATTCGATGATTCGTTTTACATATCATTCTGAATCAACTGATTATACAATGAGAAGTTCTTTTCCAAAATAGTAAGTTCGTGCATCTAAATTGTTCAGGAAGCACAAAAAACTGTCTGCCGACCTCAATTTTGTTTTCCATCCTTCCGATCGGTGAGAAAAGCTAGCCTCAACCTTAACGGATAATAATAACCTTCCATTTGAAAGTACATAACTGGGTGTTTTGCCGACACGCCGTGATTTTTATGTTCTATTTATACCTACACAAGCTGTCATACCCGTCCTTCGGACGGGCCCAAACATATGTGATAGTATGAAACAAAATTACATGTAAATTCCCGTGTAGAAAAAAAAAGGCTTATATATGTTTCGATCATTTGCTTATATATCGCATGTTCGACGCTGGTGAGGTTCGCTAGTGTCGTTGGACGAAAACGTGAACCATAGCAGCACAAACCATACATCGGTATGAACATGTAAACTTTAGATACCATATTATAGTTTTATAATTTAAAATAATATTTTTGAACAAAATTCTGTTTTATTAGGGTAAAGTGTAGTCTAGAAAAAAAGAAAATAGTTCATTTTAACATGAAAAATTAAAAGCTGGAAATTAGTAATTCAACTGACACTTAGCACTGTATAGTGTATGGGAATAATGAACAGCATCACGTTTTCGTCCACGACACTAGCGAACCTCACCAGTGTCGAACATACGATATAATTGGGAAAAAAGAAAGAAAATGAAGCATGAAATTGCTTTTCCATAAATGTGTAAGCTTTGTAGTCTTTGGAAATTAAAAATAGAATTACCCATTCTTCTCTATCTCCAAAATGAGAAATGATCGAATTATCCTGTACATTTCACGTCCTCAATAGAAGTACTGAGGATACTTTTGCCTAAACGTATTGCAATAGTATGAAACGAAATTATGTACATGTAAATTCCCGTATCGAAATAAACAGGCTTATATATGTTTTGATCATTTGCTTTAAAGAAAGAAAACGAAGCGTGAAATTGTTTTTCCATAAATATGTGAGCTTTGTAATCTTTGGAAATTAAATCGGATTACCCATTCTTCTTTATCTCCAAAATGAAAAGTGATCGAATTATCCTGTACTTTTCACATCATTAATAGGAGTACTGGGGGTGCTTTTGTTCATTGTCACGCCCTGTTTCAATAGTAATGAATATTACCTATCATAAAGAACTTATAGGTGTATCCAAATAAGCATGATTGTACTCAGTAGGGTCTCTTGCTCCGCTTTGACTTTGTGGAATACAAACTCGAGATACATCTCTAGAATAGGCACTATTTTCAGAGGTTACTCTAAGACGAGGTTACTCTAAGACGCACCTGGACACATTTTGCGGGTCTGGCAAAATGCAATGTGCAGTTGATATTTGAAAATTTTTAGCCAAAAAATGCAAAACAGAAATTATTTAGACCATTATAATTTGCAAAAAGTGTGTACTTACTTAGAAAGAAACACTTGTAGATACTTATACTTAATAAGTAATAATAACTAATAATATTGAACAGTTATCTACAAAAATGAAATACCTGTGGAAATATCGTCATTTTCTTCATCGGGAGCCTTGGCTTCATGAAAAATACCTTTATACATCACAAAAACAAGATTACTCACTTCCGCGGTCGATAATATTAAATATTTTTTCGCAAATTCTTAGACGTTCAGCTCTCGTGCAGTTGGTGAAATTTCTTAGAATAACCCCTGACTATTTTTATTTTTAATACAATATTTCAGAATAGACCTCAGAGGATAAAAGTTCGAATGGTGATGGCTTACATTACAACAGAGTTGGACAGCCATATGATAAAACTTTTGCTTTCGGCTTTAGCTTCTGACCTTCGAAAATAAAACTTAAGCATTTGCTTTTCAAATTTTTTCATATTCAGCTTTCTCTTTTGGCTTTTGCTTTTCGACGTAAAAATCATAAGCTTTCAGCTTTCCGCTTTTGACTTTCGGCTTTTCCCCTAAATTTTGAATATTTTGTACAACATAATAATTCTTAGAAATAGCTTTTCACAACACTGCTTTACTGTTAACACTTAGTAAACACTAGCCATCGAGTTAATGAAAATAAGAATGAAAATTTGAAATTATAATTTATAAGATTATGTTTCGATACAATCCTACTGGGGATTGGGCTGCAGAACGGCCAGAGAGCGGAGCCCTCTGATCTTTCTTATATAAACACACCGGTGTCTAGCGATTTCACAGGATCTTCAGAGATCCTATATGTGTCGAAAAATGTCTCTTTATCATTTTCACAGGAAGCTCCTCGACAATCGCAAAGGGGAGCATTTTCCTAATATAAAAGTAAACATGCTGGATTTGTGGATTATCTTTTGGAATTCGTAAAAAATCTATCGTGCAAAACTGAAAAAAATCTCATCAAAATCAGGAGATAAATCACTTCCAAGTCCTCCCATTTTCGGGTTTCAACCTTGGTAGACTTTCTGGACGATCAAAATCCTAGTGTCTTCTTTTTCCCCTCTAGAAGAAAAATGAGCCAGTGAAGTAAGTCAAAAACGAAGATCGAGATTTCTTCAGTTCCGGATATTTTGTCGAAAATAAAATTCAGAAATTATTTGGAATAACTTCCAATTTATTATCTAACAACTTGAATCCTGTAAAGAAACTGAGCTGAGAGCCGACGTTTCTTTATTGCACTTGTGGCTTTTCAAGTTCGTTCGAGGCAAAAGGGTACATTTTCGAATGTTGAAAAAGTGCGCACGAAATTAATCAGGCTAATCTAAGCAGTCTTCCCGAGCCGTAGTGACTCCTCACACACATGTTTCACGAGTCGCGATAGTCTTCGTAAATCTTAATTGGTCTCGACGAGCCTTTATGACTCCTCGCACATCGAGTCGTGATAGCGTCTTCGCAAATGTGTCTTCTCAAATCTTGATATCTGGGACCGTATTCAGTTACCCCTCATCTTGCCTCTATTTCAAGTTACTTATAAAGTTACATTTATCGCAGAGGTGGTGGTGCAGAGAAAGGTTGAGTTACGAAGCAGCCAAAAGGCAAAGCTCTCTATCTCAGAGGCAGTACGTGCACAAAGAACACGCGTAGCCCTGCCCTTTCTCGATAAGATCGAATGAGGGCAGGTCCGAGAGCTGTACACAGCGTAAGTGCTGATTGAGTTACCAGTAGTAGACTGAACAAATCTTGACTAGATTGACCAGCGAAGTAGGAACACCGTACATCCGTCAGAGCGCGTCGCTGTCGAGTCGAAGCGATGATAAGTAGCAAAGGGTGAATCTATACATTTTCCTCATTAATGTATACACGTACATACTCGTTAAAATTGAAATAAGTATCTCGAAAAGTAAGACGGTTTTGAACGATTTAAAGAGAAACAAATTTTTCGAACAAAAAATTTTCTTTTGATTGAGACTATTTTTATACCTAGATTCCAGAATTTTGCTTCATGCGTCAAAAACTTCACCTGTGTTGGTCGCTGTTAAGAGTAGTCGATACTAGCGCTGTACGGCATGAATGGTGATGAACCATCACAGCAAGGTCGGTACAGTTATAGAGGCTAAAACAAAACGTGTCACAGTACATACCTAATTTAAATTCCAATGTGATGAAGGAGAAAAGAGGACGGTATTTTGTACGATCGTGAAAAAGAGATGCCATGGAAGATGCGAACCATTGCTCGGCTATGCTTTTGGGAGTTCCTCGACTTTTGGATATCATCGCCGCAAAACTGAAACGTGAACCATTATTTTACCGTTTGGAATTCGCGTTACGCTTATCACATTTCCTGTTTTAGTTTTAACTGTGTCCGTTTTCTTTGTTACAGCTAATCCTTTAAGATCAAGATCTCCAACCAATATTGCTATGGAATTATTTGAACAACATCAAGGCACTCATATATTACAGGTTAGTTCCTTAAATCTTCTAGTAATGGATTGGTAAAAGTCAATAGGTAAATCTCTGGTGGTAGTCGAGATGGGCAACTGTAAAAATCTTTATACCATTCGCGTTTCCCTTCGAATCTAATTGTCCTTCTGTCGGGTCGTTGTGAAGCAAATTTACTAACGGGCGGTGCGAAAATCAGACATTTTCCTACTGTGAAGCAAAAAATAATCATAAAAATAAAAATAAAATGCGTGAGTCTGCCCATTGAGCGTATCTATGGAATTACCCGTTTACCAACTCAAGAAAACGATTAGGGCGAGCTGTCCTCCATAGCTATAGTCATGGTTATCTGGGGAACGTTTGCTGTTGGCTAGTCGGCGAATTCTTGGTAATATTTTCATTTTTAGAATTAATTTTATTGATGATAGAAAGAGGGGGAAGTCTTCTTCGAAATCACCAAGCATTAGTTGCGATTTTGCTGTACTCGGCAATGCCCTTTAAAGCCAATGGTAAGAAGTACGAAGAAAAATTCGTTGCATAGGAACATGTGGAAAATATTTGAATTATTTGAGATGGCAGGCCCACAACATCTCACTTCCTGGGAGAGGGGTGGGAGACTAGAAAAGCTTGCTTCATTCTAGTCGAGTCTGATCATCGAAATAGACTGGCATCCTCTCGACTGCACCCATCTCGAATGTGTTATCACTGACAAACATCGACTCTGTCTCCCTGTATCAGGACATGTGTACAGACGTGTGCATAATATACATTTCTTGATCTGACTGTTCGTGTCTTCTGACCGTCTGCCAATGCTCCCTCGATTATAATTATTGCGAATGGAGGTTTTTGTCGCCGACATAGGTCAGGCTTTGGGTCTTCGGCAGTCGAAACCCAACCTGTTCGTAATATCGTGTAGTATTTGACTTTTTTCCTCACCAGTTTTCACCCGGATGGCTTCTTAATTTCAAGCTGGCTAGGCTGACGTCGTCTTGAAGTATACGCCGGCATGCCGCTCTTCGAGATGTACGCGGGTGCCGGCGGAAGATGGCCTCTTTATTTACATCATAATGAACTGCATAACGTGGTACGATTTTCAAAAAACGAACTAGTACTGCTTAGTGCGTACATACAAAAAACTATCTACTTATTCGTATTTTCACCGCTATCATTTTGCCAAAACTAAATCATACCACACGCAGACGTGTTAGTAGGTACAGCATTTGCCGAGCTCGATTATCGGCATACGAGGGTAGGCAGAGTGCTTTAAGTCGATTCAGTGTACTCGTATTATCATACCTATACCGGGATGAGAATACCAACGATTTAGCAACACTATCGCTTCAGCAGATCGAAAAATTCGGACGCGGATACCACAACCGGGAGGAAATGGCACAACTTATGGATGCAGCGTGAAGGGTGAAGGGCATAAACATACTTGTGTAGGTCTGCTGTAGTGCCATCGTTGGAGACACGTTCCAGCGTGGGTGTTGTATATAATAATTCAAAACCTGGTGGTGATGGTGGTGGTACGTGTCATTTGAATTACGAACGCGTGCAACCTCCGCCCCGCGCTGACAAATCGAAATTTCATCGTGCTGCGTTCATCGTCGCTCATCTTTGGGCCATAAATTAACGTAATTTTTCCTAATCAAGCTTAACCTAATCCCACCATTATACCTACTCTCTTTCCCCATAGACCGTCCAACCAAATAAATGTGATTCGTGGTGATGAAGTAAATAATTAAGAAAGCTAATTTTCGTGTATTTCTTTCGCTGCTTTCAGTCATTAGACGGATTTGCATTCGCACTGGCGGCGGATGGAAGGTTCCTGTATATTTCCGAAACCGTATCTATATATCTCGGTCTTTCACAAGTGAGTACTACGGTGTAGATTCTTATTTCGAAGTACGAGTACGTATTAAATGTACCTATATTTATAAGTACCAGATAAACGGAATGCCTTCTGCGGTGTACTTCCATTGTCAAGCATGTCGAATGAGAAATCAGGAGCCGCTCTACACACTCCTTATTAGCGGGCTCGCATTTCTTCCCACTTGAATCCATCAGGTAGGTAACTACATAGGTATGGGTTTTCAATGATCGGGCGAACGAAGCTCATTGAATTAGTATCGAAGCGCCCTTTCAACTATTTCTATCTCGTATGCCCAGTATACTAGTGACTAGTCCAATATTAGATAACACGTACTGTGGGATGAAGCTTCACGTCCAACTCCCTCCCTCCTGACACTCTTCATTCGTATGAACCTTCAGGTTGGCGCTGCGCTGCCTCGCTTATTGCCTGGCTTTGAGCCTGTCTAACTGTCTGTTTGCTAGCCTTTCTGGCTGTATGTCTGGCTACCTGTTTGTCTGTTATCTGTCTGAACAGACGTATATAGCCGAAGCTAATTTTGCGCGGGGGAGGGCCGTAATTTTTTCATTTAAAAACATCAATTTTTCCTCCAGGAGGAAAATTTGTGGATAGACACGAGAAAAAATATATAGTTCTAAATATTGCCGACTTATGTCCCGGTTTTTTCCAACTTTCATAAGCCAAAGAGGACAATTTATTCAACTGACCATATTTGCTGAGGAAGGGCACACTCTCATCCTGAACACGTTCCCATTAAAACCCGCTGCTGGTCGCACGTACTTTTGAGAATCCAAAGTTAGGACTCAGATCCGTCCATTCTACATTGTGTTTGTCTATGTTACAGTAGTAAATTACATACCTTTGAAAAATTCCATCTTTGTTTTGTGGGGTTACCTAATCACAAGAAATTCGGCGGTTGCCAGGAATAAAAAATTGAAGAAAAAAATGTTCAGACCCTTATCGGTTATAATTATATGAAATTTACTGGTGTATAGAAATGTTTTATGAACCTTCCAGAACCTCCGGCTGGGAATACCTTATTTTTTTTTAGGCGACCAACTTTAAAAAAAAATTAGGGACAAGTGAGTGCAAACACGGTTATCAGAAATCGAAACGAAATTATGTGTTCACTCCGGATAACTTCTTAGGAAGAGGAGGGCCTGGTAATTGCGCGTCTGTACCACAAACCGTCAGTTTTTAAAAACTAAAACGACATAGCTGAAACTAGGCCGTGTTACCAGAACCTCAACGTGTTCGGTTGCTTTATACTGTGTAGGCAAATAAGGCAAATTGAAAAAATATGATCCTCAGCCGGAGTTTGAAGTGAATCGTCGGTATGGTTTGGGTCCTCCGAATCTCAGAAAAAAATACGAGTAGCAACATTGAAAATCTGCGAATTACTAATTTTGTAGCGGAGGGCTGAACTCCCAAAATCAGCGATTTACTCTCATATAGACTACTATAGAATTTAGGAAACTGTGTTTCAAACAAATATAGTTCGTGATAATTGTACATCAGATACTGTTTCAGTTTTTTCGTAACCATCCCAGAACTTTCAGGAAGGAGAGGGCGTTCAAGATGGCCAGTCTCACTGCTATATACATAAATATTGACAAAGACCTTATGGGAAAAAAGTTGAATTTCGATCATTTTTCAGCAATATTTGGGAGCAGTTAGGGTTCAAGTTGCCACACACATCGGGCGCATTTCTTGACTCTTGTACGTGGTACGTACTCATCCCAGGAATTTTTCCCAAAGCTATCCTCCAGGGGCACAACCAGAACAATTTTTGGTGGGGGCTAAAATTGAGGGGGAAAAAAGAACTTAGACAGGAGTGAAAACTCGATTTGGTACCTGCCTATCTTCGTGAATTAATTTTTTTTAAATTCGAATCCTTGGGGGCTGTAGCCCCGTAGTCCCCCTTGCTCTCCTCCACCCCTTGAATATACAAGCACGATAACTAGGTTTTCAAGACTACTAATGTATCAGTTTCCCCCTGAATTGAAATTACCCCCCCCCCCCCCACTGGAAGAGTCGATGGTCAGGTAACCGGATTATAGGTATTGCTTAATAGGTTCTCTGGATCGTGGAATTCGCTTTCAGCATTGGTTTTCAGCTAGCACGAATATTGTGACACCTGGACCAGAGGCTGAAAACTGAGGAAAATCTATGGGTCCGAGACAGATATGGTTTCTTAGGCTTTTGGGACTGTGGAATTCGGTTTTAACATTGTTTTCCAGTTATTATGAAGTTTGAGACCTGCGGTGAGAGCGGTGGCTTAGAATGGCGAAAATGTTCTGGTATAAGACAGGTATCGTTTCTTGGGTTGTGTAGGTCACAAAATTCAATTTTGACATTGATTCGTGAGACTGCGAAAATTGAGGCACCGTAAGATGGGAGATAAGGAATAGGAAAACCTTACTTTTTGGAGAGAGGTGTCGGTCTTGGATTTTCGAGGTCGTAAAATTCGGTTTCGACGTAAACTTTGAAGACAGCGCTTAGATTTATAAATATTATATTTAGATATCGTTGAACTTTTTCTATCAAATGACACGAAGTTTCGCTATTAAATAGTTTAACCAGCCCCTGTTTGGGACTTCGTCCAAGAAACAGGATTTGATGGTTCTGTTTAACTCCTCTTTCAGCTGCTTGCTTTTAAAAAGGACGCGGTATCGTTGCGAAATAAGGTCATCTCTGATTGTTCTGGAATTTCGAATATACCACCACACTCGGTTTCTAACTCCTCCCCCTCCACACGCGTGCGCACACATACACACACGCACACATACTTATGATTCCCTTTTGACATTTCTGGGTTGCGTACATTTTTCTTAGATTTGATAGGCTTAGTTATTCGTACTCGTACATGAGACCGGAGATCATGAAGATGATGTCTTTAAATCGACAGTTGCCTTATTTACTCGTCAAACGCGCTTCGTGTGAGTCAAAGGCAGAGCAGACAGTTTCGGGAAAGCTCCTGGGAAACGGTAGCAGGGCGGCGAATAGGAAAAGCTAATTATTTTACGATGCTGCGCAGATATACGTCACCCCGGTTGACAAACGCGCTCGTAAACATTACAACCGGAGCAAATGCACCGCAAACGACAGTCACCTCTGTGTGTACGGGTAGCGCAGAGTGAAATAAAAAAACACTCGGGTCTAGGAATAAAGGCGATAAACTATACAGGATTTCATCGTAAATACTACGTCGCTATTGTCGAGCTGAAGAAAAAGAAAAATCCGGCGGAAAAGGCCTATCGAGGAGTGAGGCTATCTTCAGTAGGTACAGAGTTTTTTTTTTCCGTGTTATTGCAAGAGACGAGAGATTTTCGCAGAACGATGTAAGTACGAGTCCTAGGATAAAGTATGAAAACGAAAAGGAAAAAAAGAAAAAAAATTATTGGAGAAGAAAGAAAGAAAGAAAGAAAAAAAAATAGAAACTCGGCCCGTTCATCATACTTACGAGGGAAAAACGTTAATTTAGTTTCACTTGGAAAAGCGCGCTTTGGGCGCGGTGATGACTTGACGTGCCGCGCCGCGTGCTTGGCGGAGCCCCCTGTCTGCGCGCTCGTTTGACGAGTTCAACCATTTTCCCTCATAAAGAACATTGCTCGTTGTTGGTACGGGTTTTTGGTACACTAGTCTGACTTTACTATTAGCCCGAATTCAGCTCACGTATTTCCCGAAGCCGGCGTGCTCGCCATTCGTAATGTCATATCTCCGAGTACCTCCCCTCCGCCCTTCCTCCCTCCTATTCCGTCCTCCAGTACTGCCGTTGCTGTGCTGCTGGAATTGCCGACTTCGTTCGATTCTTTCATTCTTCTAGGTTTTTTTTTACCTCTCTCACCGTGTACACTTTTTGCAAAGTTTTTTCCTGCTTTTTCCACTTTATCCGTGAAAAATACTGTACCAGTCGAGAGAATAATCGATGCTCGTTATTACCTTAGTCCGAGGGAAATTTTCAATTTTCGGTCCTCTGGCGACAGGTGGGCGATGTGTTGATTTTGGTTTACGTTATTAAAATATTTGCAAATTTTCGAGTATAATGTGGCGAAATGTTGTGTCCAAAACGTAATTATGCGTAGCAGAGGCGTAGACAGCCTAGTGTTCGAGGGAGGGAAATGTCTGGTCTTAACTAAAGAGAGAGGGGTTTAAAAAAACTACTATTCAATTGAGGGAGGGGGTCCAGTCCAGACGCCGTCACCCCCCTCCCCCTTCCGCCTTTAACTTCCCCCCGCTGACTACGCCACTGATGCTTAGTGCTCCGCATAAATAGGCACATAAAACGTACGTGTAATATGTAATATGAATTTTATTCGAACGAGTTGCCTGACACTTGTGACAAAGCGTAACATTGAGCATCCATTTTACGGATATACCGGCAATGTACTCGTATTTATAAATTCCTAATGTGCTGCTGTTTTCTTCTTTTTGTTTCAGGTTGAAATGACGGGAAGTAGTCTGTTCGACTACATCCACCATGCCGACCACTCGGAAGTGGCCGAGCAGTTAGGATTAGGTTTATCTCAGGGTCAAAATATTGCTTCACCTAGCAGCGCCAACTCGGAAGAGGGCGTTTCTAATACCGGTACAGCAAATCCTGACGGTAAGCTTTCGATTTTTGTAATTTTTGTGCTCGATTCCGAGAAGTCAGTGCAGATTGTTTTTCCATTTGCGGTATTTTCTGCGTAGTGTTACGAATCAGGGCTGGTATTCCACTAACAAAGTACGACGAGGTACGCACGCACTCCCATATGTACATACGATCGTACCTCCTACCTCGCCCACTTTTTTGTCAGTGAAATACCAGCCCGGCGATGATTTTCTTCGAGAAGCGAGCAATTTTTCCTGCTGCAATGTCGATATATTTGCCTGCTCTCATTTTTAAAGGAGCTATGGCATAGCGCATAAAATGGAATTTTTAAAGACGGATCAGAATTCTGATGCGGTATTCGGAATTAACGACCAAAATCTTTATTTCGATACGTCTTCAAATTTTTCAGCCAATTTCTTTTCATTTATTTATTTATTTTTTTTTTTGAACACGGAGAGCCCCTATTTGTCCGAAGCCTGTGGACCTATTAATCCGGTCCTGTTCAAAAATAAACTAACTGATTTTTCATACTAAATCTGAATCTGTACTCGAATTCCCAAATTTCACCGTAAAATTTTAATGCAAATTCTTTTTACATAAAAGAGTAAAAAACTCTCTAAAATTCAAAATTCACGCACTCTAAAATCAAGCTAATATTTTTGTAGATTGGTCATTTCTGTCGATTCTGAATTTGACTAGCAGAATTTTCTCCCTCGTGATTGTAAATGGTAACAAGATAATCAGAGGCGTTACGAGCCTTGTCGATGAGAGGAGGAAGTGGAAACACGTTGAAAATGCCAACTCGGTGTGCAGATTACTCGTATAAGCAAAACAAATGTTCCTCAACAATTTTCACATTTTACCTACTAATTTTCAAAATTCCGACTACATGGGCTGAAACTGAATAAAAAATGCCGACTCGGTGCAAAAAAAAACAACAACCATTTCACGATTTTGTTTTGCCTACTTTGCCGACTAAATGAAGATTTGAAGAGAGAAGTAACCCTTCTCCTCCTGCCTCGCTTCGTCCCTGAGAATAATAATCGAAAATAGTTGCGGCAATTGCTAGAAGAAATTATTGGATTGGTTTTACAGAGTGTTTTAGGAATTGATTTTATTAAACATTTTGAATAGAATTTGAATGGGTGGCTGCCCGGTTATTAAAAGTCCCACTTTTTTTTGAATACTATATTTTCATCGTCGAATTCGCACTTACGCGCGACACGTCAGTTGGATTAAAAATCACACTCGTCGAATTACGAGACCGTGTAGGAAAACGATATTGCAAATTTCTGTGATTCACGTCAGTCTACTCATCAAAAGTCAAAGACCAGTGGCAGATCTAGTGATTAGTCCTGGGAGAAACAGTTCAAAATGTTCAAGAATTGAATGGTTTCAAAGTGCGTTGCTTCTCATATTTTTTCGACCTACGGGTTTCTCGACTGGACTATCATTCTTGAAGAATTTCTAATCAGGGCCAGAGCGAATGCCATCCATGTTCAGGTGGCGGCAGTTAGATCGAAAAACCCCAAAGAAACGAATGGAATAAAATTTCATAAATTTTAGCGGATAAGCGCAAAAAAAAAACACCGTTTTATTAGTTTTTCCGATCGGGTCCCAGCATTTTCCAACTTTCCGAGCTTTCTGTAAATAACGACTGAAATGCAATAAAATTTCTTACGACAAACACATTTTTTTTTCTTCACACTTTTACTTGGGACTGCAGGATACATTGAATTTACCAAATCTTAAAAATATAAGTAAGACTAACTTTTGTGAAAATTTTCAAAACAAATTAAAAATTTTTAACTAAAATATATAGGTACATGGAGCTAGTAGAGATCAGATCCGTTGAGGTGTAAACGTGCCAATCGCCGAGAAGTGTGAGTGGTGTCCAGGAGTATCATTGCCTCGAGATTTGGATGTTTGTGAAGACGTGCGCTGTATGCACCGGCTTCCTGCTTAATTGTTTCAGCAATTGGGGGAAGCTTGAGGTCGTTTCTCAACTGTTCGTTGGTCATGTGCCACGGGGCACCAGTGGCAGTACGCATGTATTTATTCTGGAATCTTTCTATTACCAGCTGGTTGGATTTTGCTGTTGTGCCCCACAGCTCGCATCCGTAGGACCAGGAGGGGCGAAATATGGCTGTATAGATTGGCATTTTGGCTTCTAATTTGAGCGAGGATTTAGGTCCTATCAGCCAAAAGTATTTGCGAAGAAGCAGGTTTAGTAGATTCCTTTTCGACCAGATATGCTCCTGCCAGTTCAGCTTACTGTCCAGGTGAAGCCCAAGATACCTGGCCGAGTTTGAGATGGGTACTGGCTTGCTCATGACGGTAACTGGGATAATACCATGTGGGCGGAGAGCAAAATCCACACGAACAGACTTTTGCTCATTTATTTTTATTTTCCATCGGTTGGCCCATGCGGAGATTTCATCAACAGCATTTTGGAGGATCTCGACTGCATCAGAGTAGTTCCGGTGGCTGGACAAGCAAAAAAAAAGTCACCCGCTTCTAAATTTTTCGAATGCGGGGGGGGGGGGTCACTTCCTTCTCCCTCACGCTTGCTTGTCCTATTTCTAACATTCGTCACAATACCATTCAAATGTTGTCTCTCGATTAGTGATTCGGGGTGAGAAGTCTGAAAAGACTGGGTATATCTCATCAGTGCGCGTTTAAGAAGCTCTTAGATTCTTTCTCCTCGCTTGCTTAAGATACTGTAAGATCGTTCACTATTCAATTACTATTTATATAACTTTTTTAGACTTAATCGAGGTTTATGTAGACATGGTCCAGACTTTTTAAGCCTCTGTAGGATTCTTGTAAGATTCTAAACTCTTTTTCACTAAGTGAGACTCTTCAATGCTCATTTCAGAGGCTGTTTGTAACTGGAGAGCCCGGTATTCTAAAACTTCCTTTATTTCCTTCATTTGATTTTCTGGTAAGGTTTCTTAAGTGTTTAAAAGACACCTAACGAGATATCTCATTGTTCCAGTCAGTCAAATAAAGTAACCTTGTCGCTAGACCGTCCTTAAGGAACGTCTTAACGTTTCAGACCTTATTAAAACTCTTTAAGCCTCGATGGTGTCTTTGGAATATTCCTTACACGTACTTATGTTCGAGACACCTTGAGACTCATTTAAGATTCTTCGAGACGCTTTTAATCTCGTTTGAGATTGGCTAAGACTGTTCAAGATTCTAATTCAGTTCAAAACTTCCTTCCTCCGGTGTCCCAGTTTTCAACTGGAGGCAAAACCGACATCCAAACTTAATTCAACCAGTCTGGAAGCGTTTGTTTGATACGCGTACCGCATTTTTCGACAACTCAATTTTGAGTCCCTCCCTTTCCCCGTAGTGACCTAATGTGGTATAATAAGTAGCGTAATATTTGTTCTCAGAGTTCGAAGCCGTCGAAAAAATTTCGTTTCCGCCTGTAACGTCCGTGATGATGTATGACAGTGTGAAAGGCCGGGAATCGGCGATCGGAAGTCGAGCCTTTTACAAACTAGCCAGATGAAACCAGAGCGAGGGCCAGAGCAAGTAACTCACTCCGACTCGTCAACCGCTCCCCTTCCTCGGTTTCTCCCCACTTCACCTTGCCCGCATTCTTCTACTCTTCCTCGAAGCCGTTTAGAAGTTGGAGTCGAAGCGCGAAAAAAATATTATGTGTCGGCATTCGAACCGGAGTGGGGAAAAAGTAACGGGGCTAAATTCAAATTTACTCCGGAGTGGCTTCGATTATGAGACCAGTTCCGAGTTCCTAGTGAAGAGTCATTTTGAAAACTCTATCTACGGCATTTTAATTTTCGCTCGAAAAAATTTTTCCTTACAGTTTACACTAAAGTAGTAATAACCTAAATCCGACATTAACCTAGCCTCCCTTCTTCTTTCGCCGTTTTTGATTCGGAGCAGCTTGACAGGTTGGCTTCGATTGTGGCATTGGTTTTATGTACCAAAATTCACGCTCTTGTACGTAGATCGGTGATATGTGATATTCGATGATCGAGAGTTCTCGAATAATGCCGCGAATGGCCAAGCGGCATTCTGCGGAATACGACGCTTATGGGTTCGTAAAAATCGCAGTTGCAAAAGTAACAACAAGTCGGGCCAATCAATTCCGCTTGGTTTCGAATCTTGCCGCAGTGTCCTACAAGTAGCAATCGGGTAAAGAAATTCTGATCCATGCTGCTTAAAGGGGCTAGTTAGAACTTGGAACGACGCTCCCACCACGTATACTACGAGTAATTTTCACTTTAATTGTCCTTCGTCTCTGATTCAATTTCTTGCCCATACTGGCGCGGACTAGGGGAGGAGGGGGGAGTAATGGAAACTACCCGGACTAACTCTGGCCAGGAAAGTAGCGCGTCAGAAACGGTCATTCCCTGCGTCTAGCGACGGACACGACGCCCGAAGAAAATGGGATATGACTCGAAGATTCTCTACTCAGCACAATTTGAGGCTCCCTTCGAGTATCCCATCGTCACACGCTTTCAGCCTCGTGTTTCTCGGCGGATGGCGCGCGCCGACCAATAGTCGGGTTGAACAATTGGCGATGCGATGCGGCCATTCGGCGACAGGCGGAAGGGGTTATAGAATTAAAATTAAATTCGAGGATCGACCGAATAAAAAGAAAGACGAGCGCCGCCATAAGGCGTAAATGGAACGCCGTACGGTGTGGAAATGAATAGTTATAGTTAGTGTGGTACCTGTCACTAGGTAAAGCAATAAAAGTTTGTTGATGGAACTAATTGGTTATATGAGGTATGATCGTGCGATGTAATGTGATGTGATGTGATGTGATGTGATGAGTCTGATCGACGACCACCAGTCTTCCTTCTGCATTGTAAACGCGATCAAGCAAAACGCGTCAAATAGCTGTCGGCCAGTAATAACTTCTGTCCCTCGCTTTCCACTCTCGTTGTTCGTATTTCTCCCCCCCCCTTCTTTCCATATGAACATTATTATTATTATTATTGATTACCTATTTCGTATATTATACCTACCATACAGGAGGTGAAGAGTAATTGGCTCGTTGTACACGAACATATGTACCTAATACGATACTAAAGGTTTTGTACGATAGAATAGACTAATTTTAAAAACAGTACTTAATGTAAAATAACTTATACTGTAGGTGTAGACTGTAGATATAGATAACTATGCACTGGTACCTAGTTTATCGAGAACACGCGTGCACGAATCGCTGCGCCGCGGCGACATGAAAAATTTTACGTAACGGATGCTCCATTTTAAAGAGCGCCGCGCCTCGAATAATCCAGGGTCCAAGATGGTTTTTATTTTTTCGCCGCTACTTTTTGTCGGTCGCACTCGATTCGAGAAAATTGGACAAATCGCGTCGAATGCGGTTGGATGTTCTTGCCACGGCGAATACGAAACGAATTTCGCGTGACGGTCTGCCATAATAATTGTACATATGTCTCTTCTCCTCCCCCCCCCCCTATATTATGTTATTTAGACGTAGGTACATTTTTTTATAATATCAGATACGCCCGCCACCGAGTTACCTATGTCAGTTCGGTTATTTTCATTCGTATTTATAGTTTCTATCGAGAAAGGATGGACATCGGGTGGATCTGCGCGAAACTAGGAGAAACGACCGATCCTGTAGGTTACTTTACCTGTGAGGCATGAAGAAACATTTCTAGTGTCTACCATATGAAACGTGTTGGTTTAAACAGTAATGAAAAAAACACACACACAAAAAAAAACACTTTATAGCTTCGACTTCGTTCGTATCCATCTAGTACCATACTACGACCGAAGTGAGAGGGTTTCCCAGATTATGTTTCAAAAGTTGGCATTCGACAAATTTTATAGTAGAAACTACTCTCTAAATTTTAATCAATGGAATTCGCTGCTTTCCCTAGTTAGAAGCATACCGATTACGTGGTCACTGATTCAAATCGCGCATATGCGCGATGATCGGTATACTTCTCGCTGACAAATCGGCGAATTCCGCTGATTCAAATTCGGAGAGTAGACAGCCAAATATAAAAAAGTTGAAAACGCGAGTTCTTTTTTGTAAGTCCTATTTGAAATTTTGCACTTTTTAGTCGAAATTTGTGCCGTTTATATTCTTCTTTCTATATTATCTCCCTTGTCTCTCGAAAGACTTCGCTAACAACGGCCTATCGACAGTCAGACTATTGCGTTTTCAGGGAGACTGAAACTATTTTTGGTAGTTTGACTCTCAGTTGAAAATGTTGAGGAGAATTTTATTGTTCGAACTGAGACAACTAAAGTTTCGTTGAGCCAGAGTTAATCGATATACGACAAGTTGAAGTCGCACGAAGATAATTAACTTTCTCGCCTTCACCCATGGTGCAGCGAGGTGGTGTAAGGTGTATGACCCCCCCCCCCGTACCCGCTCTAATTTTCGAAATCTTTTTCTACCGATAAATTCGACCATTAGTTGCCATTGTGAACCATCAGTCGACAAAACAGAAAAAAAAATTGTCGATTTATTTCTGCTTGGATGGAAATTTCGATAAGTTTTCGCTCAATTTCAACCATTTAGTTGACGTTTTGAACACGAGTCTGGGCAAAATGGAAAATTTGGTTAATTTCTTTTCCTAATTGTTAGCTCGGATAGAAAAATTTGAAGGTTGCTTTTTTCGAAAAGTTTTCTGTCATTTAATCGGTATTTTGAACATCAGTTGGCAAAATACGAAATCGTGGAATTTTTTTTGCTCGTGTATCTTTTTTTTTTTTTTTTGCCAAGTCGGCACTTTTATCTATTTTTAGCCCCACCCCGTACGAGTTGCGACGTCCCGTTCTTCGCTAGTAGTTACATTGTAGGATGCTTTAAGAGAAATATTTGCGTGTTATCATTTTGGAGCTCCCTAAATGATTGTGTTTGGTTTTCTCACATCATGGGAAAACCTCCTTAAACATATAAATCCTACGCTAAATTTTAAGTAATTTGGAGCACGAATTAATAATAAGTATTCAAAATTACTCGAAATCTAGTGGTAGCACTTTTGCTAGATCTCTTTCATGAAAATTCTTAGATCGCCGATATTTTTCGTAGATTTTGACAAAATTAAAAATCATTTTTTCTAACTTGCCTTAGAAGTCCTGATTTTCCGTAATCGATTACACAATGGATAGAAGATACAATGACGTTATTACGTTAATGTAGCCTACTTACTTGCACGTAAAAATTTAATGATCTAGGTATCTCCTTCCATCTCAATAACTGTAATTATATTTTATATTTTCAGCTTCGGCCAAGATTTTCCAAAATTTGAAAAATAAAATCATTTTCGTCATTCTTACCGCAGTAATATCAATATCATGTAAAATTAGCTCGTTCATTAGTCATCAGATGAAATCAACAATTATTTCCGAACTTTTGTATGTAGCAATAATACGCGGAAACACAATAGGTGTTAACACAATCGTGAAAGAAAAAGATTAAAAATTTGCTATTTTCAGACAGTTTATGAAAAAAATTGAGGTTTAGTCGAGATGATGTAAGCGCGGTACATAAAAAGAGCATTTTATGAAAATTTGTAAAATTTGAGAGTTTGTGGAAAATTTTGGAATTTTTCAAAAACTCGTGAGATTTTACGAAATTTTGTGAGGGACGGCAACCCTGGCGTAATGACAGGGAACTAATTCTAGGGGGTAGCCCACCCAATGTTCCAGAATGTGGAAAATAACGAATACCCTATTGTACATATATTCGTCAGCCAGTCTACGGTGAGTTTCATCTTGCTGGCGGCACTGAGACGACCTTGGTGAGGCTCGCCTCGCGTCACGCGTCACCGATATTTGCGGTTACCATCGAACCTCGATTGCCCCTGTCAATATCGGTTTCCATTGATCCGTACATCCTGCCGATGTAACCGTGTACATAATATGTACGTATATTCGTATTCCGAATCTCGACCTCTAACACCCCCCCCCCCTTCCCATCTCCCTTCCCGCCTTCACCAAAGATATATATCTATAGCTATTAGGTAACAAGTTCACCCTTAATATTATTACCCGTGAAGATGATCGTCGATTATCGTTTTCTCTGGAAACAGTCAGTGAGCTCATTGCCGGGGGTTAATTAGGTTCGAGTTCTCCAATTTGCCGCAGCGTTTGTACCCTGTACCGTGACCGAGACAATTTATTCAAATTTCTCACCAAGAAAATCGTTAATTCGTAATTGCTTTTTTTTTCTTTGGTATTGTTACAGTTTCGTCTGTGATGTCGTTAAACAGTACGTCCGCCTTCCGCGGACTAGACAGATCGTTCTGCGTTCGAATGAAATCAACCCTCACCAAACGTGGCTGTCATTTTAAGTCTTCTGGTTACCGAGTAAGTATAAGTCGATCTTCTCTTCTCATGGGGAGGGAGAAGACAATAAATAGCGTGTGTACATTAGTTACACGGATTACGGAAACTTGAACGGCACTAGTTGATAATATTCGCGTAAAAATCGTGCTGGTAAGTGCTTCGTAGTCCGAGCAAGTGAAAACCAAAAATCTCATTTGAAGAATTGAAATAGCGTGTATTTTACCTACCTAGATTGAAAAGCGAATGCTTTCCGACGAGTTTTGAAGTTTGCGGCAAGAGGCAAGAGCCGAAAGCGAGTGCTGCAGTCAACATGAATTGGTTGGTTATTGCCAAAGATGCGAAATTTAGCATGCTCGATGAATTTATCTTCCAGCGCTCGAGTGAAAATTTAGCACAAATTTTAAGGATTTATACTGGAGCATAAATTCAAAAAAAAATTCTACCGCGAAATTATAAAAGACTAGAAAATAGAATACGTTGCAAGCCTAAACGGCTCACGGTGCTATCCCGGGATTTTTTCTTTTTCTGATCAATATATTAGTAAATAGATATTCCTAATAAGATGACGTATCGAAAAATTTTAGGAACACCTCGAAGCTTTACTGAAATTTGGAATTCTCGTTCGTGTTCAATAATTTTATCTGGAAACGGGAAACAGAAATTCTAGATTGAAAGTAGTTGAAATATCAAAAACCAAAACACAGAAAACTTTTTTTTTTCTATAAGGAAATATTCCAGGTGCAATCTCTGATTAGGTCTCTCGACGTTTTATGTCGACTTCAAATTATTTTATTTTTGATTTTAAAATCACGATTTTGAAAATTAACTGATTTTTTATTTTAATAATTTTGATTTTATAACTTAAATCATTTTTTCCCGCATTTATCATATTTTTTTCTATCTTAAAATCAAAAGTAATATAAATAAAATTATTTTCAACGTGATTTTCAATAATTTTTAGAGAAAATATATTTTGATTTTTAAATCGTAATACTCGTATTAAAAGATTTCAATATAATTTTGATTTTAAAATTGTGATTTTCAAGTAATTTGACTTTTCTCATACCTAGGCTAAAGCGACTGAAGTAGCAATGTTCGCTGCTGCTTCAATATTTCACTGTCAGTTAAAATTTGCTAAATGTGTTCTATGAGCTCAACGGTCATGAAACGATACTCGAGTCTTTCTCATCTCTGGTTATCACTCGCTAGCCAAATAAGTTGCGTATATTTTTTTTTATAGTCTCTAAACCCGTCGGATTCGTGAAATTTACATTTAATTTGTAAGTTGAAACTTGAAAAGTTCAACCTCCAATATGCGGGCAATTCGTGACAACTAGATTATAAAAAAGCAAAAAACAACTAAGTAATACGGAAAAATGTCATTTCGTAATCAATTTGAACCCCATGGTCATTGTTTTCTAATTAAATTGGAAAATCGTAATTTTTCCAACATAAATGGGGGCATTTGTGTTAGTACACATTCCGGTCATCCGGTGGGGAAAAAAACTATTGATAACAATCTGGGGTTTGGCGGAAATTGTTCGTATGTGTTCCCCGAGTCTCAGAAAAAATCCTCACAAAATCGAGGTAGAACATCTTTAATGGTGAATAATCAAACTTCCAAAATTGTTTTCTTCTTAAAAGATTGAGAATTATCGCATTTAATAAAAATATGTTTCAAACAAAAATTGTACCTCGCAAAATTTCTGCGAAATTTATATTCAGTTTTTTCGTAACTACATATTTCAAAAATTTTAGGAAGCGAGATTAAAAAGGGTCCGTTTGCTGTTACGCATTAACACTGGACTTACGGAGGAAAACGTAGAATTTTGGTACTTTTTCCGATGTCGCTAATTTTTGACCAGGTAGGGTGCAGATTGACATCGAATACGATTTCATACCCCTGTACGTACCCATCTCCTGAATCATTTTCTGATGACTTCTCGCCTCCTCGATTCCACTATTTTCATCATTGAGATTTTCGTGTTCTATCACATTTTTGAAGATTTCCATCGACTAATTTTTCGAATGTGTACAACTGCGGAAAATAATATCGGGACATCGATAATAAATTAGGTTTTCGAAGTCACCGAATTCGCTTTTCGTATGTTTTTGTGTCAAACTTGAATTTTATAGCCCCCAGCGAAGGGCGCGAGGGTCAACAATTGCATTTAATGCGATATGGGTATCATTTCGTTGATTTCCGGGAACCGTGAAATCCATTTTTGGCATTAATTTTAATTACAGTGAATATTGTGGAACCTAGGATAAGGTGGGTGAAAATGAGAAAAAATTTACAAGTTCAAAATGAAAGTCGTTTCTCAGAGTTTCGGGGCTCGTAGAATCCATTTTTGGCATTGGTTTTTAGCCGCCATGAGAATTATGGGAACTAGGATGGCGTAGGTGCTGGAAATGAGAAGAAATTTACAAGTTCGAGATGAATATAGTTCCTCGGTGGAATCCATTTCTAATGTTGATTTTCAGTTAGATACCATGAATATTGTGAAAACTATGGTAGGCCGAGGGTTGGAAATGCGAGATGCATATCGTTGCACAGCTTTCCGGGACCATGGAATCCATTTCTCATATTGGTTAATCGAGTGATTTAGGTTGAGGGACTGAAAATTGAAAGATATTTGTGACACCTTAGTGTGTAAAACATTTATGTAGAATTTATCGGGCGAGCTGAAAATCAAATGTAAAGTTAAAATTACAGAGTTTCGTTTTTGATGGGAAAATGTTCTCTGAAGCTGTAAGAGTATCGGTACATCCAGTTAGATGTCGTTTCTTGCCTATTTTACGTTCAGAAACAGGAATGGAATAGGGAAATTCGAAAAATTGATAAAACATGAAAAACGCTATGCTGGGGGAGGGGGACTATCCGAGAAAATATTCCAGGGATGGATAGGTACAGAGATCGATGTCAGTGTGTACCCAATCTGGTCACAAAAATTGATGACATCGAGAAAATGACAGAAATCATACGCATTTTTCCATAAGACGTGTGATACAATGTAAAAAGGAGTAATTTTCAAAGCCCTTTTTTGAGAGTTCTGCGGGGTAGTTACGAAAAAATTAAATATAATCTTTCTTACGTACAGTTGTTGGATGAGAAATAATCATTGTTACGAGTATTTGAAATGTGATAAACCTCGATCTTTTTGGAAAAATTTAATGTTGTGTGGCTGTTTTCTGGGACTCGGGTCGGGGCACATAGACGAACGATTTCCGCCAAACGACAGCTAATTATTAAAAAAAATAAAAAATCATTTTCCCATTTTCCTGAACTGTGAATAGCATTGGTGAGAAAAATGAGAGCAGGCGTACATCGTAGACGGTCTCTAGTCTCTTACGCGGTTTGATTAGAGTGAGAGCGGGCCGGGCCAGGCGACCGCGGCGGAGTAATTATTGTCCCTTTTCTCGAGCAGCAGAGTGCCGAGAACAAGCGGGTAAGGAAGAGAACATATCAAGGAGTGTAAGTGTTTAAACGGTTATCAGTTTCATAATCGGGGCTTAATTAAAACAAAAGAGAGGGACCTCGGCGGCGTGCATATCGCGGCCCAAAGAAAAGGGGTTAAAATGTAGACGCGCGATGGTGGCGGGGGCGTGTGTATACGTTCTTCTTCGAGTTGATACCAATTAAAACGCCATACCCGGCCGTGTATTATATGCATCCCTAACCGCTTGTAATTTGTCTAAAGTGATTCGTATCGGGCAAATTATATAACGGGCGCATTAATGTTTGTACGGTATTATACCTTTTGAATGCGTCGGTCGTATAATCCTTTTTGCGGAAACTTTGAATGAGAGTACCAGAGATGAGAAAGCGTCGTCGGTGAAAAAGTTCAGCAACGCGTTATTTACGTTTGGCGATAACGCGACACCACGCACTCCGGGTTACGGAGAAAGCGTTTTCGCGTCCGAACCCGGGAAGTGCGGAACCGAAAAGATGAGTTTGGGTTGCGCTGGCTTATCTAGCCAAACGGTCATTGGCAACGGCAGATCTGAAGAAATAGTATGCCAAATACGAAAAGAAGGGGAGAGAGAGAGAGAGAAACGAAAAGTTATGTAGGCTCACCCGGAAGCAGATTTACAGAACTGATCGACAATGACAACTGGTGTGGGAGATGATTAGTGTCAGGAATGAGTGGCGCCATTCGAGAGAAAATATAGCTTAAATTCAATTGATGAAGAAAAGTACAGGATAAACGCTACATTTAGGATATTGAAGGTCACTGCACCGTGACTGCCTTTCTTTCTGTCACATGCTGCAGCCAGCTGTGTTTGAATACCACCACATGCTTGAGCTTCAGGACGTTCCAAACAACTGTACTTACTGTGTCTTTCAAATAGTCCCTGACTTTAGACTCCTGCAGATAATCACATGCATCAAATAACTATAGACTTCAAACTTACGAGTAAAGAAACGTGCTTTTAGACCATCTCGTTCTTTAAATAGTCACGTGCTATAAATATGATTATCAGGTTATGTGTTCAAGATACACACTTAATTTGAATAGTCACTTGCTTGAACTGGTCACTTGCTTTAGAATGCCGCATGCTTCAGACAGTCACGTTTATCACCTGCTGCAGATAACCATCTATTTCAGAAAGCCATAAATAGCTATATAGTATACTCGTATACGCTGCGGATTGCTATGTTTGTGTTGTATTATAGAAAAGATAGTCACTCGCTTCAAACAGTTATGCGCTTCGTGTACCATATTTCGCACGCCAATAGCGGCGTGCTTCAGAAAATGGAGTGCTCTCAAAGGCCATCGTACATACATATACGAATGTTTACACTCAAGATATAGCTGAAGTTTGAAGATATTCGTGAATGTGTTCGACACAACCATGTGCTTCAGACCGCTACGGCATCGCATGATTTGGACATTTGCCTCAGAAAGCCAAATGTTCGAGACAACCATGTACCTACGATGGACTGTCCGACACGTGCCTGTGTCAAGTGCTTCAAAAAGCCATATATTATGCTCGCGATAGCAAAACAACTATGTGCTTCCGATTGTCACGTGTTACAGATTATCTCACGCTTCTAACCACCTGTCTCGAGCTTATGTCAGGGACTGTTATGTGCTTCAACCAGTGACTGCCACATCGCATGCTTTAAAAAAATGGTAATAAAATAAAAAACTCGAGGCTCGGACGAAAAGCTGGATTCCAAAAAAGTCCAGATGCGTATTCCGACTCGCTACCCGGAATCGCGATTCTTCTCTGATTTCTTTCCGGTTCCACAGTTGAAAGGCGCCCAAAATAAAACTGCTGGGGCAGAACACGAGTTTCTTTTTTGTTTTGAAAACGCGTAAACAAGAAGCAAGAACAAGAAATTGGACATATTTTAAATTTTGACAAACGTCAAACTCAAGTCCGACCCGTAGTTAAAAAGATAGCACAATCACAGCTTCATTACTCTAAAGTCATAAGCTCGCAGCGAACTCTCAGATATCACATTTCAGAGACTGGAGCTGTCACGCTGCAAACTGCGACAAAACATAAAAAGGAATTGGGAAAGGAATCCGGATTCCACTAATGATTCCTGATTCCTTCGGAATCCACGATTCCGATTCCTTTAACAAAAGAATCACCGCATTCAGGATTGCGAACTGGAGTCCGCTGATTTCAGAAAGGAATTAAGTCTTGCCCATCTTTAACTTCGGATGGGTTCGGCTTTAGATTATCGCCTGCGTGTCTGTTTTCAATTTCAAACGTGATTCCGCGTCCTTGACTAAAAAACATTCCAATTCTAGTTGGTCGGAATTGTGATTTTCCTTCTCGATTCCAATTTTCACAAATCAGTTTTGCCCGTCGAGAAAACATTGAAATCGGTATTGCCAGTTGAGATTTAAAATAAGAGATAAATGATGATGCGACAACTCTGAGGAAAGGGAAACAGGAACTGGGAATGGAAAACGGATTCCGGATTCCATAACGATTACAGGGTCCTTTGAAATCCATAATTCCGACGATTCGATTCCTTTACTAAAGGAAATGCTGATTCCAGATTCCAGACTGGATTATAGAATCGGGTCCCCAATTCCGAGAAGCAATTGAGCCTGGTCCAAATCTATATTCGAGACAAACCGAGTGCTTCAGACAGCAGAATGATCCAAATATTCCTCGCCTGAGATGACCACATACTTCAAACATCCATGTATTGGATTACTACACTACCATTTGCTTCAGTCGCCCACTCGTCTTGGAACTGTCATCAGTTCGAGACAACCAAGTTCCTTAGACAGTCCGATGCCTCTGATAACGACATGCTACAGATAGTCCCTGGCTTTGAACAATCGTTAGTTTTAGGTAGCCGTGTGTCCCAAACAGACGTACGTTTTGATGAGAACAATCCAATGCGCCGTGTGTTCTAGAGTTGAAGACACCGCATTCTTCAGGTGGCCACATGCTCTAGAACAGCCATAACTTCGAGACAACTACGAGCTTCAAATCGCAGTGTGATCCAGTCAGTCACGTGCTTCAGACAGGCATGGGCTGCAGATGATCATTACATGTAGGACTTTCAATGTGCATCAGCTAGTCCTGGTACTCCAAAACTAGCTCCGTGCTTCAAGCAGCGATGCATTTGTTATCGGCTGTAAGCAGCATTAAATGAAGTCGCATGTTTCAGATAACTAGGTGCTTCGGGAGGCAGTCGCTTGCTTCAAACGGACACGTTCTACAAATAAGCATATGCTACGGACAACCATTCGTTTGGGACAGGCTTGCGTTCAACACCGCTATACGCTTTAAACGGACTTTTTCTGGCGCATTGTCCCCAAAACGCAAAGAGCACTTGAGAATCTGACGACTTATCACCCAGTCCACGACCTTATAGCCAGGTACTGATACTGATCAATGGGGGATATGTACATGGAAAGCTCCTCTTGGTAGCGAATAAAAATAACGCGTATTAGCAAAATCTGGCTGCAGTTGGCAAATTTGAAACCATGGTGATACTTTTGATTTTTGTCCGTCACCAATATTGTTTCTATGTAGTTTTCAAAATTACCGAGTAAAAAACTTTTTGTATTTATATAGCCTTTCAGTCTCAAAATTTGTACAATGAAAGTTAACCCCCCTCCCCCGTCTTCCCTAACGTGTCTCTTGGCAACAATCGCGGTCATTGCGTTTCCATTTAATTAAATCTCATTTTGAGCTCTCTTGTGAAGAGTTGATTTAGTCGTGGCACTTCCACAATTTGTGCTCGTATCACCGAGAATCTATTTTTAAGTCAAATTTTCGTTGCAGTTTCACTGTTTCAAAAAACCGTTTTTAGGAGCGTGCGCGTGTAAAGGCCGGTACAGACTAGCGCGCTTCAACTGCAATGCAACATGTAGCGAACAAAATTCAGGGGAATGCGCGCATGTATGGATGTCCATACTTGCGCGCATTCCCCCGAATTTTGTTCGTTACACGTTACATTACATGTTGCATTGCAGTTGATGCGCGCTAGTCTACGTACCGGCCTTAACGTGAACAGAAAGTTTTTGTAACTGAAGAAGGGGAGAAAATTTTGCGGTAGAATTTTTTGAACAATCAGAAAAGAAAGCTCGAGGATCTAAAGTCTAGAATGTTTTTGACTCGCTCTAAGATTGTACGTTTTCTTTTGGCTCAGGGGAGAAGGATATATCTACTCTCCTCCCGGTCGGCGGTGTTTACCCTGATGAGCGAAGCGTTTGTACAAGTACAAACTGAACAACCAAAACGTATAGGCCAAGTGCAAGTATCATTTTCGTCTCAAACTGAGAGTGGAAATCCCTTTTTTTTTTTCTTCTTCTAGTTTATACGTCTTCGCATTTGTTCTCATCAGTTTCCGCTCGCTCTCCGTGTGTCTCCTCCTCCTTGCTGTTCATTTTTTTTTTTAGCAATCACGTTCACCGGACACCACTTCAAGGGTAGCGTCGTAGTCACTTAACGAGTAACAGATTAGATGATTAGATTTTGCTAATGATGGGCGCGAGGCGAGTAACGTGTGTAGTGTGTGTACATGTGTACATACTATACAATTTTACACACACGTCGGTCGGCAGTGTGAGAGGGTCGTATACTTGTCATCGTCCGCCGCCGCACACTGCTGTTTTCCCAAAACTGGGAATAAAAAACATCAGTGGGCGCGTTAATTTTGTCGACTTTCTCGCCGTCTGTGTATGTGTGAGCGTATGCGTGTATCGAGGATCGAGTCGATTCGTCCTTCCGAGGTGTCATATCGGGCCCAAAACGCGGAAGCGACTACGAAGACGAGCTTTTCGCATAATTCGTCGTCGTAGTCAGCAATTCGCATTTTAACTTTTTTGGAGGTTCTCGAAACAGCATTCATCGAGAAGGTTTGACGTTTGTTCATTCGTCTGTGTTTTGTAATTTCGTGAGCTCATGTTCGCCTCATTAGTGTGAGGCCAGAGGTGTCGGAAGGAAATCATAAGTGGGGGCAGATCAAAATTCTGATGTTTGTCTCTTTGTTTCCCTCGTTTTCTCTTTTTCGTTGCGGACCAAATTCTAATTGAGCGGGAAAGGTTTTAGAAGCCGAGGATACAATCGAAATTTCAGAACAATCTAAGACAGTGGTGGCGATTTGTGATTTTCCCGGGGGGGGGGGGCAAACTGATGATCTACTGATATTTTTCCACAGATGACGGCAGAAGGGGGGGGGTGTAATTTCGGAGAAATAACACTATAGCTTCGCTCGAATCATTAGAAGAAGTGAAATTAAACCGCGTTCACTGTTACTGGAAATGAATTTTACAAATAATATCAATATGCAATTACTATATTATGTTTAGGAAATGTCAAGTAAAAACACACTTGCATTAAAATAATGCAAATGTGTTTCGTCGCATTGAATTCTTTACAATAAATTCGTGAGTTGCTTTTTCTACATCATAAGCAAAATCGTTATATCGTTCACAAGGTGCGGGCTTCCGTATGCACTGTGCAGTCTACAAATTTGCTTGTACAAACCCTGTAATAATCAGTTCAGGCAGTACTTCTTTTGTTTCATCTCTGTTTACGTTCGATGATATGCATAAGTATTATATAATGTGAGCACTTTCTTCATTAAACTCCAGATTATTCAGTTTTAAACTTTTTACTTTCAAGAGTTATAATTCATGTGCACCCGTTCAAAGAAAAACAATAATTTTACTGGGGGGCATGTGCCCCGTGCCCCCCCCCCCAAGATCGACACCACTGAGGATACGTTATTCTGCAACGATACACTAAATTTCATAGTGTGTAAGCAGCTGATAGAGGAAGCGAGCAGGATCTTGAAATGGTACGCGTAAAATCTTGTTACCCGAGAAGCAGAATCAAAATATCCGCTCTCCAAATTTTACTACGAAAAATGTATTGTATCGTATTTAAATGTTGTTTCACTTCGTGTATAATGCATATTTTGTCTGTCTTCCGAGAAAAATAAATTGAAACTGAGGTCGAAATTTTGACTTTCAATGTCATCTTCACACAAACCGCTGAAACACTTGGTTATGTATCATTGACATCCGTACGAATAAGAAACAGTATTGCGTTAAAGAAAGAATTCTCGAATGATATAAAATTAAGATACTGAAATTGAAAGTTCAGTGAGATGAAAAAGTAAAGGATGATTTTATGATCGCTGATTTTGAGTACTGTATTTCTGCATTCATCTTTCCCACCTGACTGCGTTTGAGGAGTAGGAAATTAAGAAAAAGCCATACTTCTTGCGATACAATTTGAATTTAGAAGCTCAAATTGAGTCAGATCAAACAGTCGATGCAATAATCAAAACAATAAGTCGTCAAAATAATCCGATTTGATTGTTTTTCAATTTTATTTTTTGTAAATTTAATTTTATCTGTCACAAGATGTAGAATTCTCCCTGTCTCTGCACGACCCAGGATGAAAAATTGCGATTTTTTACAAATAATTTTGAAATTCCTCTTCACACAAGCGTCATACCGATATTTATGAGAATGGAGTATGTAAAAATTATGATATTGTGAGTTTTGGATTTTGGGGGCTTAGGTTGAAACTAGATCAGAAACTTTATTCAATATTCGGAATTAGCTTTAAAAATTCCCAGTAGCGTTTTCTGGTTTTTTTTTTTTTTTTTTTGGCCGCGTCAGTTTTGTCGAATAAAATTTCTCTTTTGACCTTATTGTACGGTGGAAAAGAGAAGAAAATTCAGATTTTTTCAACGTATATTCCACTTACTTTCCAATAATGTCTCTTGATATCTCCTTTAATTTATCGAGTCTAAGATACTTCACCCATTCAATGAGTAAAATTTCTATTTCGATATCCAAATAGGAGGTGGATCAAAAATCTGACGAACATCGGAAAATAATTCTCATCTGCCGGTTTGAAGGAAAATAGGCATCTAGCGTACTTGTCACACGTACCATTTTGTGGAATTGATCTCTCATTTATACGATTTTCTTCGTTGAATCTGAGGAAGCAAAATAATACTACCGCCTCTATAACTTTACAAGTGTGCGTGGGGGGGGGGGAGTTCCCCATGTCACCGTCTCCACGGCTCCAATGCTGCTGTGCAAGACCTGTCCGCAAAAACGGATGGATAGCCGTGTAAATTACGTGGAAATTTCCGGCTGGACCGAGACATTTGTGAGTTTGAGTGTCGATGTAGCAGGAAGAGAAAAATGTGGTAGGGGAGACTTGGTAAAGGAGCTACTGCGGCTACAAAACGAAAAGTTGGGACCAGTGCGATGGCATTTCCCAAGTATAGCCTCTTCAGGTGCCAGATTCTCAGCCCGCAGTCCACATCAGGGTTGGAAAACGTTTACGGAAACACTCGGCGGCCTGAGATGGGTCTCTGCGAGCCTAACCGGTGTAAGGAGACGATTTCCGAGCTGGCACGCTATTACGACGCGGATATTTATATAAATGATAATGAAAGTCGGGTGGTAAATGATGTAGCGTAGACCGTTTTAATAGCTTCGACGGTGGCACGAGCGAGACCTTCGTGGCATTATGAAATGAAAAGAAGACGCTCGAACCATGGCAGAGAGAGAGAGAGAGAAAGAGAGAGAGAGATAGAGAGGGAGTGAGAGACTATGCAGAAAAGAAATGTATACGAGGAACGTAATCGAGAGAAAGTCGAGAAAAGAAGGGTTGAAAACTTGATGGCGTGATTATGGCCTTTAATTGAGTCTTTTTCGGTATTTTTCCGCGCTGGCCGCGCGCTGCACGCGTATAGAAGACGAGCAGAAATAAGCGGAAAAGGGGTCCGCTGACTTGAGTCATCAACATTACCGTACCCATGCAACAGTCGTTTCCAATGATGACGATGATGATGATGATGATGATAATATTATTGATGAACTTTCACAGATATCGGTGTTAGATAGCGTATTGAATAACCCGTCGTCGAGTCAATCCTGTGTTATCATTCCGCGAATAAATTTTTGTTTTGTTGCAGGTAGTTTTATTGTTATGTCGATTAAGGCCGCAGCTGCCGTTCTCGCACACGCGGAAGTCATCACCGCCGTTGTTGGGCGCAGTGTCCCTGGCCATAGCTCTACCACCTCCTAGCGTGCACGAGATTCGCCTCGAAAGCGACATGTTTGTGACGCGAGTGAATTTCGACTTTCGCATCGCTCATTGCGAGCCCAAGTACGTGTACATTGGGTAACCGACCCACCACCACAACCACCGCCGCCGCCCAATTCATTGATGAACTTTTGCTTTAACGAGTCACTTCACTGTTCTGTGTGTGTTCGCTGTAGGGTCTCCGATCTGCTGGATTACACGGCTGAAGAACTGACTGGAATGAACTTATACACGCTATGCCATGGCGAGGATGTGCAAAGACTGAAAAAATGTCACGAAGATCGTAAGTAGCCGCGTGTGTAGTCACTAGTCACTAGTCATCTAATCATTATACTGGGTAGTGCAGCGTAGGTCGGCAGTATTTGAGTCAAGTATCTTCAGTTATATGTATTAGGATGAGTATACGGTGGCTAAAGGCTGAGGAGGAGACTCTACAAATTTTAGATGCTACTAGGGGGCTTTGCCTGACTAACCACTCTGCTCGTGTTAGCGCCTAGCTTGGTGCTATACCTCCCTCACTTCTTCACTGTATGTGCCTCGCTTCGCTAGTGTGTCTTTTCTTCGATCTTTCGAAGCACCTTGGTTCGTTGGCCGACTGATTGGCTGACTGAACTTCGACTATACAGAATACGGCAATGGGTTTTCGTAAGGAGCCATTGGCCCCAGGTGCCTGACTGGAAGGGGTTGTCTAGAATACGAGTATGAGGTAAAAGGAAAAGAGAAAAGAAGGAAGCAAGAATGTAGGAGAAAGAAAAAGAAAGTGGGAAATGTATTACTTTATCAGCTTGTTTTTTGTTTTCTCCTGTACATACTTTTTTTTGTGGGGGGGGGGGGGAGGCGTTGGAATAATTTGACCTCGGGACGCGTTTTCCTTGAATCCAGCATTGGTAAATTGCGGACTAAATTGTTATTCTTAATAGAAAATTTTGAAGTGTAAAGGTCTAAAGATCTCAAAATAATCAAAATTCTTTTCTAGAAGAAAATTTGAGAAAATATAACTTTCTCAACAATTTTTTTTTTTTTTTTTTTTTGAAATATGGAGGAAGCCTTCATTCGCCATTTGTGATGGTGCTTACGTCAAAAAATACGTGTAGGTATTTAACGTCGTATGAATGGATGTCCTTATCAGCAGGCCATTGTATTCTGTAATTGACGGTCGAAGGACTGGCTGACTGTTTTCTGTTAGACTTGGAACCACAGACATGAAGCGGGAGATCAGAGTACCGGTGTTGACCATTTTCAAAGGAGCCGGAGTCGGAATTTTACCTAAAAAACTTATTAATTGGAACCGGAGCCTAGGAAAATTATTTATCAAAACTGGAGTCGGAGCCGGAGCTCGGAAAAAATTTAGGATCGTTTTTCCCTAATGACGTGTAGGAATAATTCAAAAATTGATTTTTGAATCCGACTTGATTATTATTATTATTATGATTATTATTATTATTATAGAAATCAAAAAAGATTACCTCTCAAAGCTACACATCCGAAAATGACTCGTGTAAGTGTCGCCCATCTGATGATGGATATTTGAACTTCAAAAAAAAAATCAAGAAATTGCGCCATTTTTGAAGAAAATAAATAAAATTACCTCGCATTGAAAAACATAAGTAAAATTGAATAATTTCGACAAAATGTCAAACTTTGAGAATTTAATAAATTAGAAGTATTACTTCTGAAAACATAGGCCATTTTATGTATATATTTTGTCTATTGAATGACTCCATGTTCGTTCAGACATACCACTGTGAATAAGTACACTTTCATTACCACACTTAGAGAAAGTGTATACTTGGTGTTGCAAGTCAAAGACTGAAAATAAGCCAATGCCGATTTATCCATTAGACAGAGTAGGCAATTGCCTAGGGCTAGGGCCTACAAACTGTTTTGGGCCTACGAAGCGTTGAACTTTTTTTTTAAATTACTGATTGGAATCTGGCCGCGTGGCATGTAAACTTTCAAAACATAAAAAAAATAATAAAAAAATTGAAGCAACAAATTGTCTAGAGTCAACGAAAATCTTAATTCGGCACTGAAATAAGCGAGTTTTTGGTAATGGTGATCGACTTCGTGGTTAACCGGATGTATTGCCAGTTAATGAGCCATAATATCTCCAATCTCAAAAAATCAACGTAAGCACGTCAGTTTAGAAAAGCGATTCTTAATTATTTGCAGGAACCGGGACCGATTTTAGAATGTTATTACAAATTTCGGCTTTGGCTTCAGTTCTGACCTTTCAACCTTCTTTCTCGTTTCCCCTTCTATTCCCCGTAATTACCCTCGCACTTGTCTATTTCCTCCTTTCTCTATAAGTAACCAGGACTGGAACACGAACCACGTTTTAAGAAAGCCAGAGCCATCGAAAATTTTTATCTGAAACTATAGGTATTCTAATTTGCTCCGGAGCCGAAGCCAGGTCGAAGCAACCGCTTTGGGTTTCCTACTTTGAAACACATGTGTTTCCCAATTTTCGCTTCCATAGGAAAAATGGTCCATGGTTTTAATGTCGAAAGTTGGCACCTAAAAGTGTGTTGAGAATGAAAATTTTTAAGAAACGCGCACGATGGTTGAAATTTAATATAAAACCCCGCGTAAGATTTACGATTCCAATTATGATTTTATAATCGGATATTTGTAGGGGGAAAAAATTTAGTCCGCCCCGTGAGATTTGTCTCTTTAAGCGTAACAATAAACTCGATGCATGCAACCGTATTTAAAAAAGAATTAGGTATTATTTGAGAGGTTTCAAAATAGAATTCTCGAAGTTTGATTAATGAAATGATATGCCTAGCCGAAAGCTACCGTGTAAATACACGTACTTAATAATACGTTTCTGCGAATTTCAGACGCGTTGAAAACCTATTTTTAAAGTTATTTTGAAGTAGGTACATACGTCGGTAGATAGGACAGATTTGCGAGTAAAAATCTTTCGTTCAAATCCCTGACTTAACATCACCTCGCGTATATTAGGTATATCTACTCGTATTTTGTACTACAAATTTGACTTCCGTTAAAGAGAACACCAGAAGGAGAATCCGAGTCAAGAATCAGGGTTTTTCTAGTTCACGTGCAAAATGAGAGGAAGTCACTTCCTGAAAAGTTAAAATTCTTGCCCTGTCTTTCGTGCAGAAACCTAGAAGCCAAACCTAGGTACGGAGTAATCAAATTTGAGTGCACAAATATGGGAACAGTCTCCTTCTGCCCCATGTATTAATGAGAATCGAACCCAGATGTGAAGTAAGATATGATATTGACACGTGACCTATTTCTGTACGTTACTCTTCCTGCTACTGCCGCCCCATCATGAAGACAGAGGAGAAGAAGTGTTCCAAGTTTCGACGTCTAATTCGACTGGGTTGGTTTGTTTACAGTTATCAGTAAAGGGCAGATGATCACTCACTATTACAAGATCATGAATAAAAATGGAGGCTACACGTGGATACAGACGTGCGCCACCGTCGTCTGCAGCTCGAAGAATGCCGAAGAACAGAATATCATTTGCGTGAATTACGTAATTAGGTGAGTATATATATTTTCTGCGCCGTCGCATGGTTAACAAATATTAAATAATTACTGGCACGTACGATTGTGAAATACGAAATACGAAGTTTAATAATAATAACTTGTAAGTCGTCGTCAGACATCGTAAATAGTCTGCAGATCGAATTATACCATTTACTATCTGGTTGGTATAAAAATGGGCTCGATGACCCTGCTGCTGCTCGTTGA